>JAVRXN010000005.1:4082500-4675000 GCA_033556935.1 Timema podura
TATTATTAGCACCGCGTCTTACTACCCGTTCGGGTTATACGCACTTACGCTAATGTGTAATGGTAGGGTGATTGTGAGATGAAATGGAGGACCTACAGTTTAACGTGGGATCCGAACCACGGTGGAGGCCTGGCATTCCTCACATTCACAAGTTGTGATTAATACACATCTTGTCAGAGGGGAAGGAAGGGTTTGGCAATCAGATAAATCTATACCGGGACCGAGGATTGAACCCCGGACCCTCAGCACAGAAGTCTGACACCTTAGCCCTAGACCGCCAGGTCACCCGTAAGCATGTAACCTGAACGGGTAGTAAGACGCGGTAACAAAAAAACTCAACTTTAATGTAACTTATCTTTCAACCATCGATAAGTTACACAATAAAATGTTAAATAAACATAATAAAAAATTACTACGATCGCAAAGAATCCCATAGTAAATACAGAACTTATAAAAGTAAATTTGAGCTTTATAACTGAAACTCGCTGTGCTCGTTTGGGGCTCCATCCCAAACCCTCCCCCCGTGAGTTTTCTTTGCAACTGGATGTAAACTAAAGTAATGTTTTGAAAGTAACAACTTAAAGTTACCGGTATTTTATTGTATATACCGCACCGACTTTAAAGTTGCTCCAACATTTTGAATTTTTTTCGGGGGTTGAAAATTAATTTTTTTAACTTTGTGCAATTTTCCCTTCGGTTACAGGCTAGAAGCTATAAGTTTGCCAAGTTTCAAGTTTCCAGCTCATCTGGAAGTGGGTAAACATTAATGTCAGTGAGTGAGTGGGTCAGCCATGTGGCTTTATAGTAGTATAATAATATAAATACGTCCAAAATGGCCACTATTTGATATATGATATTATTTTTCCCCAATACGTCACGTTTTCCACGAAGCGTTCCGATGTGTCTCCGCGAGTGGATGAATGAACGAACGAATGAATGGACGAAGTGACGTCAATCAATGACATACGAACGATATAAATCAGGAGCTAATTGAAACTACCTAAATGTCCCTATGGCAACGGTTGGAACACGTATCACGTATGACGAATAACACTCTTGGCTACAGACATCTCTCATGGGACGAACAACTTTGTAACGTTGATACACAGCATCGGATTGTAAACTGGGATGGGGTACGTGGTGTATTTATTAGGGGTACATGAACATAATTTATTGAGAGTACCATTTTTTAGATTGCTACAAGTTAATGCAATTTAAATTTAACATGAAATATAGTGACCTGGCGGTCTAGGGGTAAGGTGTCAGACTTCTGTGCTTAGGGTCCGGGGTTCAATCCTCGGTCCCGGCACAGATTTATCTGATTGCCAAACCCTTCCTTCACCTCTGACAAGACGTGTATTAATCACAACTTGTGAATGTGAGGAATGCCAGGTCTCCACCGTGGTTCGGATTCCACGTTAAACTGTAGGTCCTCCATTTCATCTCACAATCACCCTAACATTACACATTAGCGTAAGTGCTTATAACCCGAACGGGTAGTAAGACGAGGTGCTAATAATAATAATATTAATAATAATAATAACATGAAATAAGTGGTATGATACAAATGTACAAACTTTATCATTTACTGTATAGTTTAGCTTGAAACCAAATGTCAACAAATAAAATTTCAGTAAATTACCCTAAATTCAGTTTTTCTCAGAAAAACTAACACATTATTTTATTAATCACAATAAGCTCTCTTTACATATATATTTTAAACAAAATTTTTCATTAAAAAAAATTATTTGTAAGCTACCCTCAAATTAAGTCTAGTTTTAAAAACTAATATATATTATTTATTAGAAAAAACTTTATCAGTTGCTCATTTTGAACAAAATCTTCAAAGCCATTTTCGAAATTTTCCAATTTTCTAAAATGTAAATTCGTTTATTTAAAAAATAAATACACATTTATCATGAAAGATAGACACCAGATACCAAATCCAAACAAAATCGTTTTAGCTATTTAAAAAAAAGTTTTTAAACAAAATAAGTCATCAGTAGATTACTATGAAATGATTTTTTAATGAAAAACAAATATATTAAATTGTGTGTATTGTAAAAAAAAAAACTTGCGAGATACTGGTATCCATTTAGAACCAAAACCAGCTAGTTTTTAAATATTTCAATTAAAAAAAAGGCCTCATAAGTAAATTAACACTAGACGAGTTTCTGACCGAAAACTCAAGCAGACCTGTACAGTTTTATTTGTTATGCTAAACACTCCTCAGATATAGATTCTAAACAAGATCGTTAGAGCCATTTTGGAAATAATTTGAATTTTAAGAAATCACTCATCAGTAAACTACTTTTAATCAAAAATGCGTTCAGAGGTACAGCCAAATATAATACAGAATATAAATATCAAGTTTGAACCAAATTCATCAAACCGTTTCAGATCTGTGGCCAGAGACAGACTGACAGTTGCGCTTTTGGTATAAGATCTAGTTGCGCTTTTGATCCATATCGTCGTGCACTTTTGAAAAGCGGTCTCTTCCTCTTGCGCGCTTTCTGTGTTCTCCGCCCTGCACTATCCAAGTTGGTTCTGTGTCCAGTGTCAAACAGTATTAATCATCTTGTAGAGAGCCTTAAGGCGATTGCCCTTTTCATTTGGCTTGGCAATACAGGGTCGTGGGAACAAACAGTGATCTCCAAGAATTGTTATTGTTTTGCAAATTTTTTTTTCCGGAAACGGTTTGTTCAAGAATAGAAGCATGTTGATTAAGTTATGCTTTTTATATATACACCTCCTCTATATTTTAACAGTGATCAAATATCGATAAAATTGACATTTTTCAATAGAAAACTGCCGACTTCATAACAAATAATAAGAAAATGTAACAATTAATAAACATCGATACATTATCTAGAAGGGGTGTTGAAAATGGTAGCCGGCGAGTTTACCAAATAGCAATTTTTCGAACTAATAGTTTTTCGAAAACATTTTTTCAAAAATCAATTAGGCAAAATAATAAATTTTTCGAAATAATTTTTTTCGGAAATAAATTCTTCAAAATGCGGTTTTTCGAAAACCAATTTTTTGATCTAGAAATTCTTCGAAGAGAAGTTTTTCGAAAACTTCATTTTCGAAAATGAAATTTACCTCAAATCTGTTTTTCAAAATAAATGTTTCAAAAAGGAGGTTTTCGAAAATAAATTTCTCGAATGATAAGTTGAAGTATAATAAAATTCTAGCTTAGCTTAGGTTAGGGATAATCCTCCATATGGGGGGTGAGGGTGGGGATATATGATTTTCAGTCCTCGATAAAATAGCTTTCGAAAAACTCGCAGTTCGCTAAATTGATTTCCGAAAAAAGAATTAATTTGCAATTCGCAAAATTGATTGTTAGAAAAATTCATTTTCAATTATTTGACTGTCGAACAATTGATTTTCGATCAGTTCACTTCGAGAAATTGATTTTCGGGCAATTGATTTTCGACAAAATTACCTTCGATGGTTTTGTATTAGGTGAATTAATTTCGATAAATTAATTTTCGAGTAACTTGTTTTCGAAAAATTTACCTAGACCCATTGAAAATATTCACATAATAATTTCACTCGTTCTCGAGAAAACTGATATTTCCAAACGTATGATTTTTCCGCAAGACCTGTCGGTAGCTAGCGCCATCTACAGTTTCCGTGATTCATCTGTTCTTGTTGGCGCGGAAGGATACTTTGGTCGGTTGTGAAGCCACGCCACCCTTTCACCCTCCCCCCACCATCCAACAAATAAGTTTCAGACTTGCACTCGACAGGGCCGATGGATGGGAGATCGTCAGATACTTGAATAATAGGAGCTTGGTAGAAAGGTACGTTTAGAAAATACAGTATTCACTTTTTACTGTGCGGTCAACATTAATAGCATGTTACTATTTATTAGTGTTATATTGTAGGTATTGATAGTATCTATCAGAAGTGACAGCTGTAGATCACATTCATTGACTTATGAACACATAAATTATTATTTATCATCAGTTATAACACCGCGTCTTACTACCCGTTCGGATTATACGCTTATATACTAATTATGCTAGTGATTTGAGAGATTATTAAGGCTATATTTAGAGTTAGTGTACCCGCATTTGCATGGAGGAAGATTGGAAAACCATCTGGTTAAAACCTCCCTCAGTACACCCAACCGAGATTCGAACCTCAACCACTCCGTCATCGGCAGTCTAGTCTACCGCGAGAGTAGCGCTTTAGACCTGCGGCCACCGAAGCGGGATTACATGAAAGTAGATCTAGTAACTTTTCATCATCCGCTTCAGTGGCCTGCTGATGACGGGATCAGGGTTCAAATCCCGGTTGGGTCTACCGATGGTGATTTTCCCTAAATGGTTTTCCACTTCATTCCACGTGAATGCGGGTAAAATAGACTTGCCCGTCATTAAGGTTCTTCCTGTGAAATTGGACTGTACTGAGAAACAGCCGCGGTATTGGGTCGGGTTATTATGTGGTGTCGAACTGTCAATGTTTAATGTGTGGTAATAACAACTTTTAATTTTGACAGTTGACCATGAGACACGCGGCTGTGTTTCCTGATGGCAACTAGGTAGCCGTCTACCGAGACTCTGAGAACACTGAGAACATCTGGAGACTGAGAACCCTGAGAACACTTAGAACAATGAGAGACTGATAACTCTGAGAACTCTGAGAACACCGAGAACACTGAGAACACTGGGAGACTGAGAACCTAGAGGCTGAGAACAATGAGAGACTGAGAATCGTGACTCTGAGACACCTGAGAACACTGAGAACACTGGGAGACTGAGAACACTGAGAAACTGGACTTAGAACTCTGAGAACTCTGAGAACACTGAGAACATGGACACTGGGAGACTGAGAACACTAGAGAGACAATGAGAGACTGAGAACTCTGTGACTTGAGAACACGAGAACACTGAGAACACTGGGAGACTGAGAACACTGAGAACACTGGGAGACTAGAACTCTGAAACTCTGAGAACACCGAGAACACTGGATGAGAACACTGAGAACACTGGGAGACTTAGAACTTGAGAACACTGGGAGACTGAGAACACTGGGAGACTAAGAACACTGAGAACACTGGAGACTGAGAACTTTGAGAACACTGAGACTGAGAACACTTAGAACACTGGGAGACTGAGAACTCTGAGAGAATGAGACTTGAGAACACTGGAGACTGAGAACACTGAGAGACTGAGAACTCTGAGAACACTGAGAACACTTAGAACACTTAGAGCACTGAGAGACTGAGAAACTGAGGACTGAGAACACCGAGACTGAGAACTCTAGAACGCTGAGAGACTGAGAACTCTGAGAACTCTGAGAACTGAGAACACCGAGACTCCGAGACCATTTAATTAGAGCTGTCCTCGATACAACCAGCTTGGATATGAACCCCGACCTCATCATCACCAGTACTGACCGGACTAGATGAGCTTGACGTGTAGACCACGTGTTGCGGGTGTAGGTTTAAATTTTAAACAGATCCATCCGAAACCTGCTTCGGTGGCCGCATGGTCTAAGACGCTACTCTCGCAGTAAACTAGACTGCCGATAACGGGGAGATCGAATCTCGGTCGGGTGTACTGAGGGTAGTTTGTTCAAAATTGTTTTACACTCTCCCTCCACACAAATGTGGGTACACTTCCTTTAAAATATAACCTTCTTAATCCCTAAAAACCATTTGTGTAATTAGAACATAAGCGTATAACCCGAACGGGTAGTAAGACGCGGTGATAACAAAACAAATATCTTCGAAGAATGTTTTATTTTCATCTTGGCCCTTTCCTCTCACTGAAATGAACCAGCAGTCGCAGTTCATCAAACGAATAGATGGAATGTTATTCAATCAATGTAATACGGAGCTCGACTAATTAAGAGACGAGTCGGTAATTAATTGATAAAAATATAATATATATATACATGTATTAAAAGTAGAGTGAACCTATGAGATCCCTCTGTTTGATCACGTGACCACAGTGTCAAGGCTGGGGTCAATCGGAGGTCAGTGTTTATGTGCCCACGGCGCCAACTCGAAATCAATAACGCCTTTTGCCTGTTTTTTTCTCTTTTATTTCGTAAGGCTGGAATGAGGAGTATACCAGCATTTTGGGAGGAAGAGACTTTTTTTTGGAAGATACAAACAGTTTTTTTTTTATATTGTTGGTGTCAATCTTGATAACATTTAAGATTTTTTGTTGTTGTAATTTTCATAATTCATAATTATACAAGATTCCTTTAATCCCATGGTATTAGAGGGATTCGATATTCGTAATGAAATCTCTAATACAATTATTTAAGACATTAACTTCAAATAACAGTTTTAAACAATTGTTAAAAATAATTATATAGACCTGTGGCAATGGTAGAATAACATATTCACACCCGCTTCGGTGGCCATATGATCCAAGGTGTCACTCTCGGCGGGGCGGGGAGATCAGGCTTCGAACCCCGGCTGGGTCTACTGAGGGTGTTTTTTTAACTGAATTGTTTCTCCATTCTCCTTCCACGCAAATGCAGGTACACTTCCTCTAAAATGCTTCCTTCCTCATTCCTGACTAATTATAGTAATTATCTAATATGCGTACAACCTGAACAGGTAGTATAAGATGTGGTGATAGAAACAAATAGTAAATCATACATGGAAGAGTATGCGTAGCTGGAGATCGAACCCCGACCTCCAGATCAAAATCACGCACATATCTAAATAGTTCTGCTAACA
The DNA here is from genome assembly GCA_033556935.1 of Timema podura. Taxonomy (NCBI): domain Eukaryota; kingdom Metazoa; phylum Arthropoda; class Insecta; order Phasmatodea; family Timematidae; genus Timema; species Timema podura. The sequence goes on from JAVRXN010000005.1 coordinate 4,089,213, forward strand.
AAATACTTTGCTTAGGCTAAATTTGTATTGCTAAGGAATACACTTATCCATCCAAAAGAGCACTTGATGTAATCAGTGGTGGATTTATTATAAAGGAAGCTCCAATTTTATAAAAAAATACACATGAATATTAAAATACAAGTCATTTACTTGAACAGTAAAGTAATTCAATATTTTAATTCAGCCAGTTACACGTCAGTACATTATTCAGAGGCGGTTTTAGCCTGTCAGGGCGTTTAACGAATTAATAAGTACCTGCGTGTAATTAATAAAATATTGAGAAAAAAACACTTTACCTGGTTTAGATTCAAATTTATTATTTAATAGAAATATCGCATTACTGTAAGAGATGCATGCATGAAAAATCAAGTAATTAATATAAAAATATGTTCCACCCGAGTCCCATCCCCCACCCAGTTAATAGCAACTAGAACCGCCACGTTTTTCCACACCGCCATTTTCACCAGACACCTTACAAGCATCTATTATTTTCCATTTTTCAATTTATTTATTTAATTTTTTATTTCCTATTGAGGGCCCTATGAAGCGTGGGGCCCGTAGCATAATATGTTACTTTTTGCTGTGTTAATCCAACACTGGATTTAATGAGAAAAACACAGTCACGTGATCAATTTAATCCACCGCTGTAATGGAAAGCAGCATTTTTTCTTCGAACGACTTAATACTGTTTTGTTCTCCGAGTCAACAAACGAGCAAAGTTCTTTCAACGGTTGAACCGAGACAATCTTTATCTAGAGATTACATAAGGTCTCAAAAACAAACTTGTTCAGGTAGAAAACATTACCAGGGACATCCGAATACCCTAAAATATTGAAATTAGATAAGTAAATTGGCATCCATCCACAAATCGTGCAAAAAAAAAAATTAAATTAAATTGAAAACCGTTAACTAAATTTCAATGCATCTTCAATTATTTTTACTTTCTCTCGACCTTTTAGAAAGAATAGTATTGTGATCGACAAAACAAATCGAACTCAAGATTTTGATAAATGTCGATGTTTCATGACCCCCCTGAACCTAAAAAGTTGTTTTTGGTTTGCCATTTGTCTGTCTGTATCTCCGACTAGAGCCGAAACCATTTTACCAATTGGACTAAGACTTAGTATCTAGGGTTTTCATAAGGCCCCCCAGAGGTTTTTTTTTTTAATTAGATATACAACCCTAAGATTAAGGGTAGTTCACTGAAGGACAAAAAGAGAAAAAAAATCGAGTTTCTCAAAACGCTTTATCGATTTTGATTAAATTTTGTATTTAGACACTTATTAGCATTACAATAAAAATGGCAATTTTAATTTTTCCGTAAAAATGAGTTTTTAGCGTACTATACATTGGAAAATATTTCTAATTTTGATAATATCTCCGTAAATATTTGAGATATGAAATAATTTATCATTGTAAAGATGTGGTACTTTGTAATATAAAACTCTTTTGTTTTAAATACAGTTTTATAAAATCAATAGTTTCTGAGTTATAAGCCGATGTGCATATTTTTTTATTAAAATCTGAAAATTAAATTGATAGTAATGCTCTTCAGTTCTCCTCTTTACCATTTATTTTAGATATTTTTTTGCTATCTATTCACAGTGAGATTCAAGGACGAGGAAGGTATATTTTAGAAAAATGTTAACTGCATTTGTTTCGTAGAGAGATTGTAAAACCACTGTGTGGGGTGTTCTGGTATTCCACACACATTCACAAAGCGTGAAAGCACACAATTTTCCAGAGGTGAAGGAAGGATTGGGTGACTCTGTATTTTCTAGAACACGTGTTCACCTGAAATTTCCATTGGAACTTTCCTGGAATGTGTTTCGAATGAATAGAGAATGGCCCTACTCCTCTTACCTGGAGCATGTTTTATAACCTATTCCTGATTTATTTACAGATGTGACACCATGTTCGGTCGAAACTCGTTCAATAGCTGGCGTGTTTACAACCTACTTGGATGATGATGTGTGTGAGGTTTTTCGTGTGGTGATGCGGTGACGTCATACGACTCCCCTCCTCCATTTCCCTCAGTCGACTCTCCTCCCACCGTCATTTGCACAAAATGGGAACATGATTATATAGCTTTAAAAATATTAAAAATAAAAATTAAGTCGAACAAAAAATGTTTTGCTAGTATTTTAAGGAAAACCTCTAAAATTTTATTTCGAAATTTGAAGGTTTTATTTATTTAAATCCTGCCTTCCTCGTCGGGTTATTAAAAGACCACCTGCAAGGTATGTCACGAGATCTAAATATTGGCTTCAATGAGCAACCCTCGTTCGTCTAGGTCAGGCATGTCAAACTCATTTGATCCACGAGTGTGTGTTAATTTTCACGGGAGAAAATAGCCTGTTCACACACTTACGTACTGCTAAACATCACACATTATTGTTGCACAAATTTAATTTTTTTTTAAAAAAAAGACCTCTCGTAATAAAATAGTAGTGATAAAATTTTGGAGCATAACAAACTGAGTTGCTAAATTTACAAAAGTAGTGCATAATTTAATAATTACAAATTTGATAATTTTGGATTGTTTGTTATAAGTGTCGACATGGCAAGAAGGAAGGTCTGAAAAGCCTTTTTCCCTGTCAGAATTCCAGACACTAGGAAAGTGGAGGCCATGGGAGTGATGTTTGTGAGGAGAACGTTAGCTGTCTCGAGGAGAAACAGGATTAGGATTGAAGTTATCCATGAAAGAGTAGGAGTACATGGAGTACATGGAGTACATGGGATAGTAGAGATGGGAGGAGCAGATAACAGTTGGTGTACAAGTAAGAGGAGAAGAATGAAAGCAATTAAAGGAGGATGAATAGAGGAAGATAGAGGAAGATGGAGGCATTTTACTAAACTGACCTGACCACAGGCTGGAAATAGTTGTTGATGATGATGATGATTATGAGTATTTTGGTAGGAAAACTTACCTCTCAGACCTTCCTACCACGAACAGGGTAAATAAAGGCCCCTAGCTGTTCCCAATATAGGCTGGCCCATCACACTGCAAGGCTCACGGGTTGCCTACTTACAGCCGTGTCCGAGCCTCGTGTTTCACCCTAATCTACCCCGTCTAGGATTTTCTAGGGTTCATATTCAAACCCCGGCAAGGATCCTCAAGTAATAGTATCAATATCCATACTTGTTTTTGGAGCTGCTATTTCCAGGAGGTCTCAGACGCTAATCACACATTTGAATTACAATAAAAACAACTGGATTAGCTGATATTATAGATACCATATTCGATGGTCGAATGGACGTATACATAACCTTGTTTGACAGATCAAAATCTACAAAATCTAAAATAATATAATAATATACCAAAAACTATGTGTTCTGCTGCAGCTACCACTTTTATCAGAGATTCAATTTGAAAGTTACTTGTCCCTTACTCCTTTAGTGTAAATGTTCGGTTAGTCCAGACGGGTGGGATGACTCGGTATATATATACACACACACACACACACACACACACACACACACACACACACACACACACACACACACCACACACACACACACACATAAACACACATGAAATAGATGGAAAACCATCGAAGAAAAATTAGCCTAAGCGCAGATGTTGGGTACTGACCTAAAAACAAAGCACACAATTTGTACGGTCAACCCACCCCCCTCCCCCGTTACAGTCTTATATTAATTCTCTATCCCCCCCCCAAACACCCCAAGTCACCCCCAGGGAAATTAATTGTTTCTTTCTTTATTTTTCTATTTTTCTCGCAATAATTCCTTCCTAAGTTTTCTCTTTGCAGCTATGACACTGATGGACTATTTTCTGTTGACGCCTTTTCAAATCCAATAATAACAATATCTTCGTATCAGCCATTATTTGAATTTATATAAGATATAGCTAATAATTCCTACATTTTTTTAACACGTTTAATAAAACACTATGGCGGTTCGGGACAGAGTAACGCCCAGCCACACAAGACCCGGAGTTGTTTCAAGAATCACAATTTAAAAAATAAGGCCCGCCTCCTACTTGTTAAAAAACCGCTCAATGGAACAATGTTATGTTATTAGTGTAACGATGTTTTATTGAAACCTACGTACGAAACCCACCTGCTATTACTCATGAATACACAACTGGCGGATAATTGCACCGGACTCAATACAAGGGAGTCACGTGGTCGCACAACGCGATCATTAGGATTGTTGTGTTGGCTTCATGTTGGGCAATACAAAAAATACACTCCGTGGATTTAACTTACGACCAAGCGGCCCGCTGTCTATTGGCGAAAACAGTGCCAACTCCTGCGTGTCATCTAGTCAGCACGCCGTTAATATCAGTTTTCTAGACTGGGAGCCACTATTTGTTCATTCAACCAGCTCCTCATTTGTCCTCACGAGGCTGAGCTGACCTCGTCCCAGAACAATCTGGAGACACCTGAGATCGAACCCAGGAACTCTGACTAATAGAGCACAGAGGTGGTCGTTGGGCAATGATGATGCAGGAAAGTGGCATAGTGGTCAGGGGGACCTATTGAAGTTCACGGGGATCTACTGAAGTTAACGGGGACTTATTGAAGTTCACGGGGACCCTGCTTACCCGTATATTACTTCATCTCCAAGGTATCCCTATTATCTACTATTCTCTTCCCTGGTGATATCAACAGTTGTTGAATATCTGTCAAGAGTATGGCGGAATTAGATGACAAACTTTTTAAATGAAGATAAAAAGTTGGCATTAAATTCCAGGACACTCTCGACACATATTCAACAATTGTTGATATCACCAAGTGAAGAAAATTAAACTCTCTTTCTACTGGAGAAATATTTTATTTTATTTGGCAAAAAAAAGTTTTGCTATGAAAACCGAAAAAAATTGCGTCCTTTACATCACCCCCTTAAGAGTGATAGTATTCAGTTCATTGAGTGATAGCATAACTTACTGGTATCTTATTTTTCCGTTCTCCTTGTCTTACCACCTATCCATGCTACCACCATATTTGGGGTACGAGGGAGAAAATATATAATTAGAGAAAGTGTACCCACATTTTCGTGCTGGAGATATTGTAGAGACATTTAATATGAAACCTCACTCAGCACACCCGGCCTGGATTCAAACCCCGGTCTTCTAGTCACAAGAAAAAACAGACAATAAGAGCCCGACGCTCTGTCCACGTATCCACTGGTATTGGTATAATTAATTATGCAAATTATTCATATCTCTTGCTTCAGAGTTTCGATTCATTTTATTCGGCGCCATGATAATAATTCTTCATGCGAATGCAATTAATTTTGACAGCATGTAATCAATCGTTCCCTTTTTTACTTCGCATGCCATTCATTATCATATTCTCTGTGTGTGCCTTAGGACATCAAGGATTCGTACTTAGCATAATAAGAATGGAAACAAATTGCATCAAATGAGCAGCTATTATTTGGTCAAGGTAAAACATCTACAAGGATTGTTCTAACATCTTCAAGGATTGTTCTAACCTCTTCAAGGATTGTTCTAACCTCTTCAAGGATTGTTCTAACATCTTCAAGGATTGTTCTAACATCTTCAAGGATTGTTCTAATATCTTCAAGGATTGTTCTAACATCTTCAAGGATTGTTCTAACATCTTCAAGGATTGTTCTAACATCTTCAAGGATTGTCCCAACATCTATGGTCTGGTTACACTTTCACTCTTCTCTTTTAAATATTTGAAAAAGGAGGATCCTAAATTCCCAAGGGATACAACAATATATTTTTTATCGTTAGTGTTTCTTGATGAATCACTTAATCACACTAATATTTCACTATCTTTGATGGCACTAGTATACTTAAGCCGAGACTTAAGGTGGGACGGAAAGGGACACGAGAAAAGACCAAATAGTTTTTTTTGGTCAAAATAAATCAAATATTTCTCCATTAGAAACATAGAGTTTAATTTTCTTCACGTACTGATAGCAACAGTTGTGGAATATCTGTCATGAGCATAGCGGCATTAGATGACAAACTTTTTAAATGAAGATAAAAAGTTGGCATTAAATTCCAGGACACTCTCGACACATATTCAACAACTGTTGATATCACCAGGTGAAGGAAATCTAACTCTGTGTTTGTACTGGAGCAATATTCGATTTATTTTGCCCAATAAGATGTTTTGCCAGAAAAACTGCAAAAAACACTGTGTTTTTTTTTCTCACATCCCCTTCCATACCACCTCAAACGGACAGCCAGACTGTAACTTCAACCTCTTTCCAATGCTTTACAAAATAATTCTTTGGACTGTTTTTCTTCTTCCGTCAGCGTGTGATTTAAAACAAAATTTAATCATGAAATTTGCTGTATTTTCTTTGCTTTCACTATACTGTTACTCTGCTTAAAGGCCGAACTATACAGCCTGCTTCTTTCGCTCCTACTTTGTTAAACTTGCCAAGAGGCAGTATCGTTATATCGTGGAAATGTTCCTCTAAGCTTATTAAACTTCGCTCTTTAATTTTTCTTAGATTCTTCTCTCGCTGATATTAACTCTGTATTTTCCTTGTTAACGGAATTCTCCACACATTTATAATAATTTCCTTGATTAAACCTAATCCTTCGGGTTCATTTTGACCGTTCTGAGCTGTACTTGACATAATACCTCCTATAAAGTTAATTAAAAGGCTTTAATATAAATATTAAATATCCATTGTCAGATTAAATCTAACTTATCACTTATTCATACTAACAAAAAATTAGAATTCATTTTTTATATTTGTAGGATTATTTACAAAAATCCTACATTATCGCCCCAGATAATTACATTACATCTGTGTTTTAGTAGCTAACATAATATAAATAGGATTAAATACACATTTATAGTCATTATTGTTTTATAATATAATAACAATTAATAATTTAATCGCTATCCCCCCTCCCATCGACTACAATCAAGTTAGTTCTTTAATGTTTCATTTCAAGCATTTTTTAATTATTTTTTAGCAGCGCGTCTTACTACCCACTCGGGCTATACACCTGTATACTAATTAGTAATTACACTAATGTGTTTGGGATTATAAACTTTGTTCTATAGGAAGTGAACCCGCATTTGCGTAGGGAGAGAGTGGAAAACAATTTAGGAAAAACCAACCTCAGTGCACCCGACTGGGATTGAACCCCAACATCCCCGTGTTCACCAGTTTAGTCTATTGCAAGAGTGACACCTTAGACCATGCAGCCACTGAATTAGGTTACAGCACATGGCGATGCTGTATTATACAACACATGAAAGTGTTACATATAATTATTTTTTTTAAAGCTACGAAATCATTTATTTCATTTTTCATCACGAATCGTGATTTTCTCCCAATAACGTGATGATTGATGATACTCGAGGAAGAAAGTGACTACCGACAGAGTTAGCTCAACAGTTGGCGCACCTGGCTCTGACTCAAGAGACCTGTGTTCGGCCCCAATAGGCTGCACACGGACTAGTTCTCTTAGATGTTGCCGATACATTTTCCTTTATATCACCTTGTTCATGCATTTCCGTTAAACTCTTTCATTCGAGTAGTTGGTACTTTCTCTGGAACTTTTTGAAATAACTGTGGGTGGGTCTCTATTGCCTTAAGAGTCGTACCAAGGGGGAGTCTTTTCTGGGTTAACCCCTCCATCTCTCTTCCCCCCCTCCCAAAAAAAGTTGGTATTATTCTTCAATGCTAAGAGCATTTGAATTCTTATAAACTTCCTAATATTTAAGCTTTAAAGAAAATCTTTAAATTAATTCAAGAGGCATTTAATGTTTTTTTTTAATATTCTTACCACCTATTGTTGAGGATTTTCCCACGAGCCACCGCGTGTGATGCGTACCTACCCCCAACCCCTGGGAACGTCCCTGGTTAATTGCTTACATACTTCAGGGTGTTCGAAAAGTTACTGCGAAGTAACGTACCACTTACCCCGTTGCAGTTGTTGCTATAATAGTTGTTGGAAACGGGCCTGAAGAAACGTATCTTCTTATCTTATCACATGAAGATGTTGTGTCCAGATATATCTTTAGGTCTATGAGAGACATTTCCAACATCTGTTATAGGAAGAACTGCTACGAGGTACTTTATTACACAGTAACTTTTCGAACACTCTGTATAATTTGTAGAACCATGCCTGTGTGTTGAGTGTGCAGTTTTTCGGTTAAATCAGTTCGTAAGTCGTTTTATGGGTCCTGAGTTCTGTAGGTGGTGTAGGCTACGATAAATATTCTGGCCTGGAATCGAACAGGAAACATTTTTCCGAGTGGAAGGCGACTATAAATTTTGCCTTCTTTCATGTCCCGTGGAAAAATGCAGCCACTCTGTATACGTGTCAATCAGGAGGAAAAAAATTATAAGGTTTTACTCTCAATAAAGGGTTTATGGTATCAGATTCTTTGTTTATCAATATTAGGTTGGCCTTAGTGGTTTTAGGTTAAAGTGCTCGCCTCGAGACCCAATGTTTGTGGGTTCAAACCCAGCTGAGGTAGACGGATTTTCCTTGAGCGATAAAAATTCGTAACACAACTTCCTTCGGAGGGGAAGTAAAGCCGTCAGTCCCATGTCGATTGTGTCTTGTTAAAGAACCCTGGAAGGTATGTGAAAATACTTTCCCAGCAAAATCGGTAGGCTCTTTCACTCTCACTCGTAGAAATTTTTGTGGGCTGATATAATCAGTCGGTTCAGAAAGTGCACGTTAAATACCTCAAATAAATAAATAAAAATATCAGTATTAGAATAAAAAATACAAAAAAGTCAACATCCATTTTTATGAGCAGAGTGTAAAATATATATATATATTGTAAATTCTTCTTATATCCAATTTAATTTTTGATACTTTGTTTTAGTTTCAGAGAATATTGAGAACATATAATGCGGTAGAATCGAGCGATCTGACCCAAATACTGTCTCGTCCGATAGATTTAAATATAACTACAATAGAAAATAAATGATACGACACCATTGTAATTAATTTCTCATAAAGTATATTTAATTTTGAAACCAAATGTTCAAAAATCAGTCATAGCCACGTTAAAGACTCTTAATTTTAGGTACATAATTTAATTTCAACTGTGAAACAAGGCACAAAAAAAAACATCTTGGCTGTAGTCTAGGTAAAAACAGAATAACAAAATTGTAAAATCCACTTTTTTGAGTTCCGGGCCACACAAAACGTCAAGATCCATCATAATATCGAGGTAATTTGTTTTCGCATTACAATAATTTCTCTATACGATAAGGCGAAAATGATACAAATTGTTTTAGATGAGATTATGATGGTTCTTTGAACTCATCTCGATGGTCACAGATTCACATTAATCAACGTATTCCATACACATCTGTATGTACAAAATATTAATTACAATCCAATTACAAATTAAGAATCACTTTCATTCTAAGGTCTGAACCACCCGAGATACAAACCAAAGTCCCTCAAAGGAGACTAGTCAATTCTATAGCTAGATACCGAAACGCTCTTGACCACGGTTGAACCTCACATCAACTTACTTTTATTCTAATCTATTCTTGCACCGCCTATTACTACCCGTTTGGGTTATACGCTTTTGTACTAATTAAACTAACGGTTTTAGAATTTAGGAAGTTTATGTTTAGAGGAAATGTACCCGCATTTGCGTGGAGAGAAAGTGTAAAACCATTTAGAAAAATCACCCTCTGTACACACGACAGAGATTCAAACCTCGATCCCCTTGTCATTGGTAGTTTGGTCTACTGAGAGAGAAGCGCCTTAGACCATGCAGCCACCGAAGCGGGATACTTGTGTTCTAATCTTTAATTTTTTTAAATAATGTTATAAAATGTTATTTTATGTCATATTCTTATCAAACTCTTTCCATGTTCGTGGTGAACTATGTTTGTCGTGGACTTGGGGTGGTGGAGTGATGTTTATTTTTATACATAAAAAGGATCGATATTATTTTAATGAGTAGTAGCGAACCTAAAAAGATAAGAACCACAAGCCTAGTGATGGATTTACTTCTCTGTAAGAGATCGTTACTTTAAAATGTCTTCATTTTAGATGGCAATATATATTTATACAGAGAGAGAGAGTGTAGGAAGAAAGTGTTTGAGTTAAAATATAGACTGCCCCACACTGTATAAAGATTTAGTACTAAGGGACGGCAACCCGATGGAAATATTAAAAAAACAAAACAATGCAATACAATCACGCAGAGTTTCCAATTAAGTTTCCCCACTTAAATATATTCCAAGCAAATACCAAATTGTGCAGGATGGTGTGTTTGGTAAAATATAGCTTGATAGTGATAAGTGAAAAAAAAAAGGGGGCAAGCTCCACACGGGAATCGAACCCGGGACCTATGGATTTGCGTGCACGGGTTTGATTCCCCCGTTCAGATTCTCAATTTTTTTTAAATCTAAATTTATTTTACTCAGCTATCAAGACTGAATCATATGGACAATCATCACGTATAAATTTGTGAGACACATTTAGTAAGAATATAGATTGCTATATTACTTATGTGGTCCACTTTAATAATAATAATAATAATAATAATAATAATAATAATAATAATAATGCATGTCTGGAGTACATCACTCGTAGCTCAGTTCGTTTAAAGATCAGCCAGTACTAATGTACCGTTGTCCGAATGTACTAATAGTACATCCTTTCCATGGAGGCTCTTTACATGTCACCATGAGATGAGGTGATGGTGATAGTTGGTATGAGGGTGATGGTGAGTATGAGGGTGTGGAACCAGTGAAAACACTTGAACCTAACTTAAGCCTAACCAACCAAATCCTGGCGACTGTTGGGGCAGTTCCCCTTTCGAGAAAAATTCCCAAGGTACTAGCCGAGAATAGAACCCGGAACCCCTAGGCTCGTATCCAGGTGCATTGATCACAACTCCACGGGGGCGGTTTACTTAAATATTGAATTCGTTAAATAATTTTCCAAACGAGGGATTTTATCTCGTGGATCCTCCAAAAAGTACCGTCCCATTCAACCCCATTTGACGCCAGAGATCTGGTCTCCTCTCCAAACAACCAAAGAGACAGAGAGAGGGGTAGGTTACCTGAGGTTGTCTTGGTTGAGTTTGAGGTTGGTGACGGCCAACCCCAGCTCCTGGAGACTATGCCCTTCCAGATCCTCCAGTTGACTGTAAGCGATCTTCAGAGTGATGTCGGCGTCCGGCGGGAACTTGTACTGCAGCGCCTGCACCACCTGGGAGAAGGACGCCATCCTCTCGCAAGCGACGACCGTCGTGTCTGTGTCAGGTTCCTGTATGCGACAGGTGCAAGGTGATATCTCACGTCTCACCGAGCAATGAAGCGACGACCCCACGGTCAGACCCAGTAGTGTGTACAAGAACGTGGACATGACGGCTACCGCGGGTGTCCAAGTTGACAGTGACATCACGGCCCACACTTCGACACACGCTTTGTTTTTTGTTCTTGTTTCTTTACTCGATGTTTTTTTGTTGTTGTTTTGGCTTGCACAGTGTATTCACGCACTAACCTACTTCTTGAAGACTTCCCTCCTTTTTTTATATATATATCAGAAATAAATATATATATCTCCCCTCTCCTACTGACACTGGATGAACTTTAACCCTCACATAAACAACGTCAGAAAGCTCCGTATCCAAATCATGAATCGCTCTATATATGTAAGTATATAAAAAGAGAGCTACTCTAGATCAACGTCCTTGGGAGAGAAGGTTTCTCTTGTTTCTACGTGATGTAAAATCCGGTTGCACCTGACGCCGTCGTGTCTGGGCTGACAATGAAGCGCCTTTGCCTCGCGTCGGTGCTCGACTCGAACGAGATGGATGGACGGACTTGACCGAGTCTCTATCTATCTCCCTCGCGCGCAACGCCCGTTCGCCGAAACTTTAGGGGGAGACCTCTCGTGGGGGGCAGAAATGGGGAAGCGGCTGCTCTCCCATACAAACACACACAAACATATATATATAATCTATTTCTTTTTATAACCACCTTTAAAAAAATACTTTTTACTACTTCAGAACAAATCTCATTTTTTATTTTTATTTATATTTTTAGCTGGCTAAAATAAATCAACAAAAGATATGTATTTTTTAAAAAGAAGAAAATTACAGCTTCATTATGCTGTGACCTGCTATAACTTTGGTTCTTCAAAGAAATAGATCTATCCAGGTCAAAAACTGGTGTCCGTGAAAAGAGAAGCCATTTCAAGAAACTGTTTTCGTAGGGGTTGGAATAGTTCTTATAAAAACCCTGGATAATTATTTCTAATCGCCCATCGAGGACAGCGAAAGATCAAATATCACAAACGATAGACCCTACGAGTTATCAATCAATGGTTCTTAATTACAATCATGGCCACGCGTAAGGTGAAAAAAAACCGTTGACCGTTTCTACCTCTGAACAATTCAAAATAATATTACGAATAGTTAAAATTGTGCCACTGTATCGATATCCTTGCTGCGCTACTTTTGGGACAATCTTGTTTTCTTGTAAACACTTCTGGGACATTTAATAAAATAAGATATTGACATTTAGCCGAAAAATATTACAATTTTTTTTTTAGCCCAAGGAGTCTACTCTGTCCTAACAATCTGATTAAACTAAAGTGACTAAATTGTACTGATAATAAAATAAAAAAGGAGTGACTACATTGTCCTGAAACTCTACCACCACGATTGAGTTGGCCATCATGTCGTTTCTTGATTTTAAAACGTGAGTAGTATTTGTATTATTTATTTTATACATTAAAAAAAGTTAACTTATTATTAAGATTATAAATTAATTATTTGAAGGAAAAAGGAATACCGCCAGTATGAAACCTTTCGAAGCAAGTTTAACAACAACTTTTAATGTTTTTTAAATGTTGTTAATCATAATAAGGGATTAGCTTGGAGAAATAAGGCACTTTTTGTTCCGAGTGTGCCGCTTGGTAGAAAGAAGGGCACCTTGTGTTCCGAGTGTGGCGCTTGGTAAAAAGAAGGGCACCTTGTGTTCCGAGTGTGCCGCTTGGTAGGAAGAAGCGCTTGCTCCCGACTAGGATAATCAGGTGAAGATTTATACTTGATGTCAGGTCGTCAGGCTATGGCGCCAACATTCCGCCTCTCGAGCATCAATCAATGGAGGAATGCTCGCCTCGCGCGGTATGCCAACTCGTGTTTTTGGCCACTGGTGCAATATGTTTTACACTCAAGAGTCCGTCCAACCACTGAAGAGATACAAGACTGGAGGCCTCCTGTCATATCATCATAAATGTCTTCCGTTGTTTCTTGGGCGCTGGCGCCAGCCGAATTGGTCAACACCCGCCAAGACTCCATTTTTTTAAATGCGTATGTGTGTGTGTCACGCATATGAGAGCAACACACTAATCACTCTTATAAAGCACACGAATATTTAAAATGGACAAACAAGACACTTTAAAAAAAAAAACCACGGTCCTTGAAATTCCTCGGGAATCCTCCAAACTATGAATGGGTTGATCCCCCCTTCCCCCTTTTCCACAGTTCTTCTCGAGAGGGAAATTAACGATACGAGGATGATAATTAGATGTGAAAAACAAGTTCATTCACTCGTCACTGATACGATCACCAGTCCGGTGATAGACACGCCTGGAAACTTATCCTACGAGTACATTCCAAACCGAAGCTCGGACGCAAGGGACTGACGCGAAAGTTACCATTACATCGATCACTGGTTAGTGTTTAGAAGGTTGAAACATGTTCTAGAATATAATCTACTATTGTGTACTACGTGAAATGTTTGGTCTCGCTTGTCTGATGACCTCCAAGGAACCCCCCCCCTTTCCTCCTCCTATCCCCCCTGTGCCCTTTCCAGTTTGCGTTGATGATAACATTACTGTAACCTTTGGACATCTGATCTGTGTAGCACGCGTTGTCGGAACAGAAACTACTCGTCAGATTTTGTCAGATGATTTACTGAAGGGGAAAACATTTACTTGTAAAACTCTCGTGTCATTCGTGTTAGTTGTCTAGTTCATAACAGAACATGTTACTGTGTAATTATTGGATGATTTAAAAAAAAATGTTGATAAGAGAAATTATACATCGTTTTTTAAGGTCTCCAAACCGTTCAGTTTCAAGGTCAGTAGTGTTGAGTTGGGAGAGCAGAGAGCGCGAGCTAAGAGCAGTGTTTTTTTTGTAGTCATAGCACAGCATTGAAGTACTAAGCCAAAGTTCCCGGGTTCGATACCCGTGTCCAGGTGTCATTTTTCAATTTTCAGAATATGATAACTAGATGGAGTAAATCCTCACTAAAAGCACACATAATAGCTCTGGCTATTTGGTTCTTAAATAAAATATATAGTTTAATTTTCTTCACCTGGTGTTATCAACAGTTGTTGAATATTTGTCATGAGCATGGCGGTATTAGATGATAAACTTTTTAAATGAAGATAAAAAGTTGTCATTAAATTCCAGGACACCCTTTACAGATATTTAACAACTGTTGATACTATCAAATGAAGAAAATTAAGCTCTATATTTCTACTGGAGAGTTTTTTTGACAAAAAAAGTTTTGATACAAAAAGCTGCCAAAATATTGCCCTTACTTCGCGTCCCCTACACCCCCATATTAACAAACTGGGGTAGTTTGTAGTTGCCATGGGTCAATAAGTAAGTTTTCGCCATTAGGCTGCTTTTGTAATAGCGATCAAATCTGTCAGACTAAGTTTCAGGGTGAAACCTGCTTTTGAGTTGCATTTTATAAACAAATATTTAATATGGTGAGATTTGATTAGACATTTGTGTTGGCTATCTACATTTTATATTAAACCAACAGATACAGTAGCCCCATGGTTTCTTTGGTACTGACTGACAGCTCCCAGCTGACAGCTGACGGCTTTAAAAAGCTACCGGACCAAATTATGTATCCCTACGCCGAACCATATGATCTGCAAAAAACATTGGTTTTAGCAGCTGTCACTTCTGACAGTCAACATTTAGGTATATACCTAACTGTTAGCTGTCACTTCTGACAGTCAACATTTAGGTATATACCTAACTGTTGACTGTCATAAGTCAGCCGTGAGCTGTCAGTCAGCACCAAAGAAGCCATGGGGCTACTGTAGTTGTGGCTTGGTATGCTTTCTTGGCCGTAAACAATAGCAGCCATAAGCAGGAAGGTAAAATTTAGAGGAAAGTTATCTTATTTTTATTAAAAAAAATAATTATTATTTCTGTACAACTAGATGGGACTCAACCCCGACCTACTCAAACCAGACTATATGAGCCTGACATCTAGTTCACGTGCCCACCGATGCTAATATCATGAGTTTGAGTTTTAATTGGCCCAAACAGAGCCTTCTCTAGATCAACAACAAATTTGGAGTTCTCAGAAGACAATCATAATGGGTGTTTGCTTTCGACTAATCGATACACCCAATTCTATCATCTCTTCCTTGTTCATCATCTGGTATCTTTCACAACCTTCTTTCTTTACAACCCTCCTCATTTTTAGTTCAGTAATTACCACTTGTGCTTTTGGCTGATTCGTAATCTTTTGGCAAAAAGAATGTGGATACGAATTTGTGGGTTTATTGAATAGGAAATATATTTTGCATTTTTAAAGGCTCTAGGCAAATTGAGGAATAATTAAATAGTATTCGTTTCAGAAATTAAAAATTGTTTTTAAAAAAGGGGGGTTGGTATGACCCGAAAAATGGAATGGAAAAATGAATGGGGGTTAAGGAAATCTACGGAAGATAATATACCCAAATTTATTTAAATATTTGATTAACAAATTACTTTTATTAAATCCAAACAAATGTAAATATAATTTATAAATTGAAGAAACAATGTAAAAAAATAGTATTCTTGGGCCTGTGGACTAAACGTTTAGCTCCTCTATTCCTGTATGCTAGTGCTGGGGATGTTAGGGTTCAAATCCCGACAGGAAGTATTAGAGTAGTTATTTTCTAACCACTTTTCAAGTCTGCCTCCACGAGAATTTGGGTACACTCCTTCTAAATTATACCTTCCTCATCCCTAACCCAATAGTGTGATTAAATGTGGATAGGTTGATCATATGTCAACCTCGGTGGTCTTGGGGTAACGTGCTCGCCTCAGGACCCCATGTTTGTGGGTTCGAACCCAGCCGGGGTCGACAGATTTATCTTGAGCGATAAAAATCCGTAACACAACTTCCTTCGGAGGGGAAGTAAAGCCGTCTGTCTCATGTCGATTGTGGCGTGTAAAAGAACCCTGGAAGGTTTGCTAAAATACTTTTCCCGGCAAAATTGGTAGACACTTTCGCGCTCGCTCATACATATTCAGCGTGAAATGTAACTGGGAATCACCACACTTTATGAACTCCCCTAATATATGGGATTTATACCAGATGGTGTAGGCACTACTAACCAGCCGAAGGGTTAGGTGCACGTCCAGCTTAAGATGGATTAGAAATAACACCTTCGGGGTGTTGACTTAAGAGGATCTGATCAGATATTAGAAGGTGTTGCAAAATAAATACAAAAATTAAAACAGTATTTTATATATTTCAATGAAAAAAAATCTAATAATGTCCTTAAAAATCCAGTTTTGTAGAAATTACTTGACGAAGCGTCGAATGAATACCCCAAATATCGTTCCACTGTGAGAGCGCTTATTTATATTTCTTTCTGTGTTTTAATCTTGTCTCTATCCGCAATAGAAGCCATTTCAGTCAACCGAAACCAAAGAAAGAGAGAGAGAGAGTGTTAAGCAATCAAGTCGTTTATATCATGAAACCTTCATAAAAGCAACACATTCATTTATAAATTATTTTTTTAAATATTTTGTTTGAACTGTAAATGAAGTTCTTGTTTAACATAAAGAGGGAGGTTGTGTGTTGTATTTAAAGATTAAACCGCATAACAAAACCGGAACTATAGTATAGCGATTCTACTATTTATACTTATTATTTTAACAAAACATAAGATTATGGCCCTTTCATTTTTTCTTTTTTTTTCTTTCGAACCTGTCATGAACATGGTGACATGACATGAGATGAGAAACTTTTTAAATTATTATTATTAATATTATTATTATTAGCACCGCGTCTTACTACCCGTTCGAGTTATACGCACTTACGCTAATATGTAATGGTAGGGTGATTGTGAGATGAAATGGAGGACCTACAGTTTATTAGCTTGAATAATAATAATAATAATAATAATAATAATAATTAGCACCGCGTCTTACTACCCGTTCGGGTTATACGCTTAAGTACTAATTACTCTAATGGAGTAGGAATTGGGAGAGTTGAATTTAAAGGAAGTGAACCCGCATTTGCGTGGAGGGAGAGTGGAAAACCATTTAGGAAAAACCACCCCCAGTTCACCCGACCGAGATTCGAACCTCGATCTCCCCGTCCTCGGCGGTCGAGCTCAACACGACTAGCGCGTTAGCCAACTACGCCACCGAGGCGGGTTTTAGCTTGAAGAAGGGAAGGAAGGACCAAGTGATAAATCACATTTAACTATGAAGGTAAAAACGAAATAACCTGGCCATGATTTAAAACTTAACGTCCCCTCAACCAGCCAACGATCCTGAACTCTAATATCACTTGTCAAAATATCGTAGTTTATGGGCTTTTAACATAAGCGGCATCCCCGTTGGAGCCGAGCGGTGGCCTAAAAGTATAAGGCACTAGACTAACATTGTACTTTGTTGCTAGCACTAAGACTTGCCTAGGACACGAAGGCTGGTTTTCCCACCTCTCTCCACGCCGATGCCGGTACGAATCCTCTCCACTACCTTTACACCCCTCCCCTTGAGATCAAGTTGTCAGTGACCCTGATGTTGACCTTGAAAACACAGCCAAAACACGATCGGGAGTGTTAGCACCCGTGACACGACGTGTAGTGATCTCCGAATCACCCATGGCTTACCTTTGATTTGGAATAACCTATGCGGGATTCGAATATCAATGATGGTTGGACAGCCTCTACGATCATGCCCACACCTGAGGCCTGTTGGTCTCCGCCCGGAAAAGGACTTGAGATATATTTATATTGTTTGTTTCTGTCACCGCATTATTATCTAGTCTTCTGCATGACGTCATAGAAGGAAAGGTTGAGGGAAAGAGGAGCTTAGGAAGGAGGAGGATTCAAATATTGGATGACTTGAAGGAGCTGAAGGAGGAGGCAGAGGACAGGGTGCATTGGATGTCTAAGTTTCACTGACAAAAGGAATGGACCTGTCGTAAGACAGAACACCTAATAAACAATCTCACTTCCCATTAGGGTTGCATGCATATGCATTAATTAATAACTACCCCACCTTGTTAGGAACAAGGAAGATTGGATTTAGAAGAAGTTTACCCACATTTGCGTGGAGGGAGAGTGGAAAACCATGTTGGAAAAACCACCTTTAGTACAGCCCACCGAGATTCGAACCTCAATCTTCCCGTCATCGACAGTCTAGTCACTGGAAGACTAGCGCCTTAGACCATTGATAAACTCCCGATTATCCTTTGCGCCGTGACAATCGGAGACCCGTTAAACATGTATGTATCGCATGTGCCCTACTCAATTATATCAGGTGCACAGCACTTCGAGGGTGTTTAAACACTAAACAGTATGTTGAGTTTAGAATTT
The DNA here is from genome assembly GCA_033556935.1 of Timema podura. NCBI lineage: Eukaryota > Metazoa > Arthropoda > Insecta > Phasmatodea > Timematidae > Timema > Timema podura. The sequence goes on from JAVRXN010000005.1 coordinate 4,107,754, forward strand.
CTGGTAGGAAGTAATGTTTAGAAGCGGAATATACATTTTTGCGTTCAACATTGATAATATTTTAATTTATTATTTGTATTATTTCATAGGTTTCTATAAAATAGGTATTATTTACTCGTCAAAAAGTTATTGTCTATTTTTTTTTGTAATTGTGAAAGAATTTGCTGAGTTTTTAATATTCTATTAAATAATAAAAATACAGTAAAGTTAAAATAAATATTAGTGAAAATTTTTAAAAAATGACACTTTGACATGGGAACATAGGCAGGTTAATCTCATGTCATTTTATTGCCAATCTTTTGATTATTATTATTATTATTATTATTATATATTATATATCATCATCACCGTCTTGTTCATGAGGTGAGGGAAGGGTTTGGCAATCAGATAATCTGTGCCGGTACCGAGGATTGAACCCCGGACCCTCAGCACAGAATCTGACACCTTACCTCTAGACCACCAGGTCACCAATTTTGTTGTTAACCAGAGCGTAGTTCTAGTTAAAGGTCTATTACAATATAACATTTATTTTATATAATTACGTGGCGTATGGTTTTATTACAATTTGTTGAAAATATTACCATATTTATAAGTTTTAAGCATCGCGTCTTACTACCCGTTCGGGTACTAATTACACTAGTAGGTACCTAGTGGACTAAGTGTAAGGTGTCGGGCTTCTGTGCTGAGGGTCCGGGGTTCAATCCTTGGTGCCAACACAGATTTATCTGATTACCAAACCCTTCCTTCACCTCTGACAAGACGTGTATTAATCACAACTTGTGAATGTGTGGAATGCCAGGCTTCCACCGTGGTTCGGATCCCACGTTAAACTGTAGGTCCTCCATTTCATCTCACAATCATCCTACCATTACACATTAGCGTAAGTGCGCATAACCCGAACGGGTAGTAAGACGTGGTGCTGATGATAATAATAACCAAACTAATGTGTTAGGGATTATGAAGGTTTGAATTTATAGGAAGTGCACCCGCATTTGCGTAAAGTAAGAGTGTAAAACCATTTAGGAAAATCCATCCGACCGGGGGTATTCTGGTCCAACACGAGGGTAGCGCTTTAGACCAGGCGGCCACCGAGGTGGGTTGGGGTGTGGGGGAGTATAAGTCAAGCGTGCTCACCGCTCATCCAACTAAGCCTTTTTTCCCCCATGCAAGCAACAACCTCGCAGGATACCTTACCGCCCGCCCCCAAATGATAATAAAACCAGTGGAAATATCCCACGGTCTCTTGTTTCGAGCCAGATCCTCGTAAAACGTCCAGGAATGGATAGCGCAGCCCTTTCTGTTCCAAACAAAGACCATCTGTTGACAATCCTCGGTGAAGGGACTCTCGCTGTTTTATAGTCTTCAGGACGGTGAACATAAAAAAACAAAAACATAAACTGAACCCCGAGTTGTGATCCTCCAATAGAAACTATTCATCTTTTTTATAGCACAGAAACTTTAACAATTTTTTTTTCCCCCTTGATTTATTTTGGAAGTTACATCAAATAAAATGTAAACTTTAAGGTTTGAAAAATAAATTATTTCAGATTTACATAGTCAAAATATAGATTTCCTAATGTGTTGAGTTTGATATATTAGCGTTTCCAAACAAATACAATAGATGCTTTAAAATGGCTCAAGTTTGATGACATCAAATACCAATTAATGATGTTGTGTTGAGCTAGACTGCCGAGGACGGGGAGATCGAGGTTCGAATCTAACAAATGGTACGACACAATCGCACGAACTTCCTCACATTGTGTATTATAGCTTCGAAGAACATTTTCAAAAATAGGTTTTTAGTAAGGTCGCAAACACATAATCTTGTTAATCATAATAATAACCCTTTATACATAAATTTTAAACCAAATTGTTCAAATATATTTAACAAAATTCAAACTCTCAAAAATAAATGATTAGTTAACCACCCTAAAATTATTTGTTATTTGAAAAAATAAAAATTTATTTTTATTTATCATGAAAAATAATGCCTGTATTCCCATTTTGAATTCAATCTTCAAATTTCCAAAACATTAGAATTTTCTATAATTTGTTGTGACTAAACTACCGTTAAATTAATTTATTTTAGATGTATATATAATATATATATGCATTTATATACATATACATATATAGTGCATGTATGTATAAACTTGTATATAAATACATAGCACTAGGGGTGTGCGAAGTCCACTTTTTCAATCCGAAAGAACTCGAATCGAATATATTAAATATTCTCTAAGCTGAATAGAAGTCCGAATATTGTTTTGTTAGTTTTTTTACACTATAAAAATATAGTATATTGTTATTTATTGAACTGTATGTAGTGAAATTACTTAGAAAATTTTATATTGTACTTATTATTACTAATATTTCATTTTAATCTAATAAATCAAATTATATTACAACTTACAATTCAATTACTTAGGAGTTTTTCCAAATACATATTGTTTTATATTATATATAAATGGCAATAATTGACCATAGCTCGAGTATTTTGACTGTCAATGTTTTATTGACGAATTGTCAAAGCCGGAATTATTTTCGAAGCGAAGTCGAAGCTGACATTTGTTTCGAAGTTTCGAAGCCGACTCAAATCTTTTCACACCCCTACATAACACATTAAATTTTTTAAATATAATTTATACATACATATAGTGCATGTATATATACATATATACAAACATAATATATGCACTAAGAAGAATACCGCAGTTTTTAAGCCACAAACTCGATATAACTGAAACTTTTAACAATAACTTTCCCTCCCTACTTTTAAAGGATCTAAATTTAACCTTTCTCATCCTTACCCCATTAGACTAATCACACAAGGAAAGCACGAAAAGGTAATAGGACGTATTGTTGTAAAAAAAATATACAGGATAGAGCTCGCTCGGTACAAATTCACTAGTTTTGGTTTGGGCGACGCAAATCATGGCGATATTTTACTACCCACTCGTGTAAATGATTGAAGAGAATTATTACAGTACGTCTTGAAACTTAACAAATATAGAAAACTATTTTGAGCAAAGGAATGTGCGATCAGGTTTATAAATACCTCATAATATTGATTAAACTTCATCTTAAGAATGCTTTTAACCAATAGAAAGAGAGAGAGAGAGAGAAAAGTTTTTATGATGATGTGAAATTCTTCTAGCCCCATCTAGCGAACACATGCAACCTCTTCTGTTTTTTAATGGCTTTCAATATAACAAACTCGGATGTAAATATGAATGGCCCGCTGTGCCAGTAAAGATAGCATCGGAGTCAGCATATTTTAGCTGACCATAAAAAATGGAAAAGGTCAGTTGCTTCTTTCGCGATCAAATTAGGAACAGCTAATTCTAAAAACAGTACTGCCCACATCGTTGGATTGGGTGTCAGGTTTGTCGGGCACGAAGAGGTCGGGGTTCGAAACTAAGATGGGTGTGCAGAATGTGTTTTTCTCTTAAGGCGATTGGCCCTTTTCATTTGGCGTGAAAATGCAGATTCATAGGAACAAACGGTTATCTTCAAGAATTGTTATTGTTTTGCAATTTTCTTTTCGGAAACGGTTTGTTCAAGAATAGAAGCATGTTGATTAAGTTATACTTTTTATATACACACCTCCTCTATAATATTAACAGTGATCAAATATCGATAAAATTGACATTTTCCAATAGAAAACTGCTGGCTCCATAACAAATAATAAGAAAATATAACAATTAATAAACATCGATACATTATCTTAGAAGGGGTGTTGAAAATATTAACATAAATATTTCACTCGTTCTCGAGAAAACTGATATTTAAAAACTTATTATTTTTCCGTAATACCTGTCCGGTAGCTAGAGCCATCTACTGTTTCCGTGATCCGTCTGTTCTTGTTGGCGCGGAAGGATACTTTGATCGTTTGTGAAGTCTTTCACCCTCCCACCCACAATCCCACAAAATAGGTTTTTAGACTTGCACTAGACAGGGCCAAGGGCCTTAAATAGTTTCCCACAATTCCTCAACGTAAATGCAGCTACATTTCATCCAGTGGTGGCAGATTCTTATTTGTATTATAATGGTGGAGGGAGAGATAAATTAGCAAAATATATATATATACTGTCCAGTGGGGTACCATCCCATGGTGAAGGTGATGCAACTGCCAGGGATGGTCCGAGGTAAATTTTGTACACGTGTGGGAAAACGCTTTTTTGGCACTCCCTGTACAACTCGTGGAGAGTAGAAAAAAATTAAAATAATATCCAAACCTATCCATTCCAAGCCTAACATAGCCTTATCATTGCCAGGATACGTTAGGTTAAGTTGATGCTCTGTTTGGTGCCCCCACCCACCGCCATATGGAGCCCCGGGAAGCCGCACCGGGGCCTAAGGCTCTGGGGCCCATTTAGGAAGAGGAAAACTTAATCTTTACTTTTTTGCTATATGTCATATTACATTCAATAAAAAAATAAAAAAATTATGAGCAAGTATAGCAAATTATAATGCTTTATATAATTAGTATCATAAATATGGAAATTTGCAATGCTATAAGAAAAGCCTAATTTTTCTATTATCTCTGACACCAATCAATATAAAACTTAAAAATCAACTTAGTTTAGTTTTAATAATAAAAGAGCATGTATGACTCGGTGTTGTTGAAGAGTAGGGAGTAAGCGAGGATAGGGAAGTGTGGAGAAAGTTAGTGAGGATGGATTAAGTACGGAGTTTTGTTTTTTGAGCTATATGTACTGTTTCTTGCCTACCTCGTAAGGGAACGGCGTGATTAGGTATATACGAAGACAAAATAATTATTCTGTCTTTCTTTAGTCATTTTATGCTGGTAGATATTTTGGTTTTAATAGGGGATTAAATAAAAACTATTCACTTTACTGACGAGAAATTTGACTTAAATATGTCAGCCGTGGCATATACTTAAGGTACGTATAGACATGCAACAGAACATTGTGACGTAACAACGGGGCGTATCACTTGTGCGAACATAATATGCCGCCGTCCCATTGTGTTTTGTTATTCAACGTGAGATGGACATTGCTATATCAATATAGTCATTGACACTTTGTTAAAAAAAGAAAGAAACGTAGGAAAATAGGATAAGACTATAGTGTCAGATGCAGCTATATACAAGTAGAACTGAATACAATGGTAGTCACTTCTTTCGGACTTAAAATTTCATACAGTTAATGGTTTTTATATTTAAAAAAATACAAACAGACTTTGATTATTTAATTTATTAATATTATTGTTATTATTACCACGTCTTACTACCCGTTCGGGCTATACGCACCTACACTAATGTGTAATGGTAGGGTGATTGTGAGGTGAAATGGAGGACCTACAGTTTAACGTGGGATCCGAACCACGGTGGAGGCCTGGCATTCCACACATTCACAAGTTGTGATTAATACACGTCTTGTCAGAGGTAAAGGAAAGGTTTGGCAATCAGATAAATCTGTGCTAGGACAGAGGATTGAACCCCGGACCCCCTTGCACAGAAGTCTGACACCCTACCTCTAGACCACCAGGTCACCGATTACTTAATTAATTTAATTGGTCTCAAAGTTGCACGGGAAAACACGAGCTGGAGAAGGGCTATCACCACACAAGAAAGATTAACAGTAACAATTCGTCTTTAGAGACTGATGATTCCTTCAGTAACCTGCAAAATCGTTTCCAAAGGTCTAAGCAATCACTGGGTAAAATAGTTCCAGAAGTGTGTGAAGCTTTCGCGGAGAGATTAAAAGACAACATACGGGTGAGTAAATTTAATTAAAGAACTTACGTTAAAAAATATAATTTTTGGTAAACCTATGATTTTAAATATGGAAACTGTACATCTGGCATATCTAAAAAAAACCTTGCGAGAAAATTAAAGATGAATCGGCTGTAACGTTCCTGGACGTTGATCTAGACATACTGGAACGATAAGAATTTTTGGAGATGGTAATGGTGAATAATGGGATGGTTAGGACTAAGTTAGATGGGAGAGTTGGTAATCTGGAACCTAATGTGCAATTCGGGAATGTTGGGACATAGAATATTGAAGATTGCTAGAAGTGTTTTGATATTGGGAATGCCCTGGATATGAATATGGAGGAAAATGAAATTATGGTTGTAGTTGCCCCTGTCAGCACCAAATAAAATACTCATTTTTTCTCGTTGCACAGTTGTTTGGGTCTCAGAGAAATATTTCTAATATTTTGCCTACACGTTTCCCAAAAATGTCACATTAATTTGTGTCCTGATACATTTCAGCCACCGACGATGATTTAGTTAATATTTGAAAAGTTTCATCTAACCTTTCGTCGTATACACATTTCTTTTTGCGATTTATAGGAGATTTCCCAGAAGTATTTTCTAAAGCCTCCTGAGTGTTCAATGGAGCAGAAAACTAAATGTATGTTAGAGGTGCACTATAAGTGTTTTCTTCTATGGTTTTCTATTTGAATAGCTTCTACTTCGCCTACGATCTACAATAAAACAAATTTTTTAAGTTTCCCATAGCAACCTAATGTTGTTATGGCTAGATTTTCTGTATGATGAGAAAAATACGTCATTTTTATCAGACTTTTTTTTACATCTATCAACAACACCAGAAAAATGTCGAGAAGAAGCAAAACAATATAATGATATCTGAAACTTTCCACATTTCCTGGGGCGCCCTAGATGGGAAGCAGGCTATTTTTCAAACACCCGCTAACACCGGAAGAGAGTTTTTTTTTAAATTACAAATCAACTTTTAGTGGTTTATTTTTTGTTTGTTTGTTTGCATTAGTGGATGCCTAATACAACCTTGTATACGTTTATGGTGGAGGTCAAGGATGAATTTCAGATAATGACATATTTAAAATCTGTTTCCTTTCATGAGAAAATTTAACAAAAAATTTCCCCCAAGTAGAAGCTTTGGAGGGCAGACAAAAATAATTCCCATAATTTTCTTTATTGGAGATGATGTATTTGCTTTAACAGACTCATTAATGAAACCGTTTTAGGAGCCACATCCTAAAGGATCATTCCTAATAAATGTCAATTACAGATTGTTTTGTACATGAAGAGCTGTACAAAATGTAGGGCCCACTTGGCATTGCGTCAGCGAGCTTAGAGTACTTGGTAAGTCAGTGTTAGTAGAACCGAAAAAAATCGAGTGTATTGTAATGACAATAGATCAACGATACATACTTTCTTAATAAATAGCTCCACGTCTCCTATGTATACGTCTATGAAGAAACTGAGGGGAAACTTACTAAAAGAAACCTCCCATAACAGTGAATAGTGAGCCGAACTCTTTATTATTTCCAACAAGAAATAATCCCAGAAAATAATTTGTAAACGGTAACGAATTGGCGGATTTCTTTTAAAATGAAGGTCATGTTTCGTGGTAAAACAATTATGCGTACTAAAGTAAAAGAAAATTGTCAATACTTACAGTTCTCTGTGTTTCCCGAACTTCATTTTTATCCCAAAGAAAAAGTAAACTCTTGAATGCAAACAAATTGCTTTTATATACAGTATCTGTTTCTGTAATATAAAGGGGATAAAATATAGCCTGCATTTTATATTGTAAAAAAATACAATAAACGTTAATTTATGACACTCACTGTAAATTTAATTGTATAATATTTTAATAAATTAAATACGCTTAACTTTTCCTATACCCACACTTTTCTTTGTTTTTCCATTTTCCCTTAATTTTTTTATTCCACTCTCGTCCACTGTCGTATTTGATTTTACAGCAATTTCTTTCAAAGCTTTTTTTTTTTAAACTTTATTATAATATGTAGGATGCTTAATATCCCATAAAATTTCCTTTTCTCGATATAGCTCGTTTAGTGTAGAATATTATTTTTATTCAACTCCATAGTCGCTAACAACGATAATTGACTACAATCTGAGACACTGGACGCCACAATGGATATTCTATACCATGCAACGGTGCTACGCTACGATATTCTTTAGCATGTCTATACGCACCTTTAATATTGATAGATGAACTTTGAATCAATGCCACATAGATGTTGGTACCCTTGGTTACTCTGGCTTTTGTAGTCAAATATTATTGCTACATCCGCTTCCGTAATCAAGCCTACTGTCTCATAATTAGACACTAGGTTGTAATCTGGTAAAAATGTTGTTTTGAACTTAATGTTCTAAAATGATTTGTGCGTATCATCAAGGAAAATTTTAAGACTTTACTAGATTTTGACAATAAACATTCAGTTAAATTTTGTTTGCATTCTTGTAAAAGGTTGTATTATTATCTTTGGTAACTCTACGCCCATAATTGGATGATAGCATTCGTTATACAAGGCAAGTATATGTGACTTCAGATGCTTTTTTTAATGACGTAGTTTTTTTTTAAACTTGTATTTCTTGAACATATTATGTTTTCACTCGATTTTCGTGCTTGTTTTCAAGCATATTATTGGATCTTTAATTCAAAAGGATCTAATTAGCTCGCATGTTAAACCTTTCTTTCTCTGATGTGTCATTTAGTCTCAAGTTAGGCTTAGGGCGGGTTCATTATAATGATCTAAAATGGCAGTTTAGTGAGGACGGTATCAGTTTATAGTTGATTTAATCAAATTGGCTGGTCTTTTCTTTTAATACACGTTTCACTACCATTCTGTTCTAACCTTTTTATTGATTATATATTAAGGTAATTGAAAATAAGCTTATTACCCTTTTCTTCAATTTTAACACAACAATTACTTTCACTAGGCCTATTTAAAAACAAAGTTATTCTTGATTGGCACTATCTCGTACTAAGAAACATAATAGAGCCAGGTTCACTTCACAGGTATAGCCTATTTAAAGAATCTCCCCCCTCCTTCCTCGGATCACACTATAGGCGAATTTTTACAGAAGCTGAATTCTTGGAAGTGAAAAAGTAATGCTTTATTATTTTGATTAAAACTATAGTACATCTTCTAATTAAACAACATGAAGTAGACTGTCACACATGATCAAATTTGGCAAAGGTGTCTCAATTATTGCATCATTGTTATTAAAATATTGTATGAGAAGGAATTTGAGGATCAAGATAACCTAATTGGATCAGAATCCAAAACATGGTGCATCAAAATAGCGTGACTGTGACCTGTGAGTGTGTTTGTGAGTATAACTTGCAACATATTTAAGAATTCAGGAATTGAATTAAATATAGGGCCTATGTTAACATAAGAAAGTTTAGGCTTTGTTCAAATGAGATAGTCTTTAATTTAATTATTTAAGAAAAATGTTACATATGCTAGCTCAAGTATTAAAATATGGTGGCCGGCTCAATTTAGTACAATTCCTCCATCTTCCTCTATGAATGGAGTAGAGCTGAGAAAAGTATGGAATGTAAAATATCTTGGAAGTGTGATTGAGGAGAAAAGTGGAGGTAGAGAGGATCTAATGAGAAGAGGACAGCAGGCAGAGTTGTTCTATAGTTGTAAGGACCTGCTATGAAGTGTTCTATAGTGTAAGAAACCTGTTAATGGAGAGTTGTTCTATAGGTGTGTAAGAGACCTCTATGGAGATGTTCAGGTGTAAGGACCTTCTATGAGAGTTGTCTTTTCGTAAGAGACTCTAGGAGAGTGTCTATATGTTGTAGAGACCTGCAGGAAGTGTTCTATAGTGTGTAGAGACCTGCATGATTGTTCTATAGTTAAAACCTCTATGAATGTTCAAGTTAAGACCGCATGAGAGTTCATAGTGAAAGACGCTAGGAGTTCTATAGTGTGTAAGACCTCATGAGAAACCTGAGTGTTGTACAGGCTACTCTGTACCATTGTCATATGCAGCCGAAATACGGCTTTATCCAAAAGTCATTCACGCCGTCAACCCTTGACTTTCACTCGATAGTTGCATTGGCAATCACGTGATCAAGTGTAGAACCGGCCGAATGGTCACGAGGGTGTCGATTCACCCCTCACAAGCCCCCGAGACCAAGGGTGACGGCAAGTTACCCTTTACACGCCGTCGATGCGAGTTTGACTGGCAACTTTTCATTTTTTGTCTGCTAGAATACTCTGATGTGTGATCTGTTATATGTGATAAAGTATTTTAACTATACCGTACTGCTTTTGCTGTAGTGTTTTTGTGTTGTGTTGGGAATTGTCTAGTGAAAAGAAGCAGGAATAGATATTAAAACATTGTATTCGTTTTTATTCCTGCTGATAGATGGCAATTAAAATAGTTTCTAAGATCACTGTTAGGAAGCAGCACTGGGGACCAAGGGTGTGTAAAGGATAGTTTGCCGTTCGAAAAGTCTTTTGCAGTCTTTATTCTCAAGTGCGTGTAAAGTGTAAATTTAACAAGTCTGCATCAAGTCAAGTGTACTTGACTATTCGGATACAGCCATTGAATGTAAGAAGGACTAGGAAAGAGGATTCCTTGGGATGGTTGTGAGGAGCATGTTAACTGTCATGAGGATAAACAGGATTAGGGGAGTACATGAGATAGTAGAGGAAGCAAGACTGAGATGGTATGGTCATGTAATGAGGATGTTGGAGTACATGAGATAGTAGAGGAAGCAAGACTGAGATGGTATGGGTATGTAATGAGGATGTTGGAGTACATGAGATAGTAGAGGAAGCAAGACAGAGATGGTATGGACATGTAATGAGGATGTTGGAGTACATGAGATAGTAGTGGAAGCAAGACTGAGATGGTATGGACATGTAATGAGGATGTTGGAGTACATGAGATAGTAGAGGAAGCAAGACTGAGATGGTATGGACATGTAATGAGGATGTTGGAGTACATGAGATAGTAGAGGAAGCAAGACTGAGATGGTATGGACATGTAATGAGGATGTTGGAGTACATGAGATAGTAGAGGAAGCAAGACAGAGATGGTATGGACATGTAATGAGGATGTTGGAGTACATGAGATAGTAGAGGAAACAAGACTGAGATGGTATGGTCATGTAATGAGGATGTTGGAGTACATGAGATAGTAGAGGAAGCAAGACTGAGATGGTATGGTCATGTAATGAGGATGTTGGAATACATAAGATAGTAGAGGAAGTAAGACTGAGATGGTATGGGCATGTAATGAGGATGTTGGAGTACATAAGATAGTAGAGGAAGCAAGACTGAGATGGTATGGTCATGTAATGAGGATGTTGGAATACATGAGATAGTAGAGGAAGCAAGACTGAGATGGTATGGGTATGTAATGAGGATGTTGGGGTACATGAGATAGTAGAGGAAGCAAGACTGAGATGGTATGGACATGTAATGAGGATGTTGGAGTACATGAGATAGTAGAGGAAGCAAGACTGAGATGGTATGGTCATGTAATGAGGATGTTGGAATACATAAGATAGTAGAGGAAGTAAGACTGAGATGGTATGGGCATGTAATGAGGATGTTGGAGTACATAAGATAGTAGAGGAAGCAAGACAGAGATGGTATGGACATGTAATGAGGATGTTGGAGTACATGAGATAGTAGAGGAAACAAGACTGAGATGGTATGGTCATGTAATGAGGATGTTGGAGTACATGAGATAGTAGAGGAAGCAAGACTGAGATGGTATGGACATGTAATGAGGATGTTGGAGTACATGAGATAGTAGAGGAAGCAAGACTGAGATGGTATGGGTATGTAATGAGGATGTTGGAGTACATGAGATAGTAGAGGAAGCAAGACTGAGATGGTATGGACATGTAATGAGGATGTTGGAGTACATGAGATAGTAGAGGAAGCAAGACTGAGATGGTATGGTCATGTAATGAGGATGTTGGAATACATAAGATAGTAGAGGAAACAAGACTGAGATGGTATGGTCATGTAATGAGGATGTTGGAGTACATGAGATAGTAGAGGAAGCAAGACTGAGATGGTATGGGCATGTAATGAGGATGTTGGAGTACATAAGATAGTAGAGGAAGCAAGACAGAGATGGTATGGACATGTAATGAGGATGTTGGAGTACATGAGATAGTAGAGGAAACAAGACTGAGATGGTATGGTCATGTAATGAGGATGTTGGAGTACATGAGATAGTAGAGGAAGCAAGACTGAGATGGTATGAGCATGTAATGAGGATGTAAAAAGAGAGGATTCCAAAGAAAATGATGGAAATGAAGTATTTAGGAAAAATACCTCAAAGGGGCCAAGAAAAAAATGGGAGGAACAGATAACGGAAAGTATGCAAGTGAGAGCAGAATAATTGAAACAATTAAGGGTGGGAGAATGGTGGAAGATTGAATGTGTTAATGTATGTACATTGCTTTATAAGGTTTACCCATTACCCTTTGCGGTGTATGACATATTCTAACATATACATTAAATTGTGTATTGTTTTGGTGGCTGCACGGTCTAACGCGCTAACCTCGCTACCTGCCGATGACAGGGAGATCGAGGTTCAATTCTCGTTTGGTAGTACTGAGGGTTTTTTTCTTTTTCAAAATGGTTTTCCATTCTAACCCCCCCCCCCCCCCATACAAATGCGAGTACACTTCCTATAAATACAAGTATCATAATCAAAAAACCATAAGAGTAATTAATACTTAAGTTTATAACCCGAACGTGCCGCTATAAATAAAATATGTGAGGGGAATATATTTAGGAATTATATTGTTAAATGAACTTGGACATGTATTTTTTTTTTTTTTTCCTTTTGTTTAACATTCATACCACAGCGAAATTGTGCACACATATATTTTCAAGTAAAATAAAAAAAATCACTAAACTTGAAATTGGTTGCTTGTAACTCTATCCGTAGCTTTACCCATGCTATCTGTGCCACGTTAAGTTGAAATCAGTTGAGATATTTAAAAAAAACCTCAAATTTTCAAAATATTTGATTACTGTACTTCATCACTATTGGTTGTTTTTTAGCTCTTCCTTTTGTGGTTTGGCCACTCATTTTTTCGATGCCAACACTAATATTATTTGTAAGCTATTTATGGTTTACTTAAATCACATTTTAAATTTAATTCTATATTAAGAGTTCATTTACCCTTATCATAAATTAAACTTCAATTTATTTATTTTTCACAAAATAAGATGATGTCTGTTACAGATCACCATGATTGAATTAACAGTGAAGACTCTCGATTCACGGAATCATTCCTTCGAGGTAGCGGATGATGTAAGTATACAGTGAACTTGAACCTAAGCCGCTGTTTAGTAAAAAAAACTCACCGTGATTTCACCTTTTTCCAATTCTACTACTATAACCAATCAAACCTCACATGACTAAATTAACACTAACCTTGGCTTGTTTTTTTGTTCCACTTTTTTTTTTTCCAAGCCAATGTAAAAGATTTCAAGGGCTTATTTGAACATCATAACAAATTATATTTTTACAATAGTCTTGCGCTAACATTTCCTTATCAACCTATGTAATATTATAATGTAATGAAAGGTTGGTAAAATGTATACAGCTGGTTTCAAAGACGTTTGTTGACAACCATTGTTTCATTTGTTATTTAAATAAATGGTTCGGTATCGGTGCACTGCACTTAATCTCTTTTTTATTTTAGAATAGATCATATTTACTAAAAACTGGGGAATATTTGTGAAACAAAATATAAAAATTGGTTCAAGTGTAAGATAAGGAAAACTAGCCTTAACTTTGCAAATTTTATCAAAATAAAGACAATTTAATAAATAAACAAAGGCATACATGATTTCAAGAACATAAAGGAAAATCTCTCTCCGCCAAAGAACTTAATAATTAATTTCACATTTCAAGGAGCTCCATAAAATAAATAGATTAATATTTGCTTGGCTAATAAACTATTGCTTTTATAAAAATATATTTTAAATAAAAGAATTTTATTTTTAATAGTTATACAACTTAACAATAGCCGTATATTAATATGTATCTAAAATAGTTGTAGAGATAGGATCTAAATGGCCTTGGCGGGACCTTAGGAAAACCCCAGATACCAAGTTTTAGCTCATTCGGTAAAAAGGTTAAGTTCTAGCCAGAGGTACAGACAGACAGATGGCATCTCGAAAACCACATTTTTTGTGTAAGGGGGTCATGAAACATCGACATTTATCAAAATCTCGAATTTTATATTTTTACCAATCACAATACATATCTCTACAAGGGTTACAAAAAAGTATAAAAAAAGGGGTAGCTTTTACTCCATTTCCATTTTCACCCAGATCAAAAGTATCACATATCTATATGGAGGGTGTTTTTTTTTTTAAACTTGAAGGGCAAACCCAAAAACTGGACTGCAGACCATTAATTTTTCATTTGATGTGAATAAAAACAGAATTGAATGAATAATCCATGTCAGTAATAACGTATTGACACAGCCGAGGACTCTTTGTTTGATTGTAGACGACAGTAAAGCAGTTGAAAGAGAAAATAGCTGAATCGATTGCTATACCTGCTGACTCACAGCGTTTGATTTACTGCGGCCGGGTTCTCCAGGATGAAAAAAATCTAACTGATTATGGTGAGTACAAAACATCGACTGTTTCCAGCCTGTGCCCGGGTCAGTTCTGTAAAATGCCTCCATCTTCCTCTATCCTTACGCCATTCATCCTCCTTTAATTGCTTCCAAATTCTTCTCTTCTCACTTGCACATTTTCTTTTATCTGCTCTTCACGTCTCTTTCTGTGTCTCCCTTGGAGTCTTATTCCTAAATACCTCATATCCATAATTTTTTTTGTGTTCTATCCTTTTCCATCCTCATTACATGTTCATACCATCTCAGTCTTGCTTCCTCTACTATCTCATGTACTCCAACATCCTCATTACATGTTCATACCATCTCAGTCTTGCTTCCTCTACTATCTCATGTACTCCAACATCCTCATTACATGTCCATACCATCTCAGTCTTGCTTCCTCTACTATCTCATGTACTCCAACATCCTCATTACATGTCCATACCATCTCAGTCTTGCTTCCTCTACTATCTCATGTACTCCAACATCCTCATTACATGTCCATACCATCTCAGTCTTGCTTCCTCTACTATCTCATGTACTCCAACATCCTCATTACATGTCCATACCATCTCAGTCTTGCTTCCTCTACTATCTCATGTACTCCAACATCCTCATTACATGTCCATACCATCTCAGTCTTGCTTCCTCTACTATCTCATGTACTCCAACATCCTCATTACATGTCCATACCATCTCAGTCTTGCTTCCTCTACTATCTCATGTACTCCAACATCCTCATTACATGTCCATACCATCTCAGTCTTGCTTCCTCTACTATCTCATGTACTCCCTGTATCCCAACTATTGCCCAAACATCCTCATTCCTAATCCTATTTCTCCTGGTGACACTTCTAGTGTGCTCCTAAATAACTTTATTCCCGTTGTCTAAACTGTTCTAGTTTCTTTCATCCAATGTCCGTGCTATTGCTATAAAAGTACAAGTATGTCCTATAAAACACTCTCTTACACTACATGGGCAGGTATGTTTTTAATTATGTAAAATGTCATAGGAAAGGGGGACAGAAACAAATAAAAGGGAACAAGCACAATATGGCACAATATACGAAGAAAAAAGGAAATCTGTTCACCCCTAACATTATATGAAGATTTACAGTATTATCGTATATTTAGAATACTATCTGCTATAGTAGTTAGGAAATACATTCTATCACTCAACTCAGTAAGTTGTTGACATCTCGGCTACTTTCAAGGAATGTAAGACTCGGAATATACAAAACAATAGTTTTGGGTGATCAATCTTACTCTTGTTTTGGGGTGAGATTGATGTCTCTTTGATACCATTAAAATAGTGTACTAGTAACTAGGAGTGATCATTAAAATTGTTCGTATTTTTCATCATTAATATAAAATAGTGGCGACAGAAAATTTTATTTTGGCTAGTGTCTTCAGACTTGACATTTGATGCCCTGGTATAATGAGGTGGACTGGATGGAACTAGCTCAAAATAGGGATAGATGGAGTACTTTTGTAAATGATTTTTAGGGTTCCTAATGTCATAAAGTAAGCAAGGATAAAAATGTGTAGTAATTGAATAACATGTTTAAAATATTCGACCTTTGTTTAGGCTTTGGGAATATTTAATATATTTGACTCAGTTTTTATTTCACTCGAAAAAGTGGACTTTGAAAAGCTTTAGCTCTCATCTATATTGATAAAATAAAGAATTATTCTCTCATGAGCATTACACAATATTTATACAACGCAGAGGTCTGAAATTTTAAAATTGTTAGCCCATGTGCACCTCGAAGCCAGAATTTTACTATTTTGATAACTTTTTTTTAATTGATTAAAAATTGTGTCTGGAGCGATAAAATAAAGTGATTTTTTTTTCTGTCTGAAACAAAGCCAAGAGTAACCACACAATGTATTGCGTGGCTACCCTGGGCTAAACCTGGTACTGTTTATAGCTGTAAATAAGATTAATTTATTAAAACTGAATCTAACTTTGCTATTAACACTTGAAGTGGTAAACTGGTAATTTATTGTGTAGATGTGAATGGTAAAGTTATTCACTTGGTCCAACGAGCACCTCCCCAAGCGTTTCGTTCAAATGGCAGCCCATCGACAGGGAGGTCCTCATCAGCCGGCCCTCAGAGACGCAGCACCCAGCACAGAATGCCGCGAATGGATGGAAACGCCATGTATCTTGGGGCCATGGCCTTTCCAGCAGAACTCGTGGATACACAAGGTAGTCTTAGTAGGTCTGATGGTGGTTCGTTAATTCACTCCCATTGGACGCGATCTTAATGTGTGCATTTTATAGGAGAGCATAAAACATACACATTTTATTGTAACATCTAAAACTACTTTTTAATATGGTAACACACCTGCTTCGGTGGCCAATCAGTCTATGGCGTTACTCCCGCAATAGGCTAACCTACTGAAGGCGGAAAGGTTGGAGTTCGGATCCCGGCTGGGGGTATTGAGGTTAGTTTTCCTAAATGATTTTCCACTCTCCTTCCATGCAGTTGAGGGTACACCACCTCAATTCATTCAAGTCGAGTAGACACCAATAGGTGCAAATCCCAAGAAATACGCGGCGCTAAAGAAAAATCAACATTTAATATACCTCCGACTGGACAAATGAGTCTAAAATATTATCTTAGAAATAAAATAAAGTATTGGAACATATTTGATGGAAGATTTTTGTCAATGTCCGCTAATCTCGTCCTTTAACCAGGAATTCAATCTCCGCCTCCAACGCAGAGTCTGTCTCAAACCCGCCTTTCTTTGGCTCATCAAATGTTGGTTCGAGCCGGTGCCGTTCTAGACAAACTTGAGAACCCGACCTCCACCGACAGCGCAGAGCCAGATAGTCCACCCGGGGAGGCTGAGAACGGAAGGTGAGTTTACAACTTGTTATGTTTGCTGGTGACTTGATGGTATCGGGGAAAGGAGGAGGGAGAGGAAGGGAAACCATGTCACTGTGTGAAGAGACCTGCTATGGAGAGTTGTTCTATAGGAGTGTAAGAGACCTGCTATGGAGAGTTGTTCTATAGGTGTGTAAGAGATCTGCTTTGGAGAGTTGTTCTATAGGTGTGTAAGAGATCTGCTATGGAGAGTTGTTCTATAGGTGTGTAAGAGACCTGCTATAAAGAGTTGTTCTATAGGTGTGTAAGAGACCTGCTGTGGAGAGTTGTTCTATAGGTGTGTAAGA
The DNA here is from genome assembly GCA_033556935.1 of Timema podura. Taxonomy (NCBI): domain Eukaryota; kingdom Metazoa; phylum Arthropoda; class Insecta; order Phasmatodea; family Timematidae; genus Timema; species Timema podura. Next base: position 4,125,330 of record JAVRXN010000005.1, read on the forward strand.
GACCTGCTATGTAGAGTTGTTATATTGGTGTGTAAGAGACCTGCTATGGAGAGTTGTTCTATAGGTGTGTAAGAGACCTGCTATGGAGAGTTGTTCTATAGGTGTGTAAGAGACCTGCTATGGAGAGTTGTTCTATAGGTGTGTAAGAGACCTACTATGGAGAGTTGTTCTATAGGTGTGTAAGAGACCTGCTATGGAGAGTTGTTCTATAGGTGTGTAAGAGACCTGCTATGGAGAGTTGTTCTATAGGTGTGTAAGAGACCTGCTATGGAGAGTTGTTCTATAGGTGTGTAAGAGACCTACTATGTAGAGTTGTTCTATAGGTGTGTAAGAGACCTGCTGTGGAGAGTTGTTCTATAGGTGTGTAAGAGACCTGCTATGTAGAGTTGTTATATAGGTGTGTAAGAGACCTGCTATGGAGAGTTGTTATATAGGTGTGTAAGAGACCTGTGATGGAGAGTTGTTATATAGGTGTGTAAGAGACCTGCTATGGAGAGTTGTTCTATAGGAGTATAAGAGACCTGCTATGGAGAGTTGTTCTATAGGAGTGTAAGAGACCTGCTATGGAGAGTTGTTCTATAGGTGTGTAAGAGACCTGCTATGGAGAGTTGTTCTATAGGTGTGTAAGAGACCTACTATGGAGAGTTGTTCTATAGGTGTGTAAGAGACCTGCTATGGAGAGTTGTTCTATAGGTGTGTAAGAGACCTGCTATGGAGAGTTGTTCTATAGGTGTGTAAGAGACCTGCTATGGAGAGTTGTTCTATAGGTGTGTAAGAGACCTGCTATGGAGAGTTGTTCTATAGGTGTGTAAGAGACCTGCTGTGGAGAGTTGTTCTATAGGTGTGTAAGAGACCTGCTGTGGAGAGTTGTTCTATAGGTGTGTAAGAGACCTGCTATGTAGAGTTGTTCTATAGGTGTGTAAGAGACCTGCTATGGAGAGTTGTTCTATAGGTGTGTAAGAGACCTGCTATGGAGAGTTGTTCTATGGGTGTGTAAGAGACCTGCTATGGAGAGTTGTTATATAGGTGTGTAAGAGACCTGTGATGGAGAGTTGTTTATATAGGTGTGTAAGAGACCTGCTATGGAGAGTTGTTGTATAGGAGTATAAGAGACCTGCTATGGAGAGTTGTTCTATAGGAGTGTAAGAGACCTGCTATGGAGAGTTGTTCTATAGGTGTGTAAGAGACCTGCTATGGAGAGTTGCTCTATAGGTGTGTAAGAGACCTGTGATGGAGAGTTGTTATATAGGTGTGTAAGAGACCTGCTATGGAGAGTTGTTCTATAGGTGTGTAAGAGACCTGCTATGGAGAGTTGTTCTATAGGTGTGTAAGAGACCTGCTATGGAGAGTTGTTGTATAGGTGTGTAAGAGACCTGCTATGGAGAGTTGTTGTATAGGTGTGTAAGAGACCTGCTATGGAGAGTTGTTATATAGGTGTGTAAGAGACCTGCTATGGAGAGTTTTCTATAGGTGTGTAAGAGACCTGCTATGGAGAGTTGTTCTATAGGTGTGTAAGAGACCTGATATGGAGAGTTGTTCTATAGGTGTGTAAGAGACCTGCTGTGGAGAGTTGTTCTATAGGTGTGTAAGAGACCTGATATGGAGAGTTGTTCTATAGGTGTGTAAGAGACCTGCTGTGCAGAGTTGTTCTATAGGTGTGTAAGAGACCTACTATGGAGAGTTGTTCTATAGGTGTGTAAGAGACCTGCTATGGAGAGTTGTTCTATAGGTGTGTAGGAGACCTGCTATGGAGAGTTGTTCTATAGGTGTGTAAGAGACCTGCTGTGGAGAGTTGTTCTATAGGTGTGTAAGAGACCTACTATGGAGAGTTGTTCTATAGGTGTGTAAGAGACCTGCTATGGAGAGTTGTTCTATAGGTGTGTAGGAGACCTGCTATGGAGAGTTGTTCTATAGGTGTGTAAGAGACCTGCTATGGAGAGTTGTTCTATAGGTGTGTAAGAGACCTGATATGGAGAGTTGTTCTATAGGTGTGTAAGAGACTTGCTATGGAGAGTTGTTCTATAGGTGTGTAAGAGACCTACTATGTAGAGTTGTTCTATAGGTGTGTAAGAGACCTGATATGGAGAGTTGTTATATAGGTGTGTAAGAGACCTGCTGTGGAGAGTTGTTCTATAGGTGTGTAAGAGACCTGCTATGGAGAGTTGTTCTATAAGTGTGTAAGAGACCTGCTATGGAGAGTTGTTCTATAGGTGTGTAAGAGACCTGCTATGGAGAAGAGAAGTGCCCTTGAAGTGTTGTACAGGGCGTACTTTCTACCCATTGTCATATGTGCAGCAGAAACATGGACAATGACTTTAAGAGTGACCTGACGAAGCTGTCTGTGACAGTGAAAACTTGTCCTTAAAAGTGTGTTTGTGTGTTTTTTAATGTTCTATCTAAACAATTTCTACTCTAGTATCACCAAGGTAAGTGTGCTGGCTATCCCTCTTAATTTAGAACATACTTTAAAACCAATAGCCAGCATAAATTGTCAGTTAAAGCTACTGAAACAAACTGAGCCTGATTTATAGAGGAGGAAGGCTACTTGAGGACAGGGGTGAGAGGAGTGTGGGGGAAATACCACCCTGCTAGGTGACCTTTAGGACAGGGGTGAGAGAAGTGGGGGGGCAATACCACCCCGCTAGGTGACCTTGAGGACAGGGGTGAGAGGAGTGTGGCCATCGGAGTCACAATGACCTTGACCAAACATTTCCTGCTTCCTTTTGCGACATCTCTATTTTATTTTTTATCAATTGTTTTTTCTCATACCATCGTCATTACGGGTGGAAAATTCCGATTCGTCTTGAAAAACAGTTTTTCTATGTAATTTCACGGGGATTCACCAAAACTGGGATATATGGAGGTCTCAATGTGTTTAGTAATGTCAATGTTTTTATCTTAACATTAACTAATGATGATCCTTGTCATAGGTCAGCGCCTCTACGGTAGTTTTTATGTTTACTGCCTCACATTTAGGGAGATCTGTCCTTTACCGCCGTGTTGTCTGTCTTCAGTAATTCGAATGGAGAGAGCCCGACACCGCCGGTGGTAGGGGCTCCAAACATTGTTCCAAGCAATGGCAACAACAACGGCGGAGAGCCGGTAGCGCCTGGTCCGGTTTATGAAGCGGGTACCATCGCTCACGCTGCACACGCCGCCACGGCAGCAGCCATCGCAGCCGCAGTTTCTGCTGCGCATGCCGCCGGAGTCCCGAATATAACCATCGTTCGTGCGGGGCAAGGGCACCCTGAGCCTGTGGATGTGATAAACCTCGATGAAGGTGCGTGTTCTTTTAACTGTTTAAAATTGTCTTCCAAATTTAACCTTATGGGGACCAAATTAGAAAAAAAAATTATTTTTCACAATAATCTATTTCCATAATCATTTGAATTAAAATGCATATCAAATATATTTTTCACCACACCTCATTACACATACATATTAATTAATGATTAAGCTAATTTGCTAGGGATGATATCTGTAGAACTTAGAAGTAATGTACTCACATTTGCATGGAGGTATAGTAGGAAAATATTTAGGAAATAAACACTTGCTACAACCAGCCAGGATTTAAACCCCGATCTCCATGTAGCCGGCAATAGTCTAATACACGTGACCTGTAAGATCAAGGTGACCTGCAATTTGGTTCCTATTCAAATTAAAATATTAGCTCTTTCCAACTGATTATTACTATATCTCTTAAAGGAATATCTCTTTTTGCTTTTTTGAGGTAGTTTGTAATATATAATATATATAAATTTTTTGAAGAAGGTACAAGCAGGTGTTTTCTATCCACCTTTCCTGTTCCTTCTTCCAATTATATATATTACAACCAATGATTAATAGTATTTTTGTGCTCTTACTCAGCTCAAAGCCGAACAGAACCAGATTCTATCGCCCAGGATACCCCGATGAATGTCCCCGAGACCAGCAGCCCTGAGCCTAGTGCTCCGCTCTCTGAGTCGACCAGTCAGGCTCCTCCCCCTGACACACCTGACACACCTAGCGCAGAGCCGAGCGGTAGCAACGTGAGAAGACTAGAGCTACCTAGGACGAGTGTCATGGCGGATCTACTAGACGAGCTGAATCGGGTCAACGAACGCTTGCTACCTTTCCTACAGATATATCATCAGATCATGAGGAATGACGCTTCCTATGAGGGCAATGTGAGAGCAATTAGTCTTTGTTGCATGCTTTTTGAGATTTGCTTGATTGATTAAAGTTGTGCGGTTACTAAGTAGACTGTTTTTTATTGAGAATAGTGTGTGTTCTGTGTGTGTGTGTGTTGATATATTTATGTTTTTAATATTGTAAAATAATTTGGAATATTTTGTTTAGCTTATTTTGTAGGGGTGTGTGAGATAAGTCCACCTTTTCAATTCAAAGCAAACTCGAAACGAATATATGAAATATTCTTGAAGCCATATCGAAGTTCAGATATTTTCTTTTACTTGATCTATGCTTGAAAAATTGTTATATATGTGGTTATTTATATTAATTTTATGCAATAAAATTACTTGTAAATGTTTTATTGCACAATTGTTGTAGTATTTCTTGTTACTCTGACAAATCAAGTTGTTATATCACAACTTACAATTCAATTTCCTCGGATTGTTTCCATACGAATATTAATCTTTAATTTACAAAACAGTTCAGAATAGCTGTAATTGAACATTGATGGAGTATTTTAACTGTCAATATTTTTATTGGCGAAGCTTCGAAGCCAGATTTGGTTTTGAATCGAAGTTGAATCTGATGTTTGTTTCAAAGCAAAGTCAAAGTTTTGAAGCTTCGCATACCCCTATTATTTTCATTTTAATATAGTTCTTTATTTCAGTAGTTGTGTATTTATTCTGTGTTTATCGGATGTTTCACACCTTTTTTTGGGGGGATGGAGGGGGGACGTTTAAAGGTGGAGCGTAAGGAAAGTTGCTGTTTCTAGACTAGTGTGAATCCAGTTGCCATAAGTGTTGGGTTTGGGTCAATACTGTGAATGTTGCTTCACAAATCTTGATGTATACATCTCGGGTGAATTTTAAAACAATCAATGCAATATATGCTTGTCTGATCAACACTATCTTGTCCCTGAAATTACTACCTTTTCGTAGGTCCCTTAAAAGTAGATCATTTTACTACCAATTTTAGTAAGTCGACCTCGGCGGCCTTGAGATAAAGTGCTCGCCTGAAGACCTGATGTTCGTGGGTTAAAACCCAGCCCAGGGCGATGATTTTTTTGGGGGGGGGGGGGGAAATAAAAATCTTTAGTAAAACTTCCTTCTGGGGGGAGGGGGGGGGGTGTAAAGCTGTGTTCCAATGTCGATTGTGGCGTGTAAAAGAACTCTGAAAGGTACATAAAATACTTTTTTTTTTTTTTTGCAAAATTGGTAAGCCCTTTCCGCTCCTCATAAAAATTCTCATATGCTGATTTAATCAGTCGGTTCAGAAAGTACACGTTAAATACCTCAAATAAATAAAAATATTTAATAATAATTATCTTTACAAAGTTATTTTGAAAACATTCTGTTTGGGTGAACCATTCATCATCACATTACTGTTAAGATTGTTTTGTGCGAACGTTGTGATTATTCCCTGTAGACGACGGGCGCCGCAGACTCTCAGAGGATATTCAACCAAGTGTCTCAAGTGATGCACTTCCTTTCTCACGCCTATCATGCCATGAGTGATGTCGTGTGCGACTTCTCTACTCCACCGCCGAGGAGTCTCCGGTGTCGTCCGGTTTTCATCCAACACTCGGCTCTCCTGCAAGCCGGAATACCGATACAGGTATGTGTGCTCTAAACTCTTTATAAAGAAAGTTTTATTTGCAAGGAGTTAATAGGAAATCATATTACATGGAAAACCTGCATAAGTGGTTGCATGGTCTAAAGCTTGACTCGCATGTTTCTCGAAAACAGAATCTGTTTGAGTGGCGAGATAATTTAAATGTTTTACCTATAATACTTACTAACTTAATACAGCGGATTATCAATATAGCTTTTTTTTTTACAAGTTGAACATAAGTAGATTGTCATGTTAAATATTTTCAAACTATACTGTTGTGTCATAACACTTAAATAATATATAAAATATTTATCTTTAAGGAAAACCTCTGTTCACTTTTTGCAGTAGTTTGTAATATATATTTGTAAGAAGGTTCAGGAAAGGTGGATAAAAACATATAAAAGGGACAAACACAATATGTATTTTACAATGAAAAGAAGAACACAGTTCACAATTTACAATATGTTTTCTATCCACCTTTCCTCTACATTCTTCCACATCATATCAATATTCCAGCATAACATATTTCCAGCCTGTGGCCAGGTCAGTTTAGTAATATGCCTCTATCTTCCTACCACATACTCTCTTTTTCCTTCCTCTACTATCTCATGTGCTCCCTGTACCCCCCAAATCTTTCCGATAACTTCATACTAATCCTGTTTCTCCTGGTGACAGCTTACATGCTTCCCACAAACTTTATTCCCTTGGCCTCCACTTTCCTAAAGTACACCCTGTGCAACAATTCCTTACTACTTCAAGGGCACTTCAGGTCTCTTACACACCCATAGAACAACTCTCCATAGCAGGTCTCTTACACACCTATATAACAACTCTCCATAGCAGGTCTCTTACACACCTATATAACAACTCTCCATAGCAGGTCTCTTACACACCTATAGAACAACTCTCCATAGCAGGTCTCTACACACCTATATAACAACTCTCATAGCAGGTCTCTTACACACCTATAGAACAACTCTCCATAGCAGGTCTCTTACACACCTATGAACAACTCTCCATAGCAGGTTTCTTACACACCTATATAACAACTCTCCATAGCAGATCTCTCACACACCTATAAACAACTCTCCCTGCTATCCTCTTCTCATTACATCTCTTTACTTCCATCTTCTTACACACAAATTACCTCAAAAAAGCGATAAATGGTTTTCCTTAAAGAAAATATTCTTAGTGAGTTATTTTCAAATCTCCTTACAGCGCTCGATGTAGCAGTCTTAATTTCTCTAAATCTATAGTGTGTTGGTTGTAAAGTTGGTTGGGTCTCTCGAGTAGAAGTTGGTGAACAGAACAGACCAAGCCGAGATTATTTGGGGCTTGAATCTCCGTCGGGTAAACTGGGGGAGGTTTTCCCTATGAACTGACCTAACCCAGCCTTATAATTATAATTTGACACTACTTTACCTGTCCATTACTCTTATATTTGTTGAATTCAAGGCTCAGATTAACGTGACGGCCAATAGAGGCAGTAACACCACCTCTGGCCGTACCACCACCTCTACAGCCGCCATGACGGACAATCTGAATGTCGAGACGACACCGTCTCAGACAGAAAATGGCACCAGCCCTAGAACGACACACGATCGACCGACTGCTTCCGTTTATCCGCTTCGGAATGGCGTGCAAGCCTCCGAGTTTGATGGTACTGCTCCGGCTCAAGGTCTGGACTCTTCACCGCGCGAAACCACGCCTGACGGAGAGAGCGCTAGTGAATCTAGCACTGCCGAAGGTACTGAAACTCTCCCACGATCCCGTGTCCGTGGATTGAATAATGACAACCGACCTCGAGGGGACCCTCGTTTACATGTTACACCAAGGGCTCGCCGAACAGGTTAGAACGGTTGGTTAAGTCAGGCACATTTACACTTTCCGAGTTAACTCGATAGTAAGACTACTAACTGCGCTTGACAAAGCCACACATTCATTGGCTTTAAAACCTATTGAAATTACTGCTTCAAAATTTGTTCAATACCTAGTTAAATAAGTCATTATTTATTTGGGTAAACTCAACTGTATAAATGTGCTCTTACTCCCTATTAGTGACCAATTTTAGGGATTTAATAAAACATGTTTTCTTAATAAATGAAATTATAGATTAAGTCTAACAATTAAAAAATTGTATATCAGAAGTATAAGCTGAAATTTATCAAATATAATTTTAGCTATAGTAATTAAGCATAACATTCAAACAAATATCAATAACTTTCGCCTTGTGCTTTATTAAAATAAAATAAAGGCAAATAAAAATACCCGTGGGATTAAACAAAATATATTGTACATTCAACCTGAATTCAATCAGCATACGTCAATTTTTCAACCAATTAATTGAAGGGGAAAGAAATCCTTTACATTTATTTCACTTGACTTATTAAAATCATATTATTAAGTTAAGGATATGGCCGTTTCAAGTATCGTATTTTTTTTTTTTTAGCACCGCGTCTTACTACCGTTTGGGTTATACGCTTAAGTACTAATTACACTAATGGATTAGGAATTGGTAAGGTTGAATTTAGAGGAAGTGAACCCGCATTTGCGTGGAGGGAGAGTGGGAAACCATTTAGGAAAAACCATCCCCAGTTCACCCGACCGAGATTCGAACCTCGATCTCCCCGTCCTCGGTGGTCTGGCTCAACACGACTGGCGCGTTAGCCAACTACGCCACTGAGCGGGTAAGTATCGTATTTGTAATTAAAAAAAATAATACCTGACACGAGACTTGAACCAAGTACCGATTCCTATGTCATTTATCAATTAACGAATATTAAAGTATTTAGTTAAAGTATTTTTGTCTTCCATAGCAAAAAATATATTACTTGTCACCATTCATTTTTAATGCACTTGGTTGAAATATAAATGCTCTTTATTAGATATGAATTGTAATTATGGTTGTGTGAACATTTGAAAATCAATTTCTGAAATAATTTGTTTTCAAACTTTGAATATTTAATTCTGTAATACACGTTTAGAAGACGGTAAAGGAAAGGTGGATAGAGACATATAAAAGGAACAAACACAATATGGTTTTTGCAGTAAAAATAAGAACACAGTTCACACTTTACATTGCTGCCACTGGACAGAGAGGTAATAATGTATGACTCCTTAAGAAACCCGATAGTTACCGCCCAATCCCCCGACCTAGGTTTCATTCTATCGGAACTCATCAGGAGGAGTATGAAACGCGCAACGCAACTTCCTAAGAGAGGAAACCACATTATATAACAAAACACCCCAAAAAATTAAGAGGTTTTTCTTAAAGAAAATATTCACTTCTCAGATTTGTGCATTTTTGAATGGGTAAACACAGATGTCGGTTCATTCAATTCCACTTCACGCATTTTTATATATATTGGACAATTATTATTTGAAGGAATGCATATTTATTTCAATTATTCTAAATAGGGAGTAGTCAATGCAATTTATGAATTTTTTTATCACTTCAATTGAGTTTTGAGCCGAGTTTGTATGAATTTTTTTTTTTTGTGAAAAAATTTATAATCTCACATATTCCAATTTTAAATAAATTTCATATAAAATTATGTGTAAAAATTGAATAAAATTGACTAAGCTAGGAATTTTCGAGAAAAAGATCGGTCATTCAGAGTACTCAAGTTTTTCGAGTTTTGTAAAAATCTTTTAAAGTGGAGGGGGGGCTAAGCTCGCACACTTACCTTAGTGAAACTGGTGTAGAAGTTGTTTGATTAGAACTCTAAAAACTACACTAACACTTATTTAAGGGAGGACACGCTTTCACTGTCACAAACATCTTCATCGGGTTGTGAGAGTATAGACCTGCTCTTGGTTGGACATGTGTGCTGGCTAGCCCACCTAATTTTAACCATCACATTACTTTGTTCAGTCAGACACCTTAACTTGTACGGCAGCATGTTTGCTAACAGAGTCCTGGGTTTGGTACAAAACAACAGATTCCACGAATATTGAAAACTTTACAATGGTAACACTCCTATTGAGTTCTAAAGCTTGATTCACATGTTCGCTGAGAATAGGAAGCAGAATCGGCCTCGGTGGCGCAGCAATTCACATACTGAATGTTGACCCATGATGCATTGCAACACAAACTTTAAACAGCTGATTATCAACATATTTTATTTTCTAGTGTATAAACATATATTTTTAGATAATTCCCCCGATGGATGTTTACAAATTATAACGCTGTGTCGTGGCACAATCCAATACATCGATACAAGCTTTACATTAACGGGTTATTACAAATCTCCTCACAACGGACAACGAAGCTGTCTGCTTGCTTCTAGCTCTACAGCGCATGCGCACTGATGTGATATGGTTGGTTCTGAGATTTGATTGGTTCTCCCGTGCCGAACATCTTGGGAAGAGTTGACGTAGTAGGCGTAGTAGTAGTTGAACTTGGGCAGAACAGCTCTCGTTGACGAAGTGGAAATTCTGTGAGTGGCCTCAAAGCTCGTCACATACCGATGTTTCTGTTCTGCGCTTGTCTTTCGGCAAATGTGTGTAATCCACAGTAAAAATAAAGATGAGCATACATACTTCTCAAATAAATCAAGTCAACATGCACAAAGGTTGAAAAGAAACCCGGTAGGCGGGCCAAGTAGAAAGAAAAAGGATTCTTCACTCTTTTTTATGTATCACGTCGTCGTCATGTCCACATTTTCCCCCCCCCCCCCGACATTGATGTTTATGTCCTTTCATGTTGACGCTCGCTGTTTTTTCCCCATCTGACAGCATGTTTGACACAGGTTTTGGAACTAATATAAGATAATTCTCAAACATGTGTTCCTGCTTGAAGTCTACGAAAGGGAAGGCATTATTACTATGCCTTCATGCTTTTCCAGGGTGTGATGCTATCAGTATATGTGTATCAGATGTTACTACACTAATTGGACATTTCTATAATAATATTAAATAAAGATTTTCAAATTTCTGGCTTATTTGATACATATTTGATTCGTTATGAACAAGCTTTTTCAATTTTGTTAGTCGATAATGTTACAAATCATTTTGATCTAATATTGATTGATTTTTATTTTATTTTATTTTCAGAATCTGGTTTCTATACACTCTCTCCTGGCAATATGGAGTTTTTTATGGAGGTTACCCCAGGAACTATAGGAAGCATCACAATTGATTCTATGGAAACAGTTGTTACAAACGGAAACACGGTTTCTTCTGGAAGTGGCGAGTCGACTGGTAATATATTTATCTTACCTTTTATTTATTTAATCCTGGATTGATTGATAAAAATCTATAGCACAGCTTCCTTTGGAGGGGAATTAAAGCTGTTGCTAGGCACTCTCGCTCTTTCTTGTGGAACTTAATGTGTGCTGATATAATTAGTCAGTTCTGAAAGTGCAAGTTAAATACCTCAAATAATAATAATATTATTATTAAGAATGAGTGTAACAAGTTATCAAGTTTGACATCTCTAAAATAAGTGTTATCTCCCTTCAGGGGCAGCAAACTTCCCATGGGGTCCCCCACCCCCACCAGAGTTTATCCAGAACTTGATGCAGGCGGTAGCAGGGCAGATGATGGGCCGAGCCCCCGGTGGCTTAGCGGGCATGGCGGCGGCAGCAGCGGCGGCGGCGGCCAACGCTGCCACTCAGGCCGGGACTGTCCCGGGGGCTGGAGTGCCTGGACAGAACAGTCAGGCCCGAGGGAACACTGCCACACATCCGACCACCTCCACGCAGACCCGCTCCACTTCGAGACCTCATGTGCACCTGGCCCCAGCCATGCAAAGTGAGTAGTAAACCATCCATAGTCACTTTCATGAACAGTAGTCTTGGCCATCCTCTTTCTCTTATACCCTTAATGATAGTTCAACTACCTCTGCGTTGTTTTAGCCCTATAAATTTACTAATCATTCTCTATAATATATATATTTAGAAGAAGTTACAGGAAATGTGGATAGAAACATATAAAAGGGGACGAACACAAGGTTCAAAACTCGGTCAGGTGAACTGGGGGTGGTTTTTCCTTAATGATGTTCCACTCTCCCTACGCGCAAATGCGGTTTCACTTCCTCTAAAATTCAACCTTCCCAATTCCTAATCCATTACTGTAATTAGTACTTAAGTGTATAACCTGAATGGGTAGTAAGACGCGGTGCTAAATTAAATTAAATTGCTACCATTCTTCTCCTCTCACTTGCACACTTGCTGTTATCTGCTCCTCCCATCTCTACTATCTCATGTACTCCCTGTACCCCAACTGTTTCCCAGATAACTTCATTCCTAATCTTTGTTTTCCTCGTGACAGCTAACATGTTCCTCACAAACTTCATTCCCATGGATTCCACTATCTCTTACATTTGATGTCCATGTTTCTACTGTATATGCTACAACGGGTACAAGGTACGCCCTCTGCCACACTTAAAGGGCACGTCTCTTCTAAATATCAGTTCAATCCCCCAGTGGTTGTAGTCTCATGTGCAGCATCCCTGCTATTGTTGAAGTATCAACAGAATTAGAGAGCCCTTAACTTTCATCATTGCCTTTCACCAACAGCCACTGCTAGTAGCCCTTCAATTCTTGCTGCGAGGGCTGCTACTTTTGGATTGTCCGCATAACCTCGGGCCCACGAATGTTGCCGACGCTAATTCTTAACATAATTTAAACAAAAGTGAATTTTTCTAAAGAATTAAATCTTGTTTTCTTAAATCATTATTATTCAACAGAGATGCATTTGAAGTTAATTTGTTCTGTAACATAAGAACCACAGTTATTAAATATGTACTGCTCCATTTCTAAATTTTGACAGAACTTGTTGTTTTGGGGGGGCTCGGCCTCGATTCTGACTAATTCCCAATATTACCCTTTCTCTCTCCTACACCCTTGAGGCGGATGGAAAAAGGCAAGGTCCGGAAGGACAGCCGAATTTCCCGAGCTTGGCTCACACATGCATCTGTCACCATGTTAATATTTACATACAAAAAATGATCTTGTTTTTATTCTCCTCCTCCATACCCTGATGATTTTTTATTTTTACTTTTCTCAAGGTTTTGCGAACAGCTACTTTGACCCATTCCTCCTGTGCAACTCGCATCATATCCGTATATCGAGGCGTAGACTACGCTCCCAGCTTGCTCCATCGCTGACTGTGCAGACAGACACTCGGAACGGCAGCGTGAGTGTCAACATTATGGGCGGCAGTGTCGGTAGGACCGGCGGCCTGGCATCGTCTGCGCCGCCACAGGCAGATGATGCGCCTTCACAACCACAGCACCAGCTCCTGACGACTCGATCTCACAGAGGCTAGGACGTCCCTCATGAATATGCTCTCGTCTCTCATGGGAGCGTCACAACGGCAAGGCTCGTCACAGCAACCGAGCGATACTGAGGATGCGTCAGCTCCTCGCCAAGACTATGACGCACTCTCCAACTTTGTCCAGTCATTGTTGAATCGGACTTTTCATGGTGGAGAAGAAGTTAGTATGCTTTCAAAATCTGAGTAGTCACTTATAAACATAGAGAACATTTAAGGGCTTAAAAACACATAACGTTTAAGGCGAAACAAACCTAGAATTTTTTCAAGGTTTGCACCCTAATACCTGTTTTAGTATTAATTACGCTGATGGATTTTAGGGATTTGGGAAGTTATATTTATAGGAATGTACCGAATTTCTTTGAAGGAAGATGGAAAACCATTTTGGACAAACCGCCCTCATCACACCCGACTGAGATTCAAAACTCAAATTTCCCAGTCATTGATAGTCTAATCTATTGGGAAAGTAGAGTGGATTAGATAACACTTAAAGGTATCAAACCCAAATGAGATTTAATGAGTACCAAACCTAGAGAAAATTTAAAAGTTCTCACATCTTACAGATAAACACATTTTATAATCATGTTTTTCATGAGGCAATGAAAACATGTTTAAATTGTATTTTAGTGTTATTTTCTCAACTATTCAAAGTTTTACCCAGGTAATTGTGCTTGCTACTTGTGTTTCACACACAAGTTATAGTCTAGATGGTTCTCATATGGTGAAACCTCGTTGGAACGGTGGAATTAAATCAGGGTGTCTAGCAACCTGGAAAACGGAAAAGTCAGAGAATTTGCTTGGTATGAGGAAATCACGAAAAAGTCATGGAATTTCTGGAGTTTTCACATATTCATTAAAAAAAAATACTCAACTTTTATTTACAACTAGCAATCCTGCACGGCGTTGCCCGTGACCCACTGTGGTATAAGAATTATATAAGGCCCCCTTCCCCCCCCATGGTGTCCGTTAAAAATGGAAATGTTATCTCTGAAACGTAATTCTAAACCAGATTAAAAATATTCTCTTCAAAAATTTGTAAAAAAAATAGCCTAATTAAAAAGATAATTTAAAACTTTAAAATCCGGCATCGAGGTGCATTTGGACCCCTTTCCGGCCACCTATGTTAATTTACAGATCTCTGCGTGCCGTAGATTTGGCCGGGCATCGCACACAAACACTTCCTTTTATAACTATAGATAAGATAGTAAAAATAACAAATTTTTCCCCAGTTAATACTCACTTCAAAACACTTTTTAACACAGGAAAGTTTCTCTGACATTGTAAATTGATATTTAAATAAATTTGTAAGACAAAACTACAAACATTGGTCCTAAAGAAATTATATATTTACCATATATTGTTAAAATATTAAAGTTTTTATTTTAAAGCCAGAGTCGGAGGGGGTACATTTTTATCAACTTTGACTCCAACCAAAATTGCTTATGCTTCTGACTCCTCGACCCTCTGGGAACTACTCTATTTTATGTGAAAATGTTCATATAAACTTCTACATAACACATAAAATTACATATTGTATAACTTTGTGTATTTATATTTTATTTTCACAGGCCATGCCTATAATGCAAGATAGTTTCACCCTTGCTGATATGTTACGCAGTGTTTCTGATCACTCTTTCGTCGAGGGGGAATCTTTCTTTATCGACCTCTTCATTGCATTGGTAAGTAAATCTAAAAATGATGGGTCTTTTTAAGCTCATATTTCTCACATTTTGATGGAAATTATTAAGCACATGGAAAAAGATAGAGGAAAGTTGAACGGGATTTTTTTTTTTAATTAATCTTTCAAGTGAGATTTGTTTTGAAGCTCTACTGGTTATTGGTGGCTCAGAGCTAATTATAATTTTAGGATGAACTTAACAACCAGGCCCCAGAGCAGTAATTTAACACTTAACCCTATGTATGAATGTTAAAATGAACTGATCATAGGAAAGAATGTTAACATTTAGTTACTATTTGTATATTCTATTCTTTTATACTTAAATTTCCTCTCGTTTGTTAATTTTTTCCAAGATTCATAAAATACCCGATACGGCCAAACTAGGCTAAAACTATTTAAGATTTGTAAAACTTTTTTTTTCTGCAGAAACATACCACAAAAGAACACAAATGAAATAATATACACTTTTACAGAAACATTGATTAAAGAAGAACATCTCTCTCTGCCGAGCAAAGAGCATAACAATTTTTTCATATTTGCATACAGCTCGGAAACTATTGGTTTTGTACAAATATATTCCCAAAAGACTATTTTTATTTTTAGTGGTACTACAACTAAACCAAGAAACCAACTTTGATTGAATCTTTTGTTGTTCGTCTAGGCCCGAGTCCTAACTTTTGGAGACATCATGGCACTAAGACTGGGCAACACACAACCTTTGACACGAGTGCGCCCCCAGCTGCGGGAGTTTGTTTCTCACCGGGTACTGCTAGATGAACCCTCGACACAGGAGAGTATTGCTCGAGGCACAGACAGAATTCTGGCAGAGCTGCGGCCACACTTCAATGTACTGGTAAGAGTTTATTCTGCTTTTCTTTGTTGTTAAAATAGTAGGGGTGAGAGTTTTGAACCCATTAATCCTTGAGGATATTGAAGATTCGATCAATTATCAAGTTCAAGAATTTTTTTTTAAACATGTAAACTTTGTATTTGGAATGGTTTTCAAATTCTTAGATCGCTTACTGGTGGCTCAGCCCAACATATATTTATTATTGGACAATCTTAACCAGATCCAAGACCATTAATTTACCAATTGACTGAATTTATAATAATCGTTATAGTAAATAAATGTATTTCCATTCTTTATTTTAACTTGAGAATTAATGTAGTAAATTAAACCTCTTTATAATGTTTTCTAAGATTTGGATTCGAGATTTGTTGGTAAAATAAAGCTTCAGATTCATATAATCGTATTGATTTGAAAATGCACTGCTCTGGTACCACTTTGGTCAAAGTTTTAAGGTATTATATTACACGTTAAAAGGAGGATATAAGGGCAAGGTCTATACACTTACCAGAAAACTGTAGCCTTCAAAGTACACAGTTAAAACACATCATTATGTAATTTTCGAGGCACATCAGCTGAAGGAGACTGAACTACCCTAAAAATGAAATAATATTATATGCATACCGTAATTATAAACAGTTGTAAAAATAAATGTTATAGACTTATATAGTGGGAGAATAACAATCACACAAGGAGAAAATTGTGTTAGTATAATAATTTACTAAAAATGGTGTTCTCTTTACTAACTACGTTAATGTATTATGGATGAGAAAGGTTGGATTTATATGAAGTGTACCCACGTTTGTGTGAAGAGAAAGAGTGAGAATCCCTTAAGGAAAAAAACCGACTTAAATCGAATCACTGTCTCCCCATCATCGACAGTCTAGTCTATCGTGCGAGTAGGCCATGCAGACACCGAAGAGGGTAGTTTGGATTCTAGATTCAAAATAAAACTAAACAATCCTCAGTAAATACAAGAGCAACCATCATTTTGGCTCGACACCTCTTTAAAGCTCATCTTTTCACATGCCTTCACTCATAACCGGATTTTTAACACCTTCACGCTGAAACCACTCGCGGCTTAATAAACCAATTTGTACTAGTAGCACGGCAGCGGCATACTTTTTAAATCACTCGAGTTTAGCACGGCTTAAAACACAAGACAGTCCTCAGATCAACTAAAATAAAAACCATGTATCAATTAATTGTTAAATTGTGTGAGTTTTGTTTATTTAGGTTACCACTGTAGGACACTATCATTAATATTTATTGAACATTGTACAACTACAAGAGATTGAAGATTTCCTTAAAGGTTTATGTTTTCTTTGTAAGGTTCTATGTTTTATTTTATTCTTTTAGTCTGGAGCAAGACTACGCGAGGATGTAGACTTAATCACTACAATGAATCAATATCATCAGATGCGACTTCCAGAAGTAATTGAAATTATAACTGAAGGTCAGATTTATTTGTAATAACATTTTACTTAGGATTATTTTACAAATTTTGTCAACTAAAGTAAATACATTACAGGGAATATTGTACAACATGAAAAACAAAAATGCTTGTCCAATGAGATGATAGTTGGGCTTCGTGTACAGATAGTCGTATAGTTATACAAACGGTGTAAATACAAAGACGGTAGGTAGAACAACCATACCCACACTTTGGAAATATTTATTTTTTCATATGAAGAGACATTAATGAAAAAGTAATATTTATGAAAATTCAAAACAATGTGCTACTGTGGAAGTTTTGAAGATTGATTGACTCTTTATTAGGTTTATAAAAAAGTCAAGTGGCTTGTACGTATATAAACATACTAGTATTGGCGTGGATCGAAACAAATTAGTGGGAAGTGTAAAAGTGTTTGAAGAAATGTGTTTATATCTAGGTCTAACCTTTCATTTAAGGTTGGCTTCCTTCACTATCATACCTTACATCACTGTACAGTGTTTATACACTGTCTTGTTAGACGTTTACAAATGCAACTATCCATTTTATTACTTTTTTTAATAATTGTTAGTGTAATTTTAATTTCCTTAAAAACATGAGCGTTGAAACGATTTTAATCAGGTTTTCATATTAGGCCCTTTTTTTTAGTGTTATTATTTTTGAATTGTGTTTCTTTTGAGTTTTATTTCTAATTTAAAACCCAATATTACCATTTATTAACTTTTTCTAAAAGTATTTATATTTATAAAAATGAGTGTCATTCATATTTTAAGAACATGTATTTTAGTATGTTTTTTAAATCTGAAATTTTAAGGATGTGATACCTATTTACATTTAAGATAAACAACTATTTACTTCTTACATATTAAAATTATGAATACATTCAAACTCGACTGGAATGAAAAAACCCAAGCTCGCAAGCCCTATCTATCTTGAAAGAAGGTAGAAGTTCAGAGCTGAGGATCGTGTCCAACCGGATGATGAACACGTGCCTTAAGGTTGTGTTTTAACTAGGGTTTGGCGGGAATGGGACAGGAATGAAAATAAGTAAATATCAGAATTTAGGCGGGAAAGGAGAATTATAAAAATGGCGCATCAAATTAATTTCAGACTAAAAATATAATAGATTAAACATTAAAAAAGGAGGGTAGAAGGGCAAGGCCTACACACTTAGCAGAAAATTGTAGACCTCGGAAGTTCATAATAAAAATAATTAATTATGTAATTTTCGGGCTACCTCAGTCCCCCTTTTCAGCACGAGAGAGTAAAGCACATTCTGATAAATAAGGTACTACTTTTGTTAGTAAATTGAATTCTGTAATAGAAATATTTTAGCCTTTTATTTATTTTTCTTAGGATCATAGCTATTGTTCTGTTGGTGGTACTGAAAAAATAAGGTGTTTCTTAAATCGAAGGAATACATACTGATCAAACCACACTCACCTTTTGTAAATTCTCAGTAAAGTTAAAATTTCTAGTTATTTATTCCCACGATCTTTTCTTCGCTGCCATTATCCACATTTTTTTTTATATAATTGTATAACTCTCCAATAAACAGATTCGCTCTTCCGCACTGAAAACCGTACTTTTCACCTTTTCTACCATATAACATCTTTGTTCGTATATAATCAGTTTTGTTAACTTTGCGGGCATGATAGTCTCCTCTCGACGTGATATGGTACCTCTGTGTCATCACGTGACTGCTAACCATACCTTCTAGCAAGTCATGTGATAGACTTGTGCTTCGCTGGTACTGTGGCCTTATTTAGCATCGTTCTTGCATACTGCCCATTAGAGGTGTTCAAAGTTCAAACATTTTTGCTAGTAGTTTTATGATTGAAAAATTACTATGTTATGGTTACTTATTTAACTTTATGGCATTCAAATTACTCGGAAAATTTTTCATTGCTCAATTGGTCATATTATTGTATTTTATTTTATTCTGATAAAGCAAGTTATTTCCATAACTTGGAGTTCAATTATAGTACATTCACGAGCTTAGTTTACTTGGATGACAGCTCAAAAAGTTACTATAAATAGTCTTTAATGCATCCCTTCGCCAACAGCTGACATCTGTCACTTTGTATAATTGTAATGAAAACGTATGGTAATGCATGAATGTGACAGCCACAGTAATTTAGGCCGATATTATTTATATATTTATTTGAGGTTTGGCACAAAGCTTATTTATCATTTTATTCCACTTTTAAAAATTATTATTCACATCACTTTCACAAAAGGTCTAACTAACTTAGCCTCAAAATGGCGACAGACGAATTTAAACCACGTGATTGAACATGAAGGAAACAAGTTCTTTACAATGATACACCCACACAGTGGATACAAATATTTTATTCACTTAATTGTTTCTAAATACGATAAAATAATCATAGAATAATTTATTATAGTAAAAATGACAAGTATTTTCTCTTTTCCAAGTAAATACGCTGCCTGTATTAAAAGGTATTAATGTATGCACTGTATTACACATCTAGATAACATTCCAAAACTAAGAATAAGTACTTTTAATTATGTTTAAAATATTGTTTCAGGTTGGGTAAAAAGAACTTATTAAAAGTTATGAAACTGTATAAGAAAAACATATTCTGAAAATTGACACCTGGACACGGGAATTGAACCCGGGACCTTTGGCTTAGTACGCCAATGCTCTAACCACTGAGCTATCCAGGATTCGTCCCGTGCCCTGGGTCATTCTTCACTCATATTTTAAGGCAGAGCCTATGATGGACTTAGCGGAAATTGTCGGCTACAAATATGTGATTATATTAATATCACGAGCCGTCGGCGACTCGGTAGTTGGCTTTTTGCTGCCATTTGCACAATTATTAAATTGTACGGGATTGCACATATTAAGAATTAATAAGCCAGAGCTATATTATTTATCCTTATTGGTGGGAAGTACTCCATCTAGATATCATATTCTGAAAATTGAAAAATGACACCTGGACACGGGAATCGAACCCGGGACCTCTGGCTTAGTATGCCAATGCTCTAACCACTGAGCTATGAGAATATTATATCTAGATGGAGTAATTCCCACTAATAAGCATAAATAATATAGTTCTGGCTATTAATTCTTCTGTATAAGAAAACTTAATTTTGTATTATTTTAAATGTAAAACATGACATAAAATTTAAAAAAATTACATATATAACAAAACAATGGTATTTAACAAATGTTGGTAACCCAAAACCTAAACATAGATTTTTGAATTGTCATCCAGGTAAAAACCTATCATGAACAGACTACACTTCAGATTTTTCACTGTAAATATTGATTTGTAACATGAATAACAGTTCACAATGACAATAAAATGAATTAGTGCCTAATGGCATTTTATTGGCGAATTGTCAAAGCCAGACTTTTTATTGAAGTGAAGTCGAAGCTGATATTCATTTTGAAGCTTTGCACATCCCTACCATCTATAGTGTTTTGTTTTGGTCCTTCTTTATTATTTTGTAATATTTACTTTCTTAATACCTCTCTTAGTATTTCAAATGATCTCTGCTGTTTGAAATGGTGTTTATTTTATAATTCATTAAAAATAAAGTCACCTCGGGGTAAAATGCTCGCCTCAGGACCTGATGTTCAGGGGTTCAAATCCAGCCGGGGTTGACATATTTGTCTTTGGCAGTAAAAATCCTTATCATAACTTTCTTCAGAAGGGAAGTAAAGCTGTCGGTCCCATATTGATTGTGGTATATAAAAGATCCCTGGAAGGTATGTAAAAATACCTTTCCCAACAAAATTGGTAGGCTCTTTAGTGCTGGCTGATAGAAATTCTTGTGTACTGATATACTCAGTCATTTCAGAAAATGCACATTAAATATCTCAAATAAAGAAATTAAAATCAATGTTATCCTGTTATTATTCTAGGAAGTGAAGCTGCTTTTGGCGCCAGTCTAATTAGATGGTGCAAGTGGTACCTGAAAGAACTGTTTGCCATTATCTTACATTGTTGCTTGGACGGACCTCAAGGAATGGAGACAATTGTTCGTAACTTTGTGGTTAGTATTGGTCCTTTATTCTTACATTTCATTCTCGTCATAGCTTCCAGCATGTGGCCGGGCCTGTTTAGTAAAATGCCTCCAACTTCCTCTATCCTTTTCTCTATAGCAGTTCTCTTACAAGCCTCTAGAACAACTCCCATTCCTGTCCACTTCTTATTGGATCATCTTAGTTTGATTCCAAGCATGGACAAAATCTTATCATTGATTGATTGACTAAGTCGTCGGCTGAGAAACTGTTAAAAAATGTAACAAAAATCAATATTCAATTATTTAAGATAGATTTATTATAAAAAAATTATACATTCAAATAGATTTATTATTTTTGTTTTGTCTGTACTTGTTGTGTCGAAGTGAATCTCCAAGTTTGCGATTGTCTACAGCTGCAGCTAACGAGCGGTGTAAGCCAAACTATACAGAACTGGACATTGGAGAGTATGTTGGGTCACCTGCGCGAGTTTGTCAGGACTTTGGACATTCCCCTGGAGGACATCCAGCGTTTCCTGGTCTACCGAATAGCCACTACACCTGCCTCTGTATCACATCAAACACCTGAGCAAGTGACCAATCAGGCGGCGGCTAGTCCGGAGGTATGTGTCCACTCAACGGAAGGAGCGGATATTGAAATGTCTGTGCTCCACATATGTATAGAATATGGATCTGTGGATTTTTGAGCCGAGCTTAAAATAGGGAGACTATGACAGTCACCAGCCATTAATTTATCAAAGGGTGAACCCACATTTTACCAATGATAGATTTTTTCTGCCATGCTGGAACTCGAACCCGGAACCCTTAAGTAGGCAGACACGCTACCGACTGAGCTAAGGGCAATATCAAGTACACCTTACTGCAAAAGTTTTCTATGTTCATCTTAAGACCCCATTAATACTCTTCTTCTTTTGGTCAGCACCAAGCTGTGGCAGGAAATTGAAGGGGAAACTGGGATCACATATGAACATTTCTAAATCTGCACATCCAAACTTATTTTTACAAATGCTATATTAAAACTCTACTAGAAATGTATTTTAATAATTAATGTTTCTGTTACTCTTAAAATATATTTAAAAATTAATTCTATAATCAATAGCTCGATTTTTTTAACGATTTCAAAAGCCAGTTTAAAATCTATTATATTTTAAATATTTGTCTTAATTCATTTAAAGAAAAATTATATCAATACATATTTGTTTTATACTAACACAATTATGTTTTAAACTTATATATTTATTCATTCCAAGATCGACTCACTACTTATAAGCTTTATGTAAACCTTGCTCGAGATCAACTCGAACTAAAAATACTTGAGATGCAAACCCCTAGTATAGAAAATATGTTTCAACTAGATGTGTGCTAATATCATATTATACAGATGATCATAATGTGTGAACTTGATTCTGTCAAAGAACCCAAATAATTTTAAGGACACTCAATTGTTTCCATCCTGTGACTGTAAAATGTCTCCATCTTCCTCTATCCTACCACCATTCTTACTACTCTCACTTGCACATTTTCTTTTAAAACCTCCTAACTCTTTCTTGACCTCCCTTGCGTTCTTCTTCCTACACAACACATTTCCATAATTTTCTCTATGTCACGAGCCATTCGCCAGTTCCTCTCGTTTATTATCTTACCTAAGGGTTTTCGTATGGAAAGCTCTCGTCAGTTGTTTTTTAGCTCTGTCATACTGAACTGCATTGGTAGGATGTTACTTTAAGAAAAATACTTGTTCTGTTTTGCAATTTATGTAAATAAATACTTATTGTTTGTTACACCATTTAACATTCGAACATGCTGATAATATACATTTTATCACGATAGTAAAAACACGTCTGTTCCACATGACGATTCATGGGGAAGACTGGCTCAAAACTTGGGTCTGTCTGTATCCCCCGTAGTTTTGTACTCTCAAACCCAGGTCACTACTCGATTTCTTTCCATCTACCAATGAGGTTATTCTAACTGACCGCGAAAACTAAAAATAGGCATGGCTTAATTATATACCTGCTCTTAAATACTGGATGATACAACCTGGAAATAAACTATGCTTCGAACACATGCAGCTAAAAGAAAGAAAAATAGAAACATGCCTGTCATTTAGAAAAGATGAATTTAATTTAAAATAACTGAAAAAAAAAAAAAAAATATTTACATTAAATATGATTTTAAATATTAATGTCATTACAGGCATCCTCTCCTTTCCCATCCTCATTACATACCCACACCATCTCAGTCTTGTTTCCTATACTATCTCATGTACTCCAACATCCTCATTACATGACCATACCATCTCAGTCTTGCTTCCTCTACTATCTCATGTACTCCAACATCCTCATTACATGTCCATACCATCTCAGTCTTGCTTCCTCTACTATCTCATGTACTCCAACATCCTCATTACATGTCCATACCATCTCAGTCTTGCTTCCTCTACTATCTCATGTACTCCAAAATCCTCATTACATGACCATACCATCTCAGTCTTGCTTCCTCTACTATCTCATGTACTCCAACATCCTCATTACATGTCCATACCATCTCAGTCTTGCTTCCTTTACTATCTCATGTACTCCAACATCCTCATTACATGCCCATACCATCTCAGTCTTACTTCCTCTACTATCTCATGTACTCCAACATCCTCATTACATGACCATACCATCTCAGTCTTACTTCCTCTACTATCTCATGTGCTCCAACATCCTCATTACATGCCCATACCATCTCAGTCTTACTTCCTCTACTATCTCATGTACTCCAACATCCTCATTACATGACCATACCATCTCAGTCTTACTTCCTCTACTATCTCATGTACTCCAACATCCTCATTACATGTCCATACCATCTCAGTCTTACTTCCTCTACTATCTCATGTACTCCAACATCATCATTACATGTCCATACCATCTCACCCTTGCTTCCTCTACTATCTCATGTACTCCAACATCCTCATTACATGTCCATACCATCTCAGTCTTGCTTCCTTTACTATCTCATGTACTCCAACATCATCATTACATGTCCATACCATCTCACCCTTGCTTCCTCTACTATCTCATGTACTCCAACATCCTCATTACATGTCTATACCATCTCAGTCTTGTTTCCTCTACTATCTCATGTACTCCAACATACTCATTACAACTAGATGATAAGAGTTTGTCTTGTTTTGCTCAGACCATGGAGACTGATAACGCTCCTTCAGAACATCCGGTCCCAGTAAATCATGTGAAACCAGAGGAAGAACTGATCCCCGGAGCGATCGTCATGGATACAGCGTCACTGCCAGATGTATTGCTGAGTGCCGAGCCTTGGCATGCTGATGTTCCTTCGGTTAGTCAATGGGAAAAAATGTACTTGATCCACTGACCACCACCTCCGCGACCCTTCTCTGAACACTTATTCACCTTCACGACCTTACTCTGACCACTTATCTGACTCCTTCTCCGCGACCTTTCTCTGACCACTTCCCCATCTCCCTCTCCTCAACTCTCCATCGACTACTCTCCCATATCTCTCTCTCTCTCTGCTCACAGCGACTCTGTCGAGCACTTCTTTATCTCCCAAGCAAACATTAATTATTGATGTGAGTCACAAAATGACGAAAATTGTGGGCTTCTCTCTAAGCTTCGTAATTGTCAAATCTGGAATGTTAATTTATTTAAGTTTCCAAAATGGTGTATTTCAAACATGACTCTATCATAAGCTGAGAAATAAATTTGCCATCACAGCAAGTAATTAAATTATATTTGTCGTGTAAACATTATTTTGGATAGATTTACAAAATTTTAACATTATTTGTAATTTAGCTTTGATTTTACTGGGGTAGTTTTTTTAATTTTCAAGGTAAGATTTTTTTTAAAATCAAAATCTAAGCAAAATAGAGGTTTTTGAAACTTAGTACACTTATTTAAATAGGCCTAAAATAAGTAGGGATGTGTGAGAACAACTAGGAGATTTTTAAAAAAATTTAATACAAATTATTTTTTATTGAAAATTCTTAGATTAATTAATTTTTTATTCAATTTTAAGGTATTATTTCATAGCAAATAGTCTCTGGATATTTTCTTTTTTCTAGTTAAAAAAAATTGTACAGTTACATTAAATATATTTATAATGTTTGAAAGAAACTATACATTTTTTCACAAAAAAAAATCTATCTTTGTACTTATTTATATTAAGATATTCAACTTAATATTTCTAGTACAAGTACACTATTTGAACTCTAAACTAACTCAGGTTTTTGTTCAAACACTACTTGAAGTGAAAAGTATCTTCTCACACGTCCTTAAAATAAGATTCTACAGCATAATACAAAAGTAAAGCTTACTTCAACATTTCAAAAACTTTCTTTTTTTCATGTTGTGTAACTAAACAGTGTTGCATTGAGTGTCTTGGATCTACAAACCATTAATTTAGTTTCAACATTTGGTGACTGATGTTTTCCAAAGGATTGGGTGCCCATAATCACACGAGATTCACAAAGGCAGAGACGTCAAAACCCTCAGCCACCCTTCAGTGATGCGTACCTGTCTGGGATGCCATCCAAGCGGCGCAAGGTGGTATCTTCTGCAAAGCCCCAGGGAAGTCTTAGTCAGGTTATATCAGGTCAGTAGAAAATGTCACTTCTAAATTATAGTCTTTAACTCTACTCTTTAACAAAAGTTGTAGGCCTCGTTTGAATTAATTTGATAAAACAAATTAGTGAAGCTCAATTCAAACAATTAACATCAGGTGTGTGGTAAATAAAACGTTAGTTTGTTAAGAAAAGTCTGTAAATATTATAAATTTTCAGCTAAAAATGGTAAAAAAAAACTTTTACTAAACTGAATTGTTATGTGGATAGAAAAACTACGGTTACCTTTAGAGGAATTTAGGAGAAAATGTTGCCAAACAGCTATTTTGAATAAACATTAAAAAGAGGCTAGAAGGCCTGCGCATTCACCAGAAAACTGTAGGCCTCAAAGTCCACAGTTAAAAACACAACAAACACATAATTATGTCTCTTTCTTGAACTGAAAAGAGTAAAACCTCGTAATGTGTTTTGTTATGTTTTTAACTGTGAACTTTGAGGTCTACAATTTTCTGGTAAACGTGTAGGCTTTGCCCTCCTATCCTCATTAATATGTTTAATTTAAAATTAATGAATTATAAATTTTGAGTTTGGTCTCAATTTGACCGTCGGATCACACCAATATTTTACTTTCCCCCCCACCCGCAAGAATCTTTGATGGAGGGAGATATTTTTTTCTGGACTGGGATGATTTGTTATAGCAATATTAAAAAGAAAAATGCTGTTTTTAATATTTCATTTGCCATTTTCAGGCAAATAACCATGTTTTCTGCTACTAAATAAAAATGTGTATGGTTTGGATATATTTAATTCTCAATAAAATTAGCATACCTATAAAAGTCCAAGTAATCTTTTTTTTTTTACATCCATTACTGTTTCCAAGCTTGGGTCAGTTTTTTATTCAAGTCATATATTTTCCACCACCGGCTTGCTAGGCCTGTCGTAGCTTCATATGTCTTATAATCTTAACTTAAGACTAGGACAGGCACAACATCCAATCCTCTGTTAATTTATCACTGTGAAAGGGTAAACTCATATTTCACCAATGATAAATTTTTCGGCCATTTCGGGAATCGAACCCGGGACTCTTAGCTCAGTAGACGGACGCGCTACTGGCTGAGCTAAGGTGTCTAATACCAAGGAATCTATTTCATGAAAATATTCAATTTTGTTTTATTTCGTGTAGGTACATTGAACTTTAAACTTTTTTATATGAAATTTAATGTAGGCCTACTATGTACAAGTTTGTAAAAACAGGTCTTGCGATATTTTGGTGTAACCCTAGTTATAATATCTTATATTCTTATTATTTTGTACTAGACCTATAAAACAAATTTAATTTACTCTTTTATATGTTTTACAAAGTATGAAGCGTAGTAAAGTTCTTTGTGCTGTTTAATGGGTAGTTATGAGGTTTTACCGTGGAGGATAGAAGAACGTTGATATACTATCGGGCTGAATAATGTGTTGTTATAACTTCATTAGACTCAATATTTTGTTAAGTGAAAGCCACCATCATTCACTCATAAGTACTGGTATCTTAAATAAAACATCTTTTGACAAATTTATGAATCTTGTCTAATTTAAAATATAATATTGTACCACTCGCATCTGTGGGCTTACCAATAAAGGTGTCATCTTATCTTATTTAGTTTGTTGGTGGTAAGTTCAGGTTTTTAATCCTGGCCAGGTATACTGTTTTTTAATGGTTTCTCACTATTTCTCTAAGAAAATGTGTGTATATTCCTCAAACGTCGTACAAACACGTAGAGTATGGAAGAAAGCAACGCCTGCACAGTTCACAGTTAGGTTTACATGACCTGCGAAGCTTGGAGGATCGAAATTATCTTTAGGTAATGGATACAGCTGAGTTCGATTCCTGTGTTGAGGTGTAATTTCTCACTTTACGAATACATCTATTAGAGTAGATATCCTGCCTGGAGTCTGACACCTTAGTTTAGATGGTAGCTTGTCTGCCTACTGAACTAAGGGTCCCTGGTTTGATTCCCGGCATGACCGAAAATTTATCATTGATGAAAATATGGGGTTTCTCCTTTAACATTGATAAGTTAACGGCCGGGGACTGGATGTTGTGCCAGTCCTAGTCTTAAGTTAAGATTATAAGACATATGAAGTTACAACAGGCCTAGCAAACTGGTAGTGGAAAATATATGACTTGAATAAAAACCGGCTGGAAACAGTAATGAATGTAAAAAATATCCTGCCTGGACAGACAGTAAGACATCAGACAAGGAAAAAATATATAATATGTTAATAATAAAATAGTTAACGATGGACACTCCTAATAACACTGTATGTAACTGTGTTTTTACAGAGAGTGTTTGTACAGCAGTAAATGCTGCAGGTGTAGGCCCTGTGTTGGTGCGAGACACAGTTAGCCAAGCGGCAGGAAACGATCCAACTATCCAGTTGGCATATCAAGAACAATTGCGAGCCGCCGTGCAAGAGAGCTTGGCTCAGAACACAGATTACTCTTCTACTAGGTTTCCAAATACGGCAAAATACTTCACAAAGTAATTAGCTTTACTTCGCTTTAGTTCCAAACACAAGGAAAACTAAATTTCTAAAGACTTTTAAACGCATCACTTCATAAATTGTATAGTGCCCTGTGTAATGGACAGTGAAAGGTATACTTTCTATTATTATTATCATTATTTAAACCCACCCCATAAAATGTGACCTCTTAAATACTTTTTTTATATCATATGGTTATTATTCCTTGAGAATATCACAATGCTTTTACATTATCTGTGTTTTTGCTTGACGTTATCAGCCATTATTCGAGCTAGCCGAGTGAAACTTTAATTGAGCATATGAATAACAAATTGACTCGTAACTTAAATGGTGACAAAAAATCACAAATAGAACCTTATAAAGTGTATGCCATGTTCTCTATTATAATTTTTCAAATTTCATTTAACTTCACTTGTGACCCTTTATTTCGTGATTTATGTTGGGGGTTTTTCCACGCTTTGTATTATTATTTAGTTCATCTAAATTTAGCCCAATGCTACTTAAAACCACAACCGACGTCCGGTTTATATGTCGGTAGTAGATTTTTAAGTTTCCATTTTTCATTGGAGTTGGAAAATTATTGTAGTGTCCTATCATTCTTAACAATTTTCCTATCTCTACCTTTATTGGTTTTTGGTTTCCTCTTTTAGGAAGCTGCGTTACGCTTTTTCAAACTCGCTCCTGATGAGTTTCTATATAATGAAACCTAGGTTGGGGTATTGGGCGCTAACGTTTGATTTTATTCAAGGGTCAGCCATTACCTCTTTGTTCATTGACAACAATGTAAAGTGTGAACTTTGTTCTTTTCATTGTAAAAGCCATATTATGTTTGTTCCTTTTATATGTTTCTATCCACCTTTCCTGTAACTTCTTACAAAAGTAGCATAAATATCTAATGTATATGTAACATCTGTAAATCATTGTAAAATATTGCTTGAATTATGCACAAAATCTTCTCTTTATGAATCTAAATAGTTTTGGGATGCTTAGCAGAAACTTTATGATTATATACACATATTTTCCTCAATTATTTGTATTGTATAAATGTAAGGCTGTGCTTTTCTAGTTATTTTTTTTCAGCCATTTTGATTGGGTCTAAACGAGTGTCTGCTCTTTAATGGTAGCAATATTTAGAAAGAAGTTTAATTTATTCACACAATTATTTAGGCTCGTTATATCTTGAACCAAGCAAAAAAAATAATTATACTTAACCTGGCACCTCAAAAAATATGTGAAATATATTTATGGTTATTGTATTATTAATTTCATACATCCTTAATATATACAAGCATTTGTTCATATTTGGTCACATTGTGTTAAAGAAATATATTTAAGTGATTTATTGCCCTACTAGGTAAATAAAGAAACTAAAATATCCTTCAAACATAGTTTTTATCAAGCGAGTCGCTTAAAGTTGGTTAATTTATAGTTAATCTATAGACTACTGTATTATAGCAGTCGACAGCAAATAAAAAATTCTGTTGGAACCAAACTGTAAACTGACATATTGTACCGCTTAATGTGAATTTACATCATTAAGAACCATTAAGCTCTTAATTTTTATGTTGTTGACGATTTCCGCAAGTCTATCACCTACTCTGCCTTAAAATATGAGTGAAGAATGACCCTGGCCATGGGACGATTCGTGGATAGCTCTGTGGTTAGAGCATTGGCATACTAATCTAAACATCTTGGGTTTGATTCCTGTGTCCAGGTGTTATTTTTCAATCTAAAGGATATTTTAATTTTTTGTATGAGGTATTTAACGTGCACTCCTAAACAAACTTATATCAGCATGTGTGTCATCAACCGTTTCCAACCTCTAACAAGGTCAGTTTAGTAAAATGCCTCCATCTTCCTCTGTCCTACACTCCATCATTCTCCTTGGGAATCTTTCCTTTTACATTTTCTATGTGTGTCCATACCATATGACCTCTACTTACTCTACTATCTCATGTACCCCCTGCAGACCAACTCTTGCCAAAACATCTAATTTCTAATCCTATTTCTCCTGGTGATAAGACTTAAAACCTAGACTATCTAGAGCAGACACAACTTCCAGCCCTCGACAGTTGATTCACCACTCTGACAGGAGACATCCAAGTTTCATCAAGAATTGAACCTGAGACCCTTAGCTCCATAGGCTGCTGACTTAGCTAAGTTGTTGGACTAGCTTCTTTATTAACATAAAATATAATAATTAAAATGTGAGTATGCCACAAATATGTGGGGTTATTAGATTTTTTTAAAATCTGGTGGTGGACAACTCTAAGTAGCTTCAAGGGGTGTGTACATTTTAACAATATTTTGGGGCAGGACCCCTTTAAATAGCACCAACCCTTTGGTTTGGAGGTTCAAGTCCATCTTGTTTTGGCTGATACACTCCCCTTCTCAACAGTGCAAGTATGTTCGTTCCATTGATGACCAAAATAAATCCACAATTATTTTTTTTTTGCTAACTATGTACTAATAATGTTTGACACCTTAAGGATAGTAATAGGCGAGTTTTTGAGATTGACTTGGTAACGTCTTGGTATTCAGGGTTTACGACCAAGTGCTTCTGATCAAGGTGGAGCATGAAAAATATTTTGAGATTTTTTTTTTCTTAAAATTAGTGATTGTGATAGAAGAGATCTAACAGCTGGAGGTGAATTTATGTAATCCTACAACATGTACTGCAAATCGACGAAAAATGAGATTTTACGTTTTATTATTGGTTAGATTTGTGCTTGTTTTTACTAGTCTTAATATTTACACAACACCACATGCTAAACTTATCTTCCCAAAAATAATGTTAAGAAAACATGAAGTATGTATCTAATATTAAATAGGCCTAGATCTTTCTTTAATTGATAGCCAAACTTTTTAAGTACCTACTTACTGCCATGTATTTCTAGCTCGGAATAATTACTTTAGTCTATTTTAATTTACAAAATCTTAAATTCATTGACTATAAAGTTATTCTCGTTTAAGTCTAACATAAGAAGTGCTGCTGTTATGAAATTGTCACACAAATTCTTGGCTCATTGGTCGTAACCATACTGTTTAGTCTGGTCAAGGAAAGCGTTACCAAACCGAGCTCTGGTATCATCTCTGTCGTAAACAGTTTGTTAACATCGATACCAGGTCAATGGCAAAAACACGACTAATGGAAAAGATCAGATTGATCTGGTAATGTGTGTAGCCGTAATAGCTAGGTCTATGCGGGAATTACATTTAAACTTCAAGAAACGGATGGGAATTTTTTTTTTTATATATTTCCAGTTAGGGCTTAAATTTATTCTTCAGATTTATAACTTTAGTCTAAACTTTGATGTCTAATAAAAAAATAATTTGATCACAAATAAATCTAATTTTTTTGTTTCAATTAATATAAATGTAGAGGTAATGTCAAAATAGAAAAGGGACAAAAACTTTTGATTAGTTTGTAGTTGCCAATAACTGGAAAAATATTCTTTCAAACAAAAGTTTGATATCTTTAGTCGAGAGTGCTAAAACTATGCAATAAGTTTTTTTTTTTTTTTAGCACCGCGTCTTACTACCCGTTCGGGTTATACGCTTAAGTACTAATTACACTAATGGATTAGGAATTGGGAAGGTTGAATTTAGAGGAAGTGAACCCGCATTTGCGTGGAGGGAAATAAGTTATTTAATTTGATAGTTAAAAAAAAAGAACCTTATGAAAATCCCAGATACAAAGTTTATCTTTTCTGGTTTAAGGAGTCACTCTCGTGATAGGACTTGTTTACTGGTAGAGGGGAGATCGAGGTTCAAATCCTGGCCAGGTCTACTGAGGGTGGTTTTCCCTAAATGGTTTCCCACTCTCCTTCCATGCAAATGCGGGTAGATTACCTCTTAAATGCGTCCTTTGTCATCCCTACCGCATAATCTGAACAGGTAGTAAGACACTGATAATACTGTAATAAAGTTTTGATTGGTAAAATTGTTTTAGCTCTAGTCCCAATAACAGAGCATCCCAAAATTCCACTTTTTCTGGTGACTCACCAATTCAATTTTCTTGCAGATCATAATACACCCTCTCAAGAGGGCTAGAGAGAAAGTTAAGACAAGTATTTCCATTCTGGTTGAAAATAGCCAATAACTTAATACCAGTGCTGTACATCTAAACAACAGTTGGCTTATTTGCATGAATATTTTGGCACCACCCAATACTTGCCTTAGGATTTTTTTGGCCATCAGTCAGATCACTTTGTGATTCCATTTTGTCTTTATCTTGTGCTCGTCAACTTACAAATGCCGATTATGGTTAGGTAATTAAAATTCTTATTGTGTTGTGTTTCTGCATAAATTATATTACTATTTTAAAATTTACATCGTAACTACATCTGAATATTTGGGTGGAGGGCACTTCTATTTCTGCATGGTCTGTGCTTTGTTGTAGTATAGGTGACCTGGCGGTCTAGGGGTAAGGTGTCGGACTTCTGTGCTAGGGGTCCGGGGTTCAATCCTCGGTCCCGGCACAGATTTATCTGATTGCCAAACCCTTCCTTCACCTCTGACAAGACGTGTATTAATCACAACTTGTGAATGTGTGGAATGCCAGGGCTCCACCGTGGTTCGGATCCCACATTAAACTGTAGGTCCTCCATTTCATCTCACAATCACCCTACCATTGCACATTAGCGTAAGTGCGTATAACCCGAACGGGTAGTAAGACTCGGTGCTATAATAATAATAATAATAATGTATGTAGTAAACATTACTCGGGATGTGAATCTTCTCACAACAGTTGTGGCCAAAAAGTTTTTAAAAACATTTGAAAAGAAATACTATTACCGTCACTATTCGCATGCAGTCCTAACAAGTAACAAATCTTGTGTATTTCTATTTCTTATAAGGCCATGTTTCGGTCTATATGATAACTAAGTTTTGGGTAATGGGAACAAGAAGAAAGGATCATTTTAGGAACTAATGTTATCTGAAAAGAAATAGATATATATTTGTATTTTCAACAGTTATATTTGAATAAATTCACAGGAAAATAATGAAATAAAATATACATATATTATGGGGAAAAAACTACATTTACAGTGTATATATATATATATATATATTCAATTTGTAGATCTGGGCTGATCACTAATCCAATCATCTTGGACCATTATGGCACTTTAACATTGTTATCCCTTGCTCGCGGCTTCGGTGGTAACAGGTTTATGTTGCGACGTTGTGTTCAGACACGTGGGTAGGGGTAGGAGAAATGTCCGCGAGAGTGTCTCAGCAACTTGAGTCGTGGTGCAACAGAAGGATGTCGCGGTTGGAGGTAGGGTAACATTGGGAAGAGAGAGAGGGTTAAACCAATATTGCTCCTTCGTAACATAAGACAATTTAATAGCTCTTTCAAACAGGTGGCACACCCGTGTTGGGTAGCCACTCTCTGACTTCTGACCTAGGAAATACCCTCGTCACGGACGGCTCAGAGAACATGAACTGCGGAGCGGTCCAGGCAGTAGAGAGGGTGGTTGGCGGGGTCTGTGCAAGTGCAGAGTAAAGAGACAAGGGCCGACTGAACAGTGAGGCACATGATATGTTTGTTATGCTTTTAGACAGGTCGTTTGTATCAACTTTACTAACCTACTTTTTATTCTGGGTGTTTAGAAAGGTGTCAAATTTACCATTAATATATCCGCACCACGATGTTGACAAACATGGTAAATTCACTTATTTGAATTAAATGTAGGCAGTATTTAAAATCACACCATCTTGGTTTAAAACAAAATTTAAACTGGTGGATATGTTCGCTAGTTAAGTGGAAGCTATCAGGTATGTGACTCCTACTTGTCAGCTTATGTTCCTCTCTCTCTCTCTAACAAGATAGGTGCTGTTACAATAACCAGCAAATGAGCTTTACCAATTGAGAGGTCATATTTCCCTTAGAGGGGCAGCTTCAAGGTCAACCACTTTGTGAGGAACAAGTGGAAGCTTGAGGGTTACCCACACTAATAGATATTTCAGGGGTTTTAAAACTATAAGAATACAATTCCGTTTAGCAAATATTGATTCACTTTTAACTCTTATTTAAATTTGAGGCCTAAGAATAACATTTTATAGCCACAATTATTGAGCTTTCTACACCACATTTTGTCTACACGCAATTTAAATACAAATATACACACACAAATTGAAGTTGGTCCGAAGGATGTGTCTTAAGTAGGTGGATATTCAATTAATTTAAATTATCCTATTTACTGGCAGTGGCTACGGCATATTTCAGTCTATTTTCAATTTTGATTAAGGGCTTAGTTTACAATTATTTTATATATACTACAAAGCTTTAATTTATTTTTTAAATGTGTTGCATATTATAATTATGAAAATAATATATATCAAATGATCTGCATTGGTGATCAACCCAGCACTATTTTGGGGGGGTAAAATGGCAACTAAATACAGACAAGAAAAATATATTACTAAACATTACATAAGCTATTTTAAACATTTTTTCTATACATCAATTACTAAGCAATTCCATATTATTCTGAGCATAAATAAAATCTAAGGTGTATATTGTATATAAATGTGTCATTCAATGATAGTTATAAAAGGAATTGAATCTCCCATTAGTGATAAGATGTGCTACAAAATATTGAACTTTTGTAAATACAAGATTTTTTATTTTGAATGAAATCAAAATATTGTTTACTAATTTGAGACTATTTAGAACCAAAACATTGTTTTTGGAAAAGTTTCTTTCAATCGAAAATAAGACTGGTTGAACACTGATCAAATTATAAGAGTTGGTCTCACAAGTATAATATTAATTTCTCATTCATCTTAATCCTAGTTCAAGAAAAGTTTGGGTTACACTGGCAATATTTTTCTTTTTCTTGAATAATGATGTCAAATTCTTCACCCAAAATGAAATTAAAAATGTGTTTAGACACATTTCAAAAACATACTTCTGATGACAAAAAAAAAAGTTTAGATAAACAATCATGGAATTACATTATTTTTCTAGTGATGTGGTGTTTCCACCATTGTGATATAACAGTTATCAGATCATAACCATTAATAACCGTCCCTGGTTCCTTTGGGATTCTTCCCTTTAGAGGAGTAATCCTAATAGTCAATAGGGTTTGGTTAATTAGCCTTAAGTTAGGTTAAGACTCACCTCGACTCCACATAATTACCATCATCACATGATCTCATTACGGGTACGACGTGTAGACAACCTCCCATGGTGTACCACCAGAGCAGCTAATAGTCTACATACAGGGGACATAACCTAGACGTCAAAAGTCCCTCCCGGTTAAATGTGATAAAAAAACTAATGAATTGGTTCATACTTTTAAAATATTGGCAGCATATCAGTAGAGGTAAAGTAGGCCTACTCAAAATCCGTTAAAATATAATAAAATTCAAAGATTAGGTTTTTAGCATAATATATTTTTTTTCTCTAATTCTATAAAGCTATTTAAGAATAGGGTTTTAACAACATTCATAAACTTAAAATCTGGTTTATAATGCAATAAATTTTACCAAGACTTGATATTATTTGTCAATAAATTATACGATAGTTTAATTAATTTGTGAATTTTAAAATACTCTCAAAAATTCGTCTAAAATATATTTTTTTAACTTAGAAATTTGTGTATAAACCAAACAAAGAGTTGAGATGTTTTTTAAACTCATCAAAATTGCTGATCACAAAGCTGAGAAGAAGACAAACCTTCCTTCCTTAGTGATGTGAATTTTTTTTCCACGGGTTCACATTATTTTGGTTCCAAATATGGGGGGGGTATCTGCGGGTAATATGTTCCTAGATCTACGGGGGTTATGTGAAATCGTGGATGATACCAAACTATTATATAACGTGATATTCCTATGACATTCATAAATACGGTAAAGTTTAATTGATAAATTATTCACAGTAAGACATTACCGAAACCAACATTAAAATAAAGTAATAATGTGTACTGTACAATACATTGTACTTACTACTCTCCATTCTTCTTGTTCCGACAGTCACTGATAACAATTATATGGTAGCACGATGAGGAGATGAAGTGGGGGGGGGATGGTGTAGGTATTGTGACTTATAAACAACTTTTTTCTTTAATTAAAACTAAATAAAATTGGGCAGCGGTAAATTGCGGATATTGAATTTAGCAGATACCGGGGCCCTACTCTACAAATGTTTGCATTTTTTTTTTAAAATGGATTTTAAGTTTACTTTTCTAATGAATTAAATACTTGATATCAACCACAAAAAGTTAATAATGTGACAGAACAAAAGATTAACACCCTGATTCCATACTGATGTAGTGATAAAAATATAATAAGTATACAACCCGAACGGGGCGCTAAGAAAAATAGTTTAACACTACCTGTGAACAATTAGTGAGTCACAATTAATTATTACATCCATTACTGTTTCAAGCCTGTAGCCTGGATCCATATATTATCCACTGCCGGCTTGCTAGGCATGTCGTAGCTTTGTATGTCTTGAAATATAGTTTAAAACCAGCACAACATCCAGTCCCTGGCCATTAATTTATCAATGTGAAAGGGTAAACCCACATTTCACCTATGATAAATTTTTAGTCATGCCGGGATTCAAACCCGGGACCCTTAGCTCAGTAAGCAGACACTATCGACTGAGCTAAGGTGATTCACAAGAAATGAAAAGCCATATTATATAGTGTTTGAAGTAAACGTTAAAATTGGCAGGAATACTAATATCAAATTATATACAAGGATCAAATTTAAAATACTTAACTTAGTAAAAAATAGGGTGAAAACACCCATTAAAATCAACATCACAAGTTTTTGTTCTAATAAATGTTATATATCTGTTAGTACCATAGTGTATAAATAATTATCAGTCTATGTGAAGTCTAATCCACTGCCTTCACTACTTTTGTGGACATTGCATGCTATTAATTCTTTCTGTTCCACCAATGATGCAATAACAATTTTTTTATCGCTTACACTTTGTTTTTCTTTTCAATAAAATTTTTTGCTTTTTGCCTTGTCTTGTGTGGTTTTGTTTTGCCTCAAACCCTGGCGATACTTCTGTTCATTTTGGCAAGCTTCGCAACGCCCTCCCTTCTCTTCTGAGCTGCCGCTACACCACATGCTGTAACCCCCCTTGCGTTTGCCCTGACAGGGCACAAGATCCTCGACAGCCTGCAAGAACCGGGAGATATCTTGGCTGCGTCTGGGGTGAGTCAAAGATGTTATAGTTTCCACCTTTGAACCGTTAAAAAACACTCTGGGAGTAAAGTTACCACAAAACTTGACCACCTTACTGAGCTCACAATTTGAGTCCAAGCGAACAAATGCCACAAGTTTATCTTTGGGAAAAAAATGGACGCCCCATTCGGGAGAGGGTAGTTTTATGTTCTTAGCCTGGGCCTCGAGGTCCCACACATGAACTTGGGGCACTGTGGGCATGTCCTCATCAGACATTTCATCGTTTCTATATTCAACGACGATATGTGGTTTAACTTTTTTTTCCCTTTTGGTGATATGCTCCGGCATTATGGTGAAAATGGTAGGCACGGCCCCTGGACGCAGACAAGTGCGGCCTCTTTTGAGCACACACACCTCCCCGCTCGGCAACCTATCTTTCCATTCTCTGAGGATGTCCTCGGGAGGAAAATGTAGAGCACACACGTAATCATTCTCTGTGATGTGACGGTCAGCACGGTCACAGTTGATGTCCCACAGCTGCAGTAGAGTTTTGTCCTGTAGACAAATACTTGCATGTATACCTGACTTTCCCTTGGACAAAGGAACTAATTAAAACAGATTTTAAATGCTATGTGAGATCATAAAGTATGGTTGAGAAAATAATAATTACTTTTTATTGGTCACTTTTTAATAAACTGTACATATAATAGAGCATTGGATCTCTCTCGCGGCAGAGTATATCACCTTGAGATGATTCGGGGCATACTGATCATTTATGTTGGCAATACTCCGAGATGATGCGCTAGCGCGGTAACATGACCATTCTTGTTGAGTGTATTGTGACATGTTTGCTGAATGTTTTGAAATTAGTGAATACATGCTGTATTTAAATTTTGTGTTTATTTCTGGTAAGATTATAATGTTAAAATGGTTAAGTTTTTTGGTAAAACAAACTAAAAAATATTAATAATACTGTGGAATTTTAAAGTGGAAATGAAAATGAGAACGAAACAGTTGCATTTAATCTTCCCCGTTGGCCGGCCATACCCTTTCTTGCTACAAATCGCAAGTACTGCAGTTACCTGAACTTAGGGTTCATGTGTGTTGGCTGGCCCTGAAAACTGTCCGATATCTAAATGTGTGGTGTATGGAAAGGGGGGGGGGGGGGGGACTTGATTAATTAGATCATGGTACAAGAATTAAATGGACATTTAAATACAAAACATGTAACAGATTAAGACAGTAACTATTTCAGCCGCTAATTATCTCATGTAAAACAAGCAAAATCTATGGAAAAAATAACAACTATAACTGAAAAAGCCAGCTACAAAACAAGTGACTAATAACAATGAAGATACAATCTCCCATCATTATCATCATCATCTGTTTCCAGCCTGTGGCCGGACCAGTTAAGCAAAATGCCCCCATCTTCCTCCCACTTGCACACTTTCTGTTATCTCCCCTCTCTTTCTTGGCCTCCCTTGCTGTCTTTTCCCCACATATTTCATTTCCATAATTTTCTTTGGCATCCTCCCTTTTTCCATCCTCATTACATGTCCATACCATCTCAGTCTTGCTTCCTCTACTATCTCATGTACTCCAACATCCTCATTACATATCCATACCATCTCAGTCTAGCTTCCTCTACTATCCCATGGCCTCCAATTTCTAGTTGTATTGAAGAAGTCTTCAAATATTGTGAAAAATGTAGCTGAAATATTGAGTGATGGTAGCCCCTGCAGTGTCCGAGTATTCTTCCTGTCGAATCATTAGTTGGCAAGAGGAGAGGCAATTGTACTTAACTTGCAAGAGTTGGGTTTGATATTGAAAAAAAAGGGGTAATGTGGTTTTTTTAGACAATTTTTGCAAGTTTCTAGAAAAGTATTTTCTAGAATATAGTTTGAGGTGTGTCATGTGCTTGTGGAGTGAAAGATGCAGGGGCTACAGACCATCTCAAAAGAAAGAGTTGAGGATTTTTTCTAATCAATTAAAAAAAGAATTTAATGTTCATAGAAAGAGATGACTTATGCTATAATTCAAAGGATCACAGGTCAATACATGTGTTAGTCAATATTTACGTTTCTAAGTTTCTCATTCAAGAGTTTGTGTTTTATTTAAATGAATAACAGTCTTTTCTTAGACATATTATAATAATATTAATGTAATATATTTAAATACTGTATTGTGAAATAACAAAGAAAAGGTGTAGGTTATTATATGGGCAATATAGTTTACTACTTTTTTTTTTCACTTGGCCCAATGTGTTTAATAAAATTCGTGAGAAGTGTAGCCAGCTATCCGTGTCTAAATCATTAAACCAATAATCTTAATATTGATATGTCATGTACCTATTTGAGTTATGTCTATGATAAAATCATGTTCCCAAAGAAGGTTTTAACGGTTAACTTATTCCATCCAATATGATTAGAGCTAGTTTATGAACCATACAAACTATAATGTAAAATGTGAGGTATTATTAGCATGATATTTTCTCAACCTAGCTTTTTATATATTAATACATTAAATTTAACTATTAAATTAATAGATAAAATAAACTTGATTTTAAATAATTAAATATAAATGGTAGCCTACAAATCATTTTATATTATAGCCATTTTAGCACGCAGTGTAACAGTAGAGTTACACGTCTTCCTGAATCTTTATATTTCAAAACTGATTTGGGCGATTTGTTGTCAAGTTTTGTTTGGATGTTATATTTATTGCGAGTTTTCAAAATTTATAAATCTTGGTTTCATTCAATTTTACGTTTCATTGTGTGTGTAATAAAGTGAATAAAATATTAAAAGATTGTACAATAAATAATAAATATAGTCTACAATGGTACGGATAAAGCGCACCATCCCCTTTATGTATCCAAACTAAGTGTAAGTAAGCTATAATGTTTGTGTAGACAACTCCTTTGATAAATTTTACTTTTGACGAACCAAAACTTAATTAAACATGTATAGTTATATGTGCAATTAATTTATTCATTTGCACCAACTTAGCTTACCTTTGGAGCCTTAAACAATGATGGTTTTAGATTATTTTCATCCGAGAACTGCTTTGCATGGGAGGGATACTCCGTTGTACAGTGAGGTACATAACACCCAATCATTGAGATGGATTAAAGTTTAACGTTAAAATGATTATAGCATTAGCAATTCATTTACTAACATTTATAGCTCTATGCATTGTAAATAAACTTGTTATCTGTCACGAGTGTCGTTAAATTGTATACAACATTTTTGGATTCTTCCATGTAAACAAATATCTATCTGAGCAAAGAGGATTCTAGACTTTACTCTTGACACAAATAGTGGTAGGGTGTTTTTCGCGTCTATGCTGCCATCTTTATTTCCCAAACTATTGATAGTAATTACTTTTACTAATCTCGATGGCTCAGTAAGCTTTTGGATGACTGTTTATAATCTATTTATTATTTTGTCAAGACTAATCAACTTAGAGGACTGCAATGCATTGTATGAATCTATTATTTTATTTCGATCATTAAATATTCATACAATCGATTTTTAAAAAAATGTTTACTAATTTTAAAATAATTTGTTTTTAAGTAATTTGACAACTTTTGAAGAGTTGAGAACAATTCAATAATCACCCAGGTGTTTTGCCTACCACAACGCTGCATTAATAATAATAATAATAATAATAATTGTCAATCCTCATATCCTTGGTATACTCCTACTATTTCACTTTTGTTTTGCTAGCCTATAGATTTAGATAATATCTACATTAAAAATCACCTGGTGATTATATTTTTTGATCGAAATTTAAATCAATTCATTGATTCGTATAATTTTTTAGAAAATAAAATTGATTAAAAACGTCGAATTTAAAAGTATTGATAGGCTCGGATTTAAAATATTGATTTTGAATTTAAT
The DNA here is from genome assembly GCA_033556935.1 of Timema podura. NCBI lineage: Eukaryota > Metazoa > Arthropoda > Insecta > Phasmatodea > Timematidae > Timema > Timema podura. The sequence continues at coordinate 4,166,562 of JAVRXN010000005.1, forward strand.
CAAGCTGAGAAAAAACGAAAGAGAATTATTAAAATTGAAAGTCTACCTATGCGCACCCTCTTACGAATTTTTCATCATCCAAATAACTTTCATTGTTGGCATCTAAAATATAACGTCCCTGGCGCGTTTTCAAATACCTACCGTTTGTCCTCGGCTAGGTTCATTTGTGGTGCGACTATCTCCTTTCATCAAGACTCCTAGGTAGATAGAGCTGAGTAGGTTGACACTGGGTGCGTATTGGCATTTCCTAGTATGGATACAGACAAGGGTACATGAGATAGTTGAGCAAGCAAGGATGATATAGTATGGACACGTGATGAGGAAGGAAGGGGAGATGATTCCAAGAAGGTTCATGGATATTAAGTATGTGGGGAAGAGACTGGAAGAACAGATAGCAGCAAGTGTGCAAATAAGATGAGGAGAGTGGAAGAATTGTATAAGGAGAGAGGGAGACGGAGGCATTTTACTAAACGGACCTGGCCACAGGCTGGAAACAGTATGTGTTTATAAGTATGGCACAGAGCGGCTCACATTTGCAGCGATATAATTTTATCCATTTCTTCGCGCTACGCTCTCACTCTTTATCTTTGCCTCTCTTTCACCTCTCAAATGCTGTATCATACGAAATTAATTTTGTTTGATCCACTGTTCTATTAGATTCGCTATTATTTTCTTATATCTTTACTTTTAATGAGGATTATAACAATGTCATCTTTGGAAGAAAAAAATCATCTAGTAGTTATTGAATGCATTTTGCATGGTTTATTATAGAGCGATAGTGTACATCAGACATGTCAAACTTGTGGTCCATGGACCTTTTGATGAAACAACTTAAAATGCGACCCGAGTCATTTTACTATATACATTTATTAAAAAATACCATTTAAGATTATAACATTTGAAAATTTATCAATGTTTGGGGATTTCTAGGACGTGAGGTTGGTGCACCAAATATTTACACATTATTCAACAGAAATTGATTCATGAAAATAGTTAAGTTTGTGTATCAATTAAGTGCAAGGTCTTGTAGCAAATGAGTGTTTTCTCTAATGAAAAGGATTAAACCCCTGAGAGCTCACAGCTTACGGACATACATTTGTTATCATTAGCAGTTAAAGTGGCTTACACATACGATTTAAAGATCACCATCCACACCCTTGCTGTAAATAAAGTTTTTATATTTCTGGGAATAAATACGGCAGATCCTAAAATTTTAATTTGTTTCTGTTATCTTGTCTCTTTTTACCTCGGATACGGGAATAGATAACACCACTAGAATGTACCAAAGGACGTAATGACCAATTGACCAAAATTGCCAACCCAAAAGCTTGCATCCCTATTAGTTTAAGGTGCCTTTTTTTTTTATGTAAACAAGTCTAGAAATTAAGATTCTACCGGATAAAACACAATCTATTTCAGAAGCGTGCACTATCGCTAGATACTAGAACGTTGGCAGCTCTGGCTGGTAGCTAGCAACATAAATAAAATACAATAGGTTGGTAGTTGGCAACAGTTTTGATTTGACAGTAGAGCTATGAAATCTGACTATTATTAAGACTCAGTCATTTATATTTAAGATTTATAACATTTTAAAATATCTCTTAATGGTTCTTTGACTACAATGATTCTTGCAATTTTTCTGAACATATAAAAATGTAAAACTTTGAACTGCACATAGGTGTGATAAACTCAACTTATTCTTCTATAAATAAGTATTTATGAACTGGTAGCCTAATGGATTTTGTTTTTCACTTGATTTTTCAAACAGAACTTAAATACACATACAACTTGTAGCCAGACCTTCCTTAGCTCGTCACACCCTTAGTGAAGACTGCATAAGATTATTCAAACTCAATATCCATTCGGTACTCTGTTCAGATAATTAAAATACTCGATCCTAACTTATTAGTTTGTGGTCGTATATTATTGTAAGTTTAAGGATATGCTCATAAAGTCTCCCGCTCTTATACACAGACTTATAACAAACAGAACCAGCACCCTGATAAATACAAAATTTTATTAAAATCTCATCAGTTAAAAGTCCAAAACTGCACTAAGTTCCCAAAAGGAGACACCATTTCCATCAGTGATTGCTAGGATGTAAAAACTCGAGTATTCTTTATTACACTTGAGATTAGTTAGGCTAACACTAATCCATGTTTATCGTGATTCATCTATCTAGGAAATGAAAGGAGTTTTATTTTGAGTAATTCAACATAAATCTATTTAACATATTCCATTGGTCTCCCCACAAGGAGCTTGATTTGTAGTTTAAAGAGCTTAACCACACAAGTAGATGTGCATATAATTTTGATTCACAAGTCTGACTTTTACAAATGTCTGTTAAAGTTGGTTGATAGCATTATCTGCCTAAAGATTACTCCAATCCCTTGCAAACACATAAAAGAACATTTAGGTTTGTAGTAAAATAAAAACATCCATGCTAATAAAGAAATATGTCTCCATTTATCAAATCTTTAGGTCCCTGATAGACTTTCACTATAAAATATGGATAGGCCTATAGTCCATCCTCCATAGAAGTGGTTGTAACTGAAAGTTAGCTAAAGTTACCAGATAATAATATATCTCTAATATATCACCAAACATATGATATGTTGAGCCGCTGTCACTTTTGAAAGTCAAAACCTTCACAACTGACAGTTATTATTTATGTTTTTATGCTAACCGATTTATATCTTCTGCCAACTTTCAATTGGTACCACCACTCCTATGGTGAATGGACACTACCTACTACCGTTAATGAAAATTCATAAAACTCCTTACTAATATTTTATTTACCTTAGTAAACAAGATAGCCTACTAAACATTTAAAATTACAAATATGACTGGTGAAATATGAGTTTACCCATTCACACTGATAAATTGATGTTTGGGGACCGGATGTTGTGCCTGTCCTAGTCTGAAGTTAGATTAAAAGGCATATGAAGCTACGACAGGCCTAGTCAGCAGGTAGTGGAAAATATATGGTTTCAATAAAAAACTGGCCCAGGCTGGAAACAACAACGGATGTCATGACGTGTCTCGAATCCCAATCACCCTGTTATTAACAGTCCAGTCTAACATGAGAGACCATTCTGCCACCAATGCGGTTAATGTAATAATTAATTAAATAGGCCTAGACAAACTATTCTAGACATTTTCTTTATCACCAAACAATTGCAAACCATTTTCAAAGTTGACTATATATATATATATATATTTTTAGATCACATGGTGTCGCAACAATAGAAACGATAGTTGTTAAAGACCTCCAGGAGGTGTAGCCAATCAGCTGGCTTGAAATGGTTTACTGTGATCCTGAAATTAACAAATGGGCCTAAGTCTTCTGTGCATAGCAAGATGCCTAACTTGAGTTAAGCTCAGCCCACAGTATAGCATTATTAATGCTATTTTCTCTGTGGTAAGTACACTTTGATTTAAAAGTTGTTTCCTGAAATTTACTAAAAACATTTAAATTTAGCCAAACACTTATTTCAACATCTTATCATCATCATCATCATCATCATCAACTGTTTCTATACTCCATTCATGGTAGGAATTACTCTCTGAAAGGTCTTTTTTCCTACCAGTATCCTACTATATAATAGCTTTCTGGTAGGGAAAAAGGTCTTTCAGAAAACAATTCCTACGCTGAACAGACTTTAGCAATTGTTTGGTGGTTAAGTCTAGTAAAATGCCTCCTCTATTCTTCCACCATTCTTCTCCTCTCACTTGCATACTTAGGCATACTGTTATCTACTTCTCTCATCTCTTTCTTGGTATCCCTTGTGGTATTTTTCCTAAATACTTCATTTCCATAATTTTCTTTGGCATCCTCTCCTCCTCCATCTTCATTACTTGCCCATACCATCTCAGTCTTGCTTCCTCTACTATCTCATGTACTCCAACATCCTCATTACATGTTCATACCATCTCAGTCTTGCTTCCTCTACTATCTCATGTACTCCAACATCCTCATTACATGCCCATACCATCTCAGTCTTGCTTCCTCTACTATCTCATGTACTCCAACATCCTCATTACATGTCCATACCATCTCAGTCTTGCTTCCTCTACTATCTCATGTACTCCAACATCCTCATTACATGTCTATACCATCTCAGTCTTGGTTCCTCTACTATCTTTGTACTCCACCATCCTCATTACATGCCCATACCATCTCATTCTTGCTTCCTCTACTATCTCGTGTACTCCAACATCCTCATTACATGCCCATACCATCTCAGTCCTGCTTCCTCTACTATCTCATGTACTCCAACATCCTCATTACATGCCCATACCATCTCAGTCTTGCTTCCTCTACTATCTAATGTACTCCACCATCCTCATTACATGTCCATACCATCTCAGTCTTGCTTCCTCTACTATCTCATGTACTCCAACATCCTCATTACATGCCCATACCATCTCAGTCTTGCTTCCTCTACTATCTAATGTACTCCAACATCCTCATTACATGTCCATACCATCTCAGTCTTGCTTCCTCTACTATCTCGTGTACTCCAACATCCTCATTACATGCCCATACCATCTCAGTCTTGCTTCCTCTACTATCTTATGTACGCTCTGTAACCCCAACTCTTTCAAAATAACTTCATTCCTAATCCTGTTTCTCCTCGTGACAGCTAACATGCTCCTCAAAAACCTCATTCCCATGGCACTAATGTTAAAGCACTACTGTTTAAAAGCTTTTTTTTTTTGGTGGTCAACATTTATAACATTTTACCATAATAATAGTGTTATTTAATTGGTAATGATAATACCATCGACTGCTGAAGATCACATGACTTAACAAATGAATGCGTGAAAGTTGATCTTTTAACATTTCTAGATGTGAAGATAAGTTGAATATGAAAGTTTGACCAAAGAGTCTGCACTGCATCTCTTAGACTTATAGAATTGTTTAAATTGAAAACAGCTTTTTTTTTTTCTTTTAGGTTCCAAAAATGATTTCCACGATATACATCAAATTTAATATTTTAAAACAATGGCTAACATGAAACAAAACGTGACGTGTGGCCGAAACAAACCCCCTCCCTCACGTAGTTCATGCTACAATCTTGGAAGAACCAGGGTACCCGTGGGCGTAGATCTTCCATCCACATCAACCATGCATACAATGCAGACACAAGACAGGTATGTCAACATTTTATTCAACCTCTTTTATTTTAATTTTTGGCCACCATGTCTTACTACCCATTCGGATTATACGCTCGTGTATTCATTACCCTAATGAGCTAGGGGTGAGGAAGAATGAATTTAGAGGAAGTGTACCTGCATTTGCATGGAGAGCGTGGGGAAACCTTTACTTTACATCCATTACTGTTTCCAGCTTTTGGTCTGGATCAGTTTTTTTTCCATACAAGTCATATATTTTTCCACCACCGACTGGCTAGGTCTGTCGTAGCTTCATATGACTTATAATTTAACTTAAGACTAGGACAGGAACAACATCCAGTCCCCAGCCATTAATTCATATCTGTGAAAGGGTAAACCCACATTTCACCAAGATGATACATTTTTCGGCCATGCAGGGAATCAAACCTTGGCCCCTTACCTCAGTAAACAGACACACTACCGACTGAGCTAAGGCGTCAGATAGAGTGATTTTATTTAGCGCAGTGTCTTACTACCCATTCGGGTTATACACTTGGATAGAGTGGGAAACCATTTAGGGAAAATCACCCTCACTAGGTTTACACCTGACTGGGATCAAACCACAATATCCCTCTCATTGGCATTCCAGACTATTGTGAGAGTATTACCTTAGACCATGTGGCCACCGAAGTGGGTCTATTTTAATCTAAGTAGGTGTGGGACAGCGCTAATATCCATGTTTCATAGTCTTTAATAACATTAAGATATTATATGGTAGGTACTTTGTTATACTGGTCCACCTTTAATTTTGTAAAGAACACGCATGTCACAAACAACCTACTATTGGTAATTGTATATTTACATCGGAAATATTTGGTACCTATATGACTTGTGTGTTATACATATATATCCTGAAACAAAGTTTTATGACGAGATAGTTCCGAGACCTGGGCTCCATATTTGAGTTCTATGTATATACCAAACTTGCGGGCCACATAATTCTGTGCGGCTCACTGACCTTTTTGATGAAGCAAATTAGTAAGTGGTCCGATTTTACTTTTTATAAATATTATAATAATAGTACACCATTTGGGAATGTTATTTCTTGTCACCTTTGATTTGAATTAATTCATAACCTCTAACAGATGAGAAATTTGACCAAAACTCCAAACAGATCTGCGTAAAAATAACACTTTAGTTTTACTGTTCGTAAATTATAATTTTTTTATATTGCAAAGGTTGGTACTAAGTTGTAGTTCTTTTTACCTAAGATGGTGACACAATTATTTTTTTAATGAGGTCCCCCTCACTATATTTAATTTTCAATGATCAAACAAGTTTTACGTGCTTAATGTATAGAATAAAGTTTTTGTATCTGCTCGGTGAGCTGTTCCCTTCTTGTCCCCTCTAAAACTCACCATACAAATCAATCTTAAACACTTCGCTTCGTGAAAACTAAGTTTTACTCCTTTCATTTACAGTGCAATTTGTTTTGAGTTTGTTTCTAATGAGTTACAACCTGCACCATCACAAGACATTGTCATTCTCCTGATTACAATGGCAGGACATGTAGCGTGAATGAATTCTAGAAACATGTCCAGGGTAACTGACTGGCTAAACCCATGGGAAGAGACCATGGAAGACCTATCTCAAGATAAGATACTGGACTGGATAGAACTAGCTCAGATAGAGATAGTGGTGTAATGAGGTGACTGGATAGACACTAGCTCAATAGGGATAGGATGTAATAGGTGACTGGAAGAACTACTCAAGATAGAGATAGGGTGTAATGAGGTGGACTGGATAGAACTAGCTCAAGATAGGGATAGGTGTAATGAGGTGGACTGGATAGAACTAGCTCAAGATAGGGATAGAGTGGTAAATGAGTGGACTGGATAGAACTAGCTCAAGATAGGGATAGAGTGTAATGATGTGGACTGGATAGAACTAGCTCAAGATAGGAAGAATAAGATGGGTAATGAGATGTGGACTGGATAGAACTAGCTCAAGATAGGGATAGAGTGTAGTGAGGTGGACTGGATAGAACTAGCTCAAGATAGGGATAGATGGCGCACTTTTGTGAGTGCGGTAATGAACTCTCGAGCTCCTATTGCCTTAGAATACGCTAAGTAAGTGAAATAAATAGGTCAAGCTCTGATAAATTAAAAGTAGGCATAACTAAAGAAAAGAAGATATGTATTTTGGTATCAGCTATTAACAAATGAATAGACTGTCTTCGTTAATTATTGGTGCTTTTTGAAACTTAGTGATAGAAGCAAAATATAAAGTACAGTAAAATCAATATCTCAACACAGAAGGAAGCCAACAAAACAGTTGAATAAAAAACATAACAGGTTGCATGTGGAACTAAATGGCTATTTTATTGGCAACTGCACACTTGGTTTTTAAACATGAATCTTTTTTTCCACTCTTTAAATATAATTATACTTACCTTTGCATTTAATGTAGTTTTTAAATTACACAAGGAGACATCCCAAATGGAACGGGGCGTACCCTTGGCTGCTTCCATAGGCATAAAAAGGCAAAGGTCGAGGGGTCTGTACCCCTCATAGTGGCGGGTCCAACTATATGTAACTTTTAGAAAACCTAATTCATTTATATATGCCTAGCTAACCAAATACTAATTAATCATTAGTTTAATATTCAGTTGCAAAAAATGCACCCGTCATAACTTCTTATCAGAATATTAGTCGTCTTAACATATTTTCATTTATGTTCGTGGTTTCAAACACAGCTGGGGTCGGCGAATTTTTCTTGAACAGTAAAAATCTGTAGCACAACTTCCTTCTGAGGGGAAGTAAAGACGCCGGTCTCATGTAAAAGAACCCTGGAAGATACGTTAAAATACCTTTCCCGTCAAAATTGGTGGGCTCTTTCGCTCTCACTCATAGACATTCTCGTGTGCTGATATAATCAATCGGTTCAGAAAGTGCACTTTAAATCCCTCAAATAAATTTTTAAAATATTTCATTTAACTGGTAGTATTTAGTACCATATTTCTTTTATAGGAGCTTATAGCAAAGGAAGCTAAATAGGTACTTTACTATTAGGTAGCGTAGGTGTTTGTTTTTCAGCATATTTTATTATTTTTACATTCCTATTAGGCTATAAGTATATTATTCAAGTTTCAGAAACACAACATTAATAAACTTCGAAACTTTTATTGAAAACTATTTTAGGGTACATGTAACATTCTAAGAATATCAAAATTAATTAAACATAATTATTTTTAATATACAATGGTTACATTTAATATTTCAGCTTTACTAAAACACACACACACACACACACTCCCCCTTCCCCCACATCAACATTGTTAGGATACCCCCCACCCCACCCTTCCTCTTTCTGGAAAAAATTATCTTTCTATGCCCTTGACTACTACACTGAGATAACAATGTTTTATTGTTTTATTAACTTTTAAGAACTCAAATCATTTGACTAGACACATTACAGATTCTGATTCAGCATCACATACTAATTGGGCCTATCGTTACATTTTAACTCCCTTTCGCTCACCTAAAAACCTAACCTAAACATATATAAATGATACAAAAGATATATTTAATATGTAAAAATATTAATTAGAGACCATTTACAGTATCTCTTTGATTCTAAGACGCCATCTATTGTAAGAAGCACCTTAATATTTAAATATCACAAACAAAAAAAAAAGCTTTTATTCTAAGAAAATAAATAAAATCAAAACACTAAAATACCCTATATCTAATAAATATTTCTACTACAGAATTCAATTTACTAACAATAGTTCCTTATTTAATATAATAATAACAATAACAACAACAATTAGCACCGTGTGTTACTACCTGTTCGGGTTGTGTGCTTATTTATCAGTAGGTATGTTATTTATCTCTTCCTTCTGAATCAATATCAATCTGATTCTTCTGAGCTATCAAAGAGTTGGTAAAAAAAATAACTGATTCTAGGTCGCAACTCGTTTTAGAGACAATTAGATGGGGGGAAAAAGTGTGTCTTAGAATTGAAGAAATATGGTACATTTGGATAGAAGTGTTCATTGTTGAATAAAACACGGACCTAATTTGATTAAATGCTTAATTGCATCATTTCCCTAATGGTCTTAAGAGGTTATATATTCTGACTGTTTTGAAGATACCATGCCCCAAGGGGCGCGTTCAAGCACCTTAGGAGAGGAGGGGGGTTCGAGCTTTGCTTGATTTCTGTTGACAAAAGTGAAGGTGTTAGTACAATGCTAACGTAAAACAGAGAGAGATGGACAATGGCGCAGTGACCCGGTCACTCCAAATGGACACATTATAATTAAAAAGTGTCGAGACGTGGAGTCAAGGACTGTGATCAGCATTTTAGAATTATATTTAAAGTAGCTTAGAGGTTTTTATAACTATAATAACTCATATATTCACTAAAAATACTTTTTATTTATAATTTTATACCTTTTTTAAAAAATTCTAGCTGTTTAGTATAATAAATCTAATTTAATTTCACCACAGTGCTTGTTGTGAATAGTTCACATAGTTAATTTACACCTTTAGGCCTCTGTTAATAATTACCAGAAATTTATAAATTCTATAAAAAATAATGGTTATTCCTGTTAACAATTTTTTTTTTAAAGTTTACAAATATATTATAACAAGCAATAAGTATGGTCTGGTGTTTGCTTATTTTTGCTTACATGGGGTATAGGGGGTCCAAAAATGGCCAAAAAGGTGCTTATCTAACGTCCTGCCCCGTCTCCAAAGACGGTGGTTTTACTCAATTTCAGTCTTTTGAGACCATTGCGACCCTTTGATCCAAAAACATTAAAATCCTAGTTTATAAATAATATTTTCATTGCATCTTACTGCCCATCTGTGGACTATCCACATTTTAACTACACTAGGGGGGTAGGTATAATTTAGAGGAAATGTATCCTTGTTTGCATGGAAGGAAAGGGGGAAACCATTTAAGAAATATCATACCAGTACAGCTGGCCAAAATTTGCATGGACAGACTAATATTATTTGCCCTTATTTTAATAAAGTTTTTAAACTTTTAGTGGCAAGACAATTTATATAATCAATTTAATATAGTCAGTTTTTCTTAAGTTTAAAATATATACTAAATGTAAATAAATATATAACATTTTACGTTTGTGAGATTTGAATTTTGCTGTTTGTCATACCGCGCTGCTAAATATTAACCATAGAAAATAACACAGCAGTTCTGTTCGCGTCACCTGTAACAAACAGTTCTAATGTACTTTACTGCGTACGCGTCACGAGAGAAGGTTCGCGTCGCCGTCACAGTTGTGCCCGTGCCAGAAAATAATTGCCTTTTCTCTTCCATCTCTCACGTGAGAGTGAGTGTGGCAGGTTTGGAACTAAAGAATAAAAACTTCTCAGTTAATGAATTAGTCTTAACATAAAATCTTGAATTGATTTAACAAAATTGACTAATTTTGAGTTGACTACAGGAACTAGAATATAAAATAAAATTAATACAATTAGAGATTTTGAGCTACTTTGCTGTAAACCTTTTTCGCAATTATTTTTTAACATAGGTTTTCAAACAGAACTTCTTTTTTTAGCAAACAATATATTTGTGATCGCTAAAAGGTGTGTATAATTTAGGGGACCTGACACAAATGGTAGAATTCAATTCAACTTAATAATAGTAAAAATAATCGAGTTTTAAAGTAGGCAATGGCTGCATGATCTAACACTCGTGTTTGCCAGAATTACCGGTGACTTTATGAATAGATCAAAAACAGATTTCTTTCGCCATCTTCAAAAAGAGAACTGAAAGGTTTGAAAAGCTGTTTACGTGGCCTCAGCGAGAACATCCTGTTCCATCTGCTTTTAACGTCAAACTGTACTCTTCTCAAGTGTAGAACTGTTCTCAAAGTCGACGAGAACAAAACCATTAGCTCTTCGCTCGTTCGCATGTTATTACTATAGGAGTGTCTGGTATTAGTATTATATGATATTTTGGTGAAACCATATCCGTGTAAACTGGATAAACAATCATCTTTTGCCAACATTTTAGAGCTGTCGTCTGCATACTAATGCGTGAAAGACAAAGATACTTTCGGGTATATCTCTTTCTCTCTGCTACACATACAAATCGATGTGGTATTTTGACAGTTCACTATTTTATGTGCAGAATAGATAAGATTTGTTTTATTTAGTAAATGTGTTTGTTAAAGGTCTGAATAATAATTTTCTGCTAATTTTATATTATAGAAAAAATATTGTATTTTGACAAAAGGATATAGTTTTTTTTTATATTCTTAGCCGGTAGTGTGATTCCAATCAATTTAGGAGTGTCATGTTGAATTGCCTTGGATTAAGATAATGTGTTCTAGAAATTATAAGTGGTAATTCGTGTGCTTATATTAAAAGTCAGTTTGTAAAGAGAATAGAATAAATACCTTCAATATAGGAATATCCATTCATCTATACCACTACCATAGTTGAGTGCTCTTAGGTGTTGAATTCAAATCATACTTAATAATATATGGGAAATCCAGAGTTCATGTCCCAAACTAGATGTACTTTGAATTATGTTCCTAATCACTCTCTACCTTTATGCGAGCTCACCTCCAAATTTGAATGATATTTATCAAATAAGTATGTAATAATCTGATTTTAGACACCTAGCTTAACAAAGCAATAAAAAAACTTTATATGTTCTCTCTAAAGTGAACTATTCCCTTGATTTGAAGTGTACCAAAGTAATTTAGTTGTAAGTTGTTTTTTAGGGGTGAGGACTATAATTATATAAACAAGCTTTTCCAACAGTACGTGAAGATGCTCAAGAAACTTATTTTTTCAATATTTGAAAATAATAGCTTAAAAAGCTTGTTGGAGCCTTTACCTCCACAAGCATTGATGTGTGTTACACTAGATCTTTAAACATCTTCAATTTGGCTCCCACTCGGTACCTAGTTATTTATCTTATCTTCAGTAAAATGTTCGCTACCAATGACATGTGTTTATGCTTTCAACTCTCTCTCCGCATAGCTTGGAATCACGGTTTTAAGATTTTTACAGTGGGTAAGGAAACCATTTCAAACAAATTGAAGATCTTTTCGTAATTTTATACACAATTTATTTCAAAACAAAGACAAGGCATAGTTGATAGGCTTAATAACTATTCTTAATATTAAGAAAAAATAATCTATCCATGGCTATTACCTGTGAAACTGAATTATGTTTTCTTGTATTTAAATATTTTTACAGCCAAACTATATTCAATATTTTACTATTTTTAAACAAAAAACAACTTTTATTGAGATGTTGACGTCATAGGAACGAAACCAAATTCAGAGTTCGCCCCTCAGACTCAGCAGACGACAATATCAAGCGTCACGCTTTTGCCAATCACAAATTGGGATTATTGCTTCTCCAGTAACATATATCGGACCATATATTGTGGACCTGACTGTAACCTAAGAGGTTCAAGTTTAATCCCAGTAATAATTAAGAAAGGAATTTACCTTTACTTAGTTATAAATATTTCAGGACATTAGTAACTTAACAATTACAAGTAATATTACGTAAGCATATTAATATGTTTATTTTTAATGCATTTTAAGATATTGATTCTAAAGCCAAACCAATACACGAAGCAGACTGAAATTCACACTCAACTAGCAACCATACATAAATGCTAATACATTTTAGGACTTTAATAATAACATAATTCAATAGTAATATTATGAAATTGCTTCAAGTTTATAGCAACTAGGAAAATTAATTATTGCAACAAGAAATACAACATACACAATCTATTCACTTTGATAAATCACAAAACAGCTTAAAATATTAGTTTCTGCTCTAGGCTCAAACCCGAAAATAGTAGTTTAATTCAAATAATATCCGTGAAAACAGTTAGAATGTGGTTTTTGTTATTATTATTTTTATTTCTGAGCGTGGCATAATACTTGTAATTCCGATACACATGTGTATGAATCCACCCGGGACAAGACAGCTTTACTATTTTATTACGCTATGGATGACCTCTTCCGTGCTTATTGCATTACGACTCGATACATCTCAGTTCAATATTCTAACATGGCCGTGCAATCAAAGCTCTACAGTATATATACATTTTAAGGGTGATATTTGCCGACATTTTAATTTTTTTAATAGCTGTTTACTCTTTAATCCCTATTTTTCTTCATTTCTTTTAAATATTGGTATTTTATTGGATACCAATTCACAAGGTAAACTACGTTTTTTTACTTTGGCAACATTGAACAGCGGATGCTGTATTTTGCGAATCATTTCCGGCGGCGTCATATAGAACGCATAAAAATTTTAACTAATTTGTGTGAATAATATATTTCATTGAGTGATTATTTGATTGAATTCAAGTTTCTGAACTTAATACAAAAATGAGTTCATATCTTCAGGTAGCTGAAGATGAAGGGGAAGAACCTATAGAGCTTCCGACAGAAGATGATAGTACGCTGCTACTATCAACGTTATCCGCCCAGTTCCCTGGAACTTGTGGCCTGAAATACCGCAATCCAGAGTCTAGGACCATGAAGAGGTGTCCGTTTGGTTGAAGGAAGGTTGCATCCTCCAGAAAATGGTTGGGGAAACTGCGTCTATTATTGTGTTTTTCCTAAGGAAAACAAACGGAAGTCCGATGATCACTTGGAAAACTCGACAGCCAAAACAAAACGAATGGAGACTAAGCTAAAGTGCTCAGATTTAATAGTACTTGGTTTGCCATGGAAGACAACAGAGCAGCAATTACGCGAATATTTTGAGTCGTTTGGAGAAGTGATCATGGTACAAGTTAAAAAGGACCCAAAAACTGGTCAATCCAAAGGATTTGGTTTCATTCGTTTTGGCAGCTACGAATCCCAAATGAGAGTTCTAGCCCAAAGACACATGATTGATGGGCGGTGGTGTGATGTTAAGATACCAAACTCGAAGGAAGGTCATGTCCAGCAGGTTCCGTGCAAAGTATTTGTGGGTCGCTGCACAGAAGATATGCAACCCGATGACCTGCGTGAGTATTTTGCCAAGTACGGTGAGGTGACCGATGTATTCATTCCGAAACCTTTCCGAGCGTTTGCCTTTGTGACGTTCTTGGACCCGGAGGTAGCGCAGGGTCTGTGTGGAGAAGATCACATCATCAAGGGTATTTCTGTCCATGTGAGTAACGCAGCTCCCAAGACAGATCCTAATGGTCGCTCCTACTATGGAGGGGGGCAGGGAGGAGGTGGCGGGGGCGGGAGTGGCATGGGTATGGGAATGGGAATGGGGGGCCCTCGGGGACTCGGAACGCGGGAGCCAAAAAACTTGGCGGGCCCCTTCGGCGGGGGGGGCACACACTACCACCAACATCATGGCTCAGGGGGGGGCAACATGGGAACAGGGACTGGGGGGTGGAATCAGGGGGGGCTGGGCAATCGGGGCAACATTGATATGCCCAATCTTCAGGCGCTTGGAATAACCAGTCAGGGTGGTGGAGGAGGGGGTGGTGGTGGCGGCCAGGGGGTGAACAATCCTCTTGGAGTCGGAGCGCTCAACTTGGGGGCACTGCCCATGAACCCGGTCTTAGTTGCCGCAGCCTTGAACCAGGCAGGATGGGGTCTCATAGGGAACTTTCAAGGTAACCAAGGTCCCGGCGGGGGCGGCGACGGTGGACCCCAAGGTTTTGGAAATCCTGGCAACGCAGGGTTTGGAGGGGCTCCGGGAGGTCCACAGCAAGGAGGGGGTCAAGCCCAGGGGGGTGGGTTCCTTAGTTGGATGAACCAAGGTGGGGGTGGCGGGGGAGGAGGTGATGAAGGACAAGGGGGCGGAACCCCAGGATCTAATAATCCCCAACCACCCGGAACGTGGAGTCAGAGGGGCAACAAACAACCTGACAATTTTTTAAAGTATGAATAAAACTATTCAGAAGATATATCTCTCCTTCAGAAAAGTGGATTGCAAACATTGGTTAGTTATTTATTTTTTATTACTTTATTTAAAAAAATTAACTTTGAGTTTTTTTATGAATGGATCACGATATGAGTGGTTTAAGAAAGTGGAAAGTATCGTACAAAGACGAGTGTTCAGTTTGAGCCAATTGTGAAGGTGTGCAGAGTGATGTGGCGTGAATTGCACAGGTTGTATCTCTGAAAGTGTGGTATGATTGGAGGAGCAGTCGGAGTGGTATATTTACATTGCTTTCCCCTCTTTTCAAATAAAGGAATTGGATATCTTTCTTTTTTCTCTGTGTGTGGAGCTTTGTGGACAGTTGTTTTAGTGAAGTATAAACTGTAGTTACATCAGATTCTGTGCTAATTGAATGAGAAATTGTAGTCCTTTTCGACCTTTGGAGTGTTTTGAGCTTCGATTTATCTGTAGTGTGTTTAAATAAGCATGTAGTGTGAATTGTTCATTTTTGTCTGTATGTAAGCTTGATGCCTTAACCATAAGTTAGGGCTTAAAAGTTTATGAATAATCTAGAAATAGTTAGTTAAGGGGGGGCGCAGAAAAGGGCAGTGTTTTTGCAGTTCTTAGAGCAAAACCTTTTTTGGGTCAAAATAAATAAAATATTTCTCCAATAGAAACAAAGTTTAATTTTCTCCACATGGTGATATCAACAGTTGTTGAATATCTGTAAAAGGTGTCCCGGAATAATTTAATGAAAACTTTTTTTCTCTTCATTTAAAAGTTTGTCATCTAATGCCGCTACACTAGTGACAGATATTCAACAGTTGTTGATATCACCAGGTGAAGGAAATTAAATTCTTGGTTTTATACTAGAGCAATATTTGATTTATTTTGGCCAAAAAAAGTTTTGTCTTAAAAACTGCAAAAACATCTCGTGTTCCCAACTAAAATAAAACCTTTCTTTCTGTAAAACTGCTCTTTGTATAAAATTATTCACCTTAAAACTACAGTTTAATACTCCACAAAAACACACATTTTTTATGATCGTATTTAATTTTACGTTTGGTGTGTTGCAGTCATACCAGACTGGCACTAAAGTATCTATTTTATGTTTTGACTCTTAAATGTTGTGTAATGATAGTTGTCTTATAGGTACTTCTCATTTTAACATTAAATGTGTATTTAGAATAGACTATACTGATCTATGTGTTTTACATAAACTTTTAAGCCCTACCAATATATTAGGCTGGTGTAAGATAAGTTGGTAAGAGGCAAAAAACTTGAAAGATAAATTGATCAAAGTTATTGGCGTATTCATGTTCGATGAATGGCGTTAAAATAATTCTATTCCAATTCTAAGCACAGGTTGAACAAAATATATAATTTTTCACTTTTAAGGTTTCAAATGTTATTCAAGCAACTATATCTGATGTTGTAGGCTATGTTTTAACTATTCACATATTTATATACACGAAAGTTTGTTTCCAATGAGTAATCAGTGTTCACAGCCCAACTTTGCTATTCAATAAATGTATAGTTTCCTGTGCATGTAGGTTTATGTCTAGCACTTATATTTTGAAGTTAAAACAAAAGTTTTCCCACTGCTTGGGCTCGATCATTTCTCGACCAACTTAAATACGGTAGTTATTGAATAGATAGATCTCTCAACCAATATATTTGTTAAAAAGGGAATTAATTTTACAGTGTCTGTCGCACAAATAAACTTCAACGTTATAGAAAGGCAACATCCATATTATTAGTTTTTAGTTCGTGACAATTTAATAACTGACAGTTTGTAACATACCATATAATAATGTGAATTTGAAAAAAGAACAAGAGCAATCAAATTTTCTAAATATGTCTGTAATAAATATAGTTCTAGTATTTGTGGCATAGGCTACTCTTTTAAACCATGTGACACTTTCGCCTATTTTCATGTCTACAATCATATTTAACTAATGCTAACTACAGTTTCTTGTGTATAGACCTACTCATTTAAATGGACACATTATTTTATCATCTCAGTTTGTTATAAAATACTATTTTTATTTCTAAAAGAAGGCTCTAAGGAATATAATTATATCCTTTGGTTTAAATATTTGCCAGGATCTTGCCCTGAGCTTAGGAAATCAAAACTTATTTCACAAGTAGGCCCCCTTGTACTCGTTTCTAATAAACCTACATTATTAAGAATCTTTCGGCTCCTGTTGTGTCGAGCCTACCAAAGTTTTAGGTCATTCACACTTGCTTTAAGGTGGCAGTTTAGGGGATGTGTGCAAAGGTAATTGTTTTTACAGTTTTTTTATAGAAACATTTTTGACAAACAAAAATCAAATATTTCTCCAGCAGAAACATAAAGTTTAATTTTCTTTACACGGTGTTATCAACAGTTGTTTAATATGTCATAAGCATAACTACATGGTAAGTTTTTTAACTAAAATAATTTAAATATAGGCCTACTGTTAAATTAAACCCCATTTTTCTTCTTTAGTTCATTTAATGACCTCAGATGTGTTGTTTGACGCTACTGCAATGTTATTAAACATGAACATTGTAACTAGAAACATTTGCCATTCACACAAACATAGATTACACATTTCGAGCCGACCAATAAAAGTTCATGGTTTGATAACTAGTAAAAGTATTTTTCAAATTACATTTTGATAGTCCATCTTTCCAATACTATGTTTAGTACTTTAGGGGAAGGTGATGCAACATTTACTCAGCCTTTGACGGCGACTAATTAATTGTTTGCGAGTTTTGCCAAATGTAGCCTATGCATTGTAACTTTAATATGGGATGATAGAAAATTAGCTTTTTTAAAAATCGTATGATTGGGTGTGTTTGGGTGGCTATATATGTGTGTGACTTAGTGGACAGCTTTCTGATTGGTCAGTATGGTGGCATTTTACAACGGACATCAAAACGCAATTTCGTGGCAGGAATGAATGTTTAGCTGAAGCTAGCAAATTTGTGTTTAAGGTTTGTTTGGCGCCCAAATAGGCTAATATAATTTTATTTTATTTTTTCAAATAATTTTAGCTAATCTTTAATGTGCACGAGTTGCTCATATGTTTATTAGCCAAATCTTCCCACCTAATCATGTGAGAATTTTAGCTTTAACAAGGTGTCCAGCGACCTGAAAACAAGGAAAAGTCAAGGAATTTGATCGAATTTCTCAAATTTTCACATATTCACTAAAAAATATGCAACTTTTATTTGCAATAGTCAAAATAACATTTATCTTCTAATTAATTTACACCACACATCTCTTTTAACACAGTTGAGTATACTTATCTCATTTCTCAAGGTCATGTGATTTTCATGTTTTTCCACCCCTCGATCACACATCTTCAAGTTGAGGCATGGTTATGTACATGCGTGATAATTCACTCACCTTATAATAATAATAAATTAATAAAGAATGTGTTCTCTCACAACAATTTTAAACTGTATTTGTAAGGCAATCGTTTAATATGTCAATGGGATCTCACTGAAATTTAACTTAGATCTTGCTACACAACAGCCCATTGCTATAGTCTAATACCTTTCAACCCCTTTATAGAATGACATAATTTCAGAAAGTGTGTCTAAAAATATGAATACATTCAGTTAGGATCGTAATAAAAATAATGTTTGAATATATAGTGACTGTTAAAAGTTCAAAATTGGCACTGGAAAAAAATGTAAAAAGTCAGAAATGTTAAATTATAGTTTGGCTGGACACCCTTTATAGCTATATGAATTACAAGCATACTTAGGCCGCGGTGCATTCATAAGCTAAGCTACCACATTAATTTAAGCCTTAGTTTATATCCTTACATAAAATTTAAAATACTTAACACTTCGGCTTAGCATAATTTTGAACCCGTTATATTAAAAAAATTGTACCTAGAGAAAAAGTTTTGTGACATAGATTATCTATGCTTCCAAACTACTGTAGGCTGCATTTGGCAACTTTATATAAACCCTGCTGTTAAAGTTTTGTGCCTCTCGCTGTATCAAGTTTATTGAAGTTATTGTAATTCACTTTTTTATTTTTGTGTGTAAATATTTCAATAATTATTATCTATTGTAGTGAATTGTTAATAATGCAAGTTCGACGCAAGTATGTTCACCATTGAATGAATACCGGTATTTTCACTGTGTGTGAGAGCTCAAACAGATATAGACATGTGTAAACTTTAATGTGAGTACATTTTTGAATGGGTATAAGTATTTTAAAAGTGTGGCTGATGAGCTCATTAAATGGGTATCGTATGTGAAATATCCTAATGAAAGTTTGCCACCAAACAAGTACCGGTATTTTGTCAGAGCGTTTACTCGTACCAACCTCTGCAAAGTATGTTGTGTGAATTGTTACTTTTTTTGGTTTGTGTATGTATGTTTGATGCAACAATAAAGACTTAGTCGTTTTGAAAGGAAATGTGTGAGTTATTTTTCTTTGAGTGAAATTTTATACAACTCTTGTTTTGGGTTCCAACTGATTAATTTTTGCTTCACTAATTTGAGTATAGTAATCTACATTTAAATGTGTCCTAGGCGGAGAAACACCGGAATTTCGGCAGACATGTTTCTACTCACTTTTACCTAGAACATTAAAATGGCTGTGACATAATATTAATTTATATTTCACTGTAGCATTTTTGTATGTTAAATACAATATGTGGAAAAAATTAAATAAAAAATCAAATAAATTGAGTACTTAATCTTTTAAACGTAAATTATAATCAATTTGGTTTATTTAAATGGGATTTAATGATAACATTCCTGTGACAAAAAAAAAGCCCCTCAGTCTAGTAAATATATCTTCCACAGTCAAAGAACATTGGTAAAATATATGTTTGCATCGGCTATGATAACGATCAGATAGTGACTAAGTATTTAAAGTTATCCTACAGAAGAAGAAGAAAAATAAACAATGTCTAGGCAAATTGAATAATATATTTTTCACCTCCTATCTTTTGTTCATGGAATGTGTACAAACTCTATCCGTAATTTTTCTATTTGTTAAATTAAATTATAGCACCTCTTCTTACTACCCGTGGGGGATATATGCTTAAAAATACTAATTACGCTAACTAGTTAGGAATTGGGAAGGTTGGATATAGATTAATTGAACCCACATTTGTGTGGAGAGAGAGTGGAAAACCATCCCTAGTTCACCTGACCGAGTTTCGAACCTCTATCTCCCCGTCCTCGGCAGTCTAGCTTAATATGAAACTAGCGGGTTAGCTAACTACGCCACCGAGGCGGGTACTACATATTTAATCTTTAAGTAATGACTCGGTTCTATTTGACTGTTTATTATAACACATTGATCTATGAAATTTTGTTTACTGCCTTCTAGAAGGTGAAAATCCTCACACTTATTATCGAAATGCTTCTAAGCCAGTCGAAATGAATGGTGGTTTATGCCAGCTGAGCTCTCTTAACATCATTTTTATGTAACCTCATTTGAAAACAATGAATCACATGTTAAATATTGTGAAACAGCTGAAGATCTACAATTCTTTTCAATGCAGTCTTCTTAAAATCACCCCCATTACTTTTTTTTTTTACAACTATAAGAATGACTCAAAAGGGCACACTTCAAACAGTCAAATGACAAAGATTTATCCAACTTATTAAGATTTATTTACCATATTGAACTAGATTATTACACAATTGGCTGTTTACAATAATCATAGGAGGTAGACCTGTAGATCACCTTATGACACCTTCACAGAATTCCCCCTCTCCTGTACACCACGTTATGTACAATCAAACTACATCAGTGAAACCAGCTAAGTACGGCTGTGGAGTTGAAACGCCAAGCCTTCGACTTAGACTCCTCCATTTTTCTAAGGTCAGACTCCTTCATAAATGGTTAATGAATAATTTTATTTATTTATGGTATTTAACATGCACTTTCTGAACCGACTGATTATATCAGCACACAAATATGTCTCTGAACGATATCGAAAGAGCCTACCAATTTTGCCGGGAAAGGTATTCACTTGCCTTCCAGGGTTCTTTTAACTGCCACAATCAACACAGGACTGACGCCTTTACTTCCCCTCTGAAGGAGGTTGTGCTATGGATTTTTATCGCTCAAGAAAAATTCATCGGCCTCGGCTGGGTTTGAACCCACTAACATCGGGTCCTGAGGCGAGCACTTAACCCCAAGACCACCGAGGTCGACATAATGTCTATTAATAAGTAATAACAAATTTACTGCAGTAAAATGATCCAATACAGATGACTTCATGAAAGTTTCTTTTACATTGTGAATGTATATCTAAATAAATTTGTCAATACAAGTTAAAAACAATGGTCCTAAAGATTTTTAAAAAAAGTATAAAATAGTGTTATAATATTACTTTGAAGTTTGGAGTGTGTACATTTTTACCATCTACGACCACACCCAAAATTGCTTCAGACCCCACACCCTTGCAGGTAAGTCAAACTTATTACCACATAGCCTGTAAGTTCTCCAAAATCATCGAGAGTGATTATCTTTAAATAAAGTCACTTTCTTTCATACACACACACACACACAAATGCTGGCACAAACACAATCCAAATAATGTTTACTAAACTAGGGGTAAATATATCATTTACTCCATTTTATGGTAAGAACACCATTGGAAGAGACTTTTAAAAGATACTTTTATTTGGTGGTCAACATAGAAAAACTCTGTGTGTGTGTGTGTGTGTGTGTGTGCATGTGCGCGCAAGAGAGAGAGAGATACTACCCATTAAGAATGATGGTTGCAGATAACATGAAAGTAATTTTTCTATATGTATGAGACAAAAGATCAATTTCTTCTGATTTGATGTAAATGTTGTTGCTAATGTTAAGCCTCGATTCTGACATTGCGTTGTCTTAGGCAAACAAAATTGGCAAACCTTATCAAGAGAGTCCGTGTGTAATTTACATGTAACGTTCTAAAACATTTATTTGTCATAGAAGCAAACTACACTAATTATAAATAATAATATGTTAATAAAAGACTATTATTACATTATATAATTACTAACTATGTATGGCTTATTTATTTTTTAATAAAGGATTTTTAAAAAAAAGTTGAATTGCTTAAGGAAACCTTTTAGTGCTTTTTCTGTAAAATACCTCATGACATTTTAAACATCTCGTGCTTCAAAAAAACAAAATTAATTACTGACACAAATAAGAAACCAACAATTAGTACACAATAAACTGAAATAATGGTTTGATACTGTAATTGTAATCATAATGTGGAGTGAATAAAACTGCGATCATCAGTGAATACAGAATGGCAAGGACATCTTTTCGGTTTGCAAGCCCTGATCTAAAGTGTGACTCTCGCTATAGTCTGAACTGTTGGGGGTGAAGAGACCAGGGTTTGAATCTCGAAGAGTTACATTTACCAAGGGTGGTTTTGGCTAAATGGTTGTCTACCCTCCACTCGAGGGTCGATACATTTCCTCTGGAACCTTCTTCAGTAGTCGCATGGTTGGTCTAAGGCTACTGTTTTCCACTCTTCCTCCACGCAAATGTGGGTACACTTATAACATTCCTTATCCCTTAAACCAGTAGCGTAATTAGTACATAAGCATATAACCCGAATGTGTAGTAAGACTCTGTGCTAAAAACATTCTAAATTCCACTTTACCAATCTTAACTCACTGTAAATAAAATGGATAGTCTGATCAGATATTAAGACGACATAAATAAACACTAATTACAAGACATATTCTTTTTAGTCCTGGAGTGATGTAGCGGAAAGCAGGGCAATTATGCATTTTGTTATAAAAGCACCATTTTTCTGTCAAATGTACTACATACCCATACATTGATTTTAAGGACGGGAGCCACCTCTGTTAACTTGTGGCAGCCATCTTTAAAAATGGCGCCCAGTAATAGATATATTTTTTTTTAGGAATTATGGCATACAACACCACCTTTCCCAGTAAATCAATACTTAGGAACTCAAATATTATATTGAAAATTATGTACAATGAAAAAAAAATCTACTCCTTAATGCCTTAATGTAAGTTGCATGTCTCTAATGGGAAGGTTTTAGATAGAAAACAGATGAATGGCGGTGCCAGATGAGAACAAAGCACTTTAAGTTCCTTTCATTACAACATTAATGCAAAAGCCAAAGTACATATTACAAAATTATAAATTATAATAAGATATAACAATGTGATTTTATCAATGACAGGCTATGACAGTAACCTGTCCTGGGTTGACAATAGCAATAGCTCTTATAACATCAATGGCATGCTTCACTCATCATGGCCATGGAGTTTGAATCATCGGGGAAGAGTGGGGGCCATGCTCTTTCAGACCTTATGCTAGGCACAATGTTCTCTATCAAGGATATCTTAGAAGAATGATATGCAGGCCAAGAGACACAGAGTTCCGTTGGATTTGCTGGAGTTTTAGTGATAATCATGCTAACATTCTCTGGATAAAACAACAATTAAAACATGGATCCTGGAAATAAAATTATTATGATAGGCTGCAAATAAAAGTACAATATCTCACCAACGACCTCAATTGGAAGGCACGTTTGCATACACATTGGATGTTGTGAGTGGCGAATGACATAAACGAGTGTTGCGAGGATAGTTATGATGAATCAATAAACAAACAAACTAGAAGCGCTGACTTTAAAAGGAGCTGTCAGCAGTCCATAGCTAGAAACCAGGCCAGTCGCTGGTTTAAATGGGAGGGTTTGAAGCCCTCGGGTCTGACTACAGGAGATCTGTAAGCTGGGAGGTCACGGGGCCATGCGGGCTAAATCTTCGGGCTCACTAAGTACCAGTCGGGTCTGACTACGGGAGATCGTAAGCTGGGAGGTCACGGGGCCATGCGAGCTAAGTCTTCGGGTTCACCAAGTACCAGTCGGGGCTGCCGCTCGAGCCCAAGGAACCAGGTTTGACGACCATGCAGGGACCACCTAGCGGTCAGCCAGACCATAGGTAATCCTCATAACACTTCGTTCGGTCACTCGCTTTTCTATATTCACTAAGTTCTTTATTTTAACTTTACTTCTAAAATCACATTTGTATTAGAATATTAGTATAAATAAACCTTTAAAAACCAAGTCTAATGTCAATCAAGAACCCACACAAGCAATCATATCATCCCCCCAGCCCCCTTATCCTCGGCCAACGACATCCTGACAGATCTCCAGGCCCACACAAAGTAGACCTACAGAAAGAGGGAGCTGACAAATACATGATAATCCTGCAATAAAAAATACAAAAAAAAGTTTAAATATATCTCTTACAATGTTGTATGTTGCATTGCACACTATTTCTGATATTTTATTCAAGTTCCTCGGTGTCGATTTAGTGGGAAATAATGTGTATCATGCAACGGTTTATTCATATATGTCTTGTTTAAAGTATAAGGACTGTTTTTAAAAATGGCCGTCATTAGTGAACCGGGGGAGAGCCGAGGTGGCTCCCGCCCTTAAGATCAACGTATAGGTATGTAGTATATGTTTTAAAAAAATGATGCTTTTATACCAAAATGCACAATTGATTTACATCCTTCCCCCCCCCCCGACTAGATGTAGTAATCACAAAGAAACAAAACAAAGGTTCCAGCGTGAAGCCGCATTCATTTCAGTGAGTTAATTGTTCATTTATTGGCTTTTGAGAATGAATGATAGTAATAACAAAAATAAATGACACAACACAATCATACATATTTTCTCAGTGCTACAAATGTAGGTACACTTCTCCTAAATTCTACCTTACCTTATTCCTTCCACATTAGTGTAATTAATATGCCTTGTCATAGTTTGTCACAACATTTTCAAAATCAGTCTTGCCCTCAAATCAAGGAGTCAAAACTGCAACCAGAACCGATAACCAAAATTAAGTTACCTATAACTTATAGGAACCGGAACAGGAATCCAAAATATGAATTGCTTCAGAATTGGAGTTGATATATAGTTTCAGGTTATTAAAGGTTCTAACTTTTTATATAAAAAAAGTTGTGTCTTTTCAAGTGGAAAAAAGAGCATCATGTAAAGTTACATCACAATAATGAATAGTAAACATGACACATACCAGGGATGTTTAATTACTTCCACGAGGGCCAAATAAAATAATTTTAAAAATACATGATAAACTCACATAATAGATGAGTCAGTTTAAATACATTGAGAATGTATAACAATCATTAACACCTTAAGGGCCTAGTATGTTTTTAAGTTTGTTCAGAAGATTTATATGATGGTGTGAGATGAGTTTTGTGGTTGAAAACACTTGTTTGCATGAACAATTTTAGGCTAGTCATAATATTTAAAATTGTATTTGGGAAAAGTTGTTAAAGATTTAACAAACGCTATTTTGTTCATCATATCTGTCATACATAGAGAACCCTTTTTGATTAAATTAATTATATTAATACAATTTAGTCCTTTATTTTATTTTCCTATCCAAATACGTATATAATTTATTATCATTACCATTCGCTCAAAATTGTGATTTCAGGTCTTAGGTCTTCATGTATTCAAGATATATTTTTGTAATTTTTTTTTTTACCTTGAATCTCTCTAATACCATGGGATTCAACCTTTTCATCTCTAAAAATAATCTATTACTTTATCTTTAACAGGGATTTTTCTTAAAGAAAATAGTGGCAACCCAATAATGAAGATAATGTAAAGAAAAAATACCTTAAAAATCCACAAGTCTTCATATCCTCCTAAGCAGATATTGGAAGTACCTTTTAAACGGGGAATTCAAAAATACACGGAGAGCTAAAGATACCTCTATGGCTATTTCAATAATATCAGCATTTGAAAGCTTGTTCTGCACTTACTAAGTAAACACAATCTTCCTAACGATTTATCTCATGTGGTTAAAAAAAAGCAGTCAAAGTCATTGAAAGCCAAATAAATTCATAGATAATATTCTTAAATCTATTGAGAACCTTTGATTCAAGGACAATTATGTTCTATATTACAATAATATTATACTAAATATGTTATCACCCACCTGCGTCGGATGTCATAGTTCAGTAGGTATCGTATATGCCTACAAAACAAAGGGTCCCCAGCTCGATTCACGGCATTGCCGGAAAATGTATCTTCGGTGAAATGCGAGTTTCCTCTTTCACAGTGGTGAGTTAACGGCCGAGGGCTTTTGTAGTTTGTCTGTGATATGTTTTATGTTATTATTGATTTTCTTACAAATGGACATTTGAGGAACGTTTTAGAAAAGACAAACATGTTTAGTTGTGTTCAACATTTATAACATTTTATCATAATATTAGTACTATTTTATCTGTTTGTATAATATCTATGGAAAGTCTCATAACTTGACATAATAATATGTTAAAGTAGAACTAGCAACTTTTTTGAGCTGGATCAGAAATGTCTATTTGTAAGAAAATTATGGTATAGTTAGACGGAGGATGTTGTCCTGGTGCGCGTTGTTCAACTTGAGCCATGTTCACCAGATCATGATTCTTGTAAAACTATAGAATAATAATAATAATAATCCACAACAGTGATCTTTGGCATTAAGCGTAAGCTGACAACAGGGCGTTTGAGGTTTGAATTTTGGATGAGTGCCCTGGGATATGTTTTCTATGTGTAATTTTACTCTTTGGGTTTCCTCATCTCCTCCGGTGTAATGTGAGTGAATTTCCCCTTCTAACCTCCTCATCTCCTCCGGTGTAATGTGAGTGAATTTCCCCTTTTAACCTCCTCATCTCCTCTGGTGTAATGTGAGTGAATTTCCCCTTCTAACCTCCTCATCTCCTCCGGTGTAATGTGAGTGAATTTCCCCTTTTAACCTCATCTCCTCTGGTGTAATGTGAGTGAATTTCCCCTTCTAACCTCCTCATCTCCTCTGGTGTAATGTGAGTGAATTTCCCCTTTTAACCTCCTCATCTCCTCTGGTGTAATGTGAGTGAATTTCCCCTTCTAAACTCCTCATCTCCTCTGGTGTAATGTGAGTGAATTTCCCCTTTTAACCTCCTCATCTCCTCTGGTGTAATGTGAGTGAATTTCCCCTTCTAACCTCCTCATCTCCTCTGGTGTAATGTGAGTGAATTTCCCCTCATCCCAATGCCATAATTAAGTTGTAAAATAATCCTTGTGTTAATACATCTCAACTAAATAAATTGTAACCCACAATACTCAGCTTATAATTTATATTACTGTAATAAAGTAACCTTAAGCTAATTAAATTATTAAATAATCTAGAGCAATATTGTATTGAATGTAGAAGCTCGACACAACAAAAACATGTGTTTTAGATATACCAAGTTGTACCAAGACATACCAGGTCTAAATAATATTGACACAAAGGGTTTTGATATTTACATAAATAACTACACCTCATGTATATCTTGAAACATTAATATTTGTTCCAAATTTAAATAAAGCCAACAAGTATAATATTCGGTATGTGATAAACTATTTATTTTGAAAACACTTAATACAAATAGTTTGGTAACATAAAGAAGTTGTTTATTCGTTAAAAGGAGTGAACAAGAATATCAACCAAAAGATTTGTCAGTCCGATGTCGATTGTGGCATGGAACAGAACCATGGAAGGTAAGTTAAAATACCTTTCCCGGCAAAATTGGTAGGACCTTTCGCTCTCGCTCATAGAAATTCTTGTGTGATATAATCAGTCGGTTCAGAAAGTGCACGTTAAATACCTCAGATTAAAAAAAAAGACAGGGTTTAGCTTCCGCCAACGAAACTTAGTTATCAAAATACAAGCATTCATAAAGTGATACAGTAGGAAATGAGTAATAATAATGGTCCTGGACTCACATCTCTGCACATGCATTTTATATAATTATGTGTATAGATGATCAGAGCAGTCAGAAGTAATTAAACTATACTGGCGTATATCGAACTCCTCCTGTTGTACCACTAATTGTGTGAGCATCTCATGTATAGTCTAACCAGCGTAGGAGTGGCGCTAGTAACTGATAGCAAGGAAAAGTTATCAGACTTACTCTCAAGTATCCATCACTATCTGCAAGATCTGCATATGTTGAGCGGCTGTCAAAACTTTTACAACAAGCAATTAGTTTTTAGTTATTTTTGTGTTTCTTTTGGTTGTTTTAAATCATCTAAACACAAGCTTATAAAAATAACGGTGTGGATGTTTCACGTAAAATTTAAAAAGAAATTAAAAAAAAAAGTTGAAATAATAAATCTACAATCAATATAATATCTTACACTTGTAACCTTTAAAATACTGTGGATATAGGAAGATATTCTCTCATACGTTCACTGTACAACTAGCAGTAACAAGCATGCACGAACGTATCTAGCTAAATAAACCTTGAAATAAAATGTCCATCAACACGTTATTGTGTGATAAGTGTTTTTAAAATAAGTACTTCTTAGAATGTTCTTCCTGGTAAAATACATGTGTTGGGGGAAAAAATGTTAAATTTCAGAATTAAAAGGTACTTTTCACAATGTTTCTTAGTTAATTGATAGTACAATACTCATGAAATTTGCTAACGACTCTCGTTACACATCTAACTGGATATAGAACCACACCACTTTGCCTAAATAAGAGCCAATCTGATGGGGTCTTTCTTCAATGAACACTGGCTCGGAGAGGTTCACCAGAATGTTATGAGGTAATCATAGAATAGAGTCAACACGTTAACAAACTCGATAAAAACTGCACATTATACTTACAAGTTTGAACATATTTTATAACCAGCTGGCCTGGCTTGGATGTGTCCTCGATAGGAAATAGAATCAATGGTTTACTGCTCCTTTCAGTCAGAATACACACTCAAATAATGCTTTATTATTCACATCACCGCATCTTGCTACCCGTTTAGGTTATACGCATATGTACTAATTATGCTAATGGTTTTTAGGGATTAGGAAGGCTATATTTATAAGAAGTGTATCCATATTTGCATGGAGGAAGAGTGGAAAACCATTTTGTAAAATCCCCCCTCACTACACCCGACCTAGGTTCGAACCTCAATCACTCCGTCATCGGCAGTCTAGTCTACTGCGGAAGTAGTGTGTTTATTATGTTTATTGTTCTAAAATACTAGGGGATATAATATATAAATTGCGTGTTCAGCTTAAGGTCTTGATCTCGAGGTGGGACACGTTTAGTTATATGTTTGGAACTATCTTGTATTTAAGAAAAAAGTTTGTTATCCTTTACTGTCACTTCTGATTATCAGTCAGCTAAGACTATCCGACTTGGGGAAACAGAAAGAGTAGTGTGAATTTTAAGAAACTACAATAGATTTAATCTGCGGAACGATTGTAAAATATAATTGTGGCAGATCCAATCCACTTTCAGGAATCCAAGATCGAACCCCAGTCACCTGGCTAAAGAGTCCAGTGTCCAACATACATCAATATTAATAGTGTTTGTAGTCGTTTTGACATTACCTTAACCACTTTATAGTATCCGAAGGTTAAAAATATTTATAGCCATAATATTTTTGAAATATATTTTGCTATCATCAATTTAAAGATTTTTCTTTTTATTGATTTTATTTCTAAATTTATTTCCTAAACATTATTGCATTTATTTTGTCTCTCTTTTTTCTACTCTCTGGAATTTAAAATAATCCCATATTTATTTCTTTTATTCGTGTGTTTGTTTGTAACAGCTGAATGATTTGAAAGTTAAACCAAAGCCTGATGAGCAGATATTCTTAAATATGATCACTTGGATATGTGCTATTAACAAATGGAGCAAAGAAAGTCTCCTGCTCTTCTAATTTCTTTTCTTTTCTTTATAGCCATAAAGTCGCAGGCGACAAATCTGGCAACTTTGCAGGCATACCAATAACAACACCCAAAGAAGTCTCGGAATGTCTCAGCAGTTGGCTATCGTATTTACAAGTAGGTATTATTCTATGTGTACTCACGTAACTACTATATTTATTATTTTATAATAAGTTTCAGGATGTCTAAATTGGAGAGAGGAGGAAAGAAATATTGGGCGTTTCATAATATGTCATCAAGAGTTTTTAAGAACCCTAATTTAATTACAAAATAAGCTGACATGTTTGGTATTAAAATGAATACAACTTTAGTTATGATCTCATAGAAGCCATAAAATGTTGCTTACTTTCTTCTATCTATACGGCGGTATATGTATCAAATAAATTAGTTTATAAACAGGCTCTCAACTATTTTCTGAAGTTTGCTAAAAGTCGTGAAAAACACAATTTTCCTTATCAAATATCACCCTCTAAACATTATATTTAGAATAGAAAAGGTAGAAAAACCCAAAGGTTTTTCACATCCATTTTAATTGGATACCTGCAACTTTTCAAATTATTATCAAAATTGTGTCCTTTTCATGAGTGAGTTTAATTTCTACCAGTCCATATATTTCATAGTGTAATAAAACTGTACAAACATTAGTGCGTTAAGCCAAAAGTCCAGTGTCATTTCACCCCTAAAAATACATATATGCCTACCTGCCTTCCGGCCAGCTGTGAATACAGCTCAAAAAACAAATTTATACTTAATCCATCCTCACTAACTTCATCCACACTTCCCTATCCTTGCGTACCCTACCCCTTCCTTTGGATCCACACACACTCTACCTTCATATATTTGCTTCGTAACTCGATCCACACTTATCCTCTTAACACACCCAAACCAACATAAGATGGTTCTTTCACATTGACCTGTTGGATTCCCTTTCAAAGCGCACTCCTTCATCAGCCCTTCATTACTGACTCCCCCCTCTCCACCCTATAGATAATGTAGTAATTGAAAGCTGTATCTGTAACCAAAGTCTATCTCCACTTTGAGTCGCATGTCTAGTTCTAAGATAATGTTGGATGGATATTAGATGTTGAACGGGCTGTGCGGCGCCGGGTCTCGGCTGTCCCACTGCTTGGGAGCGCTAGTGCAGGACACTAGCTCTCCTTGTCACACGATTGTCACACAATGTCAGGCCATCTGGGAGGAGCTGGTGAAAGCTACAGCTGTGGCCACCTCCGCGGTGAAGAGCCAGGTGTTGGCAACACTGCAGGAGATCAACACCTCGGGTGACACCGACGCAGACACACACAAGTCGCACGAACAGAACCAGGTACATTCTTTATTTGCATTAAGGGTTTTAAATATAAGGAGGCGCACAACGTTTTGTGTGGTTTTTGTTTATTTCAAGGAGCGTTATATGACCAACCGACCAAACATTACAAATCAATTTCATTAAAATTGTCGTAAGAATTAATATTTTATTCGTAGAATAATATCATGTAGTTAGTTAGGTCACTTTGTTTTTCTTTGAACTAAATTAGATGATAATTCGTCACACTAACATTTGCTAAAGGATCAGTTTTTAAATTTGGTGGATTGCCGAGTCTTTTAATTTTGCCCACGATTAAAAAATTTGAATGCCGCCCCTCTAGTTTGAAAGTCTTGTTGCTTCAGCAAGTGGTGTGCGGCAGCTTGATGACGTTTATCAACCTGCAACATCAGTTCTATATTGTTGCTTCAGCAAGTGGTGCGCGGCAGCTTGATGACGTTCATCAACCTGCAACATCAGTTCTATATTGTTGCTTCAGCAAGTGGTGCGCGGCAGCTTGATGACGTTCATCAACCTGCAACATCAGTTCTGTATCGTTGCTTCAGCAAGTGGTGTGTGGCAGCTTGATGACGTTCATCAACCTGCAACATCAGTTCTGTATTGTTGCTTCAGCAAGTGGTGTGTGGCAGCTTGATGACATTCATCAACCTGCAACATCAGTTCTGTATTGTTGCTTCAGCAAGTGGTGTGCGGCAGCTTGATGACGTTCATCAACCTGCAACATCAGTTTTATATTGTTGCTTCAGCAAGTGGTGCGCGGCAGCTTGATGACGTTCATCAACCTGCAACATCAGTTCTGTATTGTTGCTTCAGCAAGTGGTGTGCGGCAGCTTGATGACGTTCATCAACCTGCAACATCAGTTCTGTATTGTTGCTTCAGCAAGTGGTGCGCGGCAGCTTGATGACATTCATCAACCTGCAACATCAGTTCTGTATTGTTGCTTCAGCAAGTGGTGCGCGGCAGCTTGATGACGTTCATCAACCTGCAACATCAGTTCTGTATTGTTGCTTCAGCAAGTGGTGTGCGGCAGCTTGATGACGTTCATCAACCTGCAACATCAGTTCTGTATTGTTGCTTCAGCAAGTGGTGTGCGGCAGCTTGATGACGTTCATCAACCTGCAACATCAGTTCTATATTGTTGCTTCAGCAAGTGGTGTGCGGCAGCTTGATGACGTTCATCAACCTGCAACATTAGTTCTGTATTGTTGCTTCAGCAAGTGGTGTGCGGCAGCTTGATGACGTTCATCAACCTACAACATCAGTTCTGTATTGTTGCTTCAGCAAGTGATGTGCGGCAGCTTGATGACGTTCATCAACTTTCAACATCAGTTCTGTATTGTTGCTTCAGCAAGTGGTGTGTGGCAGCTTGATGACGTTCATCATCCTGCAACATCAGTTCTGTATTGTTGCTTCAGCAAGTGGTGTGCGGCAGCTTGATGACGTTCATCAACCTACAACATCAGTTCTGTATTGTTGCTTCAGCAAGTGGTGTGCGGCAGCTTGATGACGTTCATCAAGATGCAACATCAGTTTTATATTGTTGCTTCAGCAAGTGGTGCACGGCAGCTTGATGACGTTCATCAACCTACAACATCAGTTCTGTATTGTTGCTTCAGCAAGTGGTGCACGGCAGCTTGATGACGTTCATCAACCTACAACATCAGTTCTGTATTGTTGCTTCAGCAAGTGGTGCGCGGCAGCTTGATGACGTTCATCAAGATGCAACATCAGTTTTATATTGTTGCTTCAGCAAGTGGTGCACGGCAGCTTGATGACGTTCATCAACCTACAACATCAGTTCTGTATTGTTGCTTCAGCAAGTGGTGCACGGCAGCTTGATGACGTTCATCAACCTACAACATCAGTTCTGTATTGTTGCTTCAGCAAGTGGTGTGCGGCAGCTTGATGTTAATCAACCTGCAACATCAGTTCTGTATTGTTGCTTCAGCAAGTGGTGCGCGGCAGCTTGATGACGTTCATCAACCTACAACATCAGTTTTATATTGTTGCTTCAGCAAGTGGTGTGTGGCAGCTTGATGGCGTTCATCAACCTACAACATCAGTTCTGTATTGTTGCTTCAGCAAGTGGTGCGCGGCAGCTTGATGACGTTCATCAAGATGCAACATCAGTTTTATATTGTTGCTTCAGCAAGTGGTGTGTGGCAGCTTGATGATGTTCATCAACCTGCAACATCAGTTCTGTATTGTTGCTTCAGCAAGTGGTGCACGGCAGCTTGATGACGTTCATCAACCTGCAACATCAGTTCTGTATTGTTGCTTCAGCAAGTGGTGCGCGGCAGCTTGATGACGTTCATCAAGATGCAACATCAGTTTTATATTGTTGCTTCAGCAAGTGGTGCACGGCAGCTTGATGACGTTCATCAACCTACAACATCAGTTCTGTATTGCCTGCTGTGAGTTCCTTGGGACCATGGCCCTATCCAGCTGCTGTCAGCAGACTGCGGAAGGTCGTCACGACTCCGACTGCAGTGTGGGTGTGGTACAGCACTTCTTCTCGAGGCTGTACAGCCCCGCACCTGCCCCTGCTACCACACAGCACCGCAGTCCCCTGCACTTCCCGCCTTGTTCGCTACAGGTTAGAATACTAGCACAACTCTACTACTATAGTTTATATAATGGTTTGTACCCACTTGAACCAGTAAGAAATAAATATAGCAAGTTGCGTGGTCCAACGCCTCGCTCTCGCACTAGACTGTATTTTTTACAGTCGACGGGATTCAAATCCCGTTCATGTTTCCTAAATGGCTTACAACTCCCCCCCTCTGTAAATGTGGGTATGTTTCTTCTAGCTCATTAGTGTAATGATATATTTGTACAACCTGAACAAGTACTAAGATGTGGGGTAGGGAGGAACTTCTAGTAGCCCTTGGAACCACACTTAGAATGAACTCCAAATCATCATCATCATCATCTGTTTCCAGCCTGTGGCCGGGTCAGTTAAGTAAAATGCCTCCATCTTCCTCCATACATCATTCTTCCTCATTTAGTTGCGTTCATTCTGCTCCTCTCACATTTTTGCTATCTGCTTCTCCCATCTCTTTCTTGGTCTCCTTTGCTGTCTTATTCATACATACTTAATCTCCATATCCTCTTCCTTATCATGATCATTTCATACCTTGCCGCGCTAGAATCCAATCATTTGAAGGAAAGTGTTTGTTATGACCAGTCGCCAATTCCTTAAGACAGGCTTGCAAATAAGCACAGAATATTTAGAGACTCGCCAAAAAAATCTACAGGTCCAATTTTCTTACCTGTTACTGCTTATAGCCAGGGCAGCTGATTTGTTCACATTGGGTCAAAGGTGGTGACAGAGGGTCCATTCATACTAATAGTCATTCAATTGTTTGTTGTTTCAAATATTAAGCACGCTTCTGTGGTTAGATTTTACACAAATTAACAAATTATCGACTAGCTCCAATATTCACCATAAACAAACCTTTGAAATTTATAAATACATTACATATATCTAAGAAACACAATATAACAAATTTTATCTGTAAACTAAGAACGATATCACATCTTTTCAAGAATTGGTCAATTTCCAAATCTTCGGTATTTTTAAACAAAAAATAGTCCAGATTTTCTTTAAAGTAAATGAAACCAACACATTTAATGCAAAATTCGATAAAATTAATTATCAATCTCGTGTTTCAAAACAGTATTATTTTTAATAGAAGCAACGTTACTCATGTTTTCGACAATCTTCACTCAACGCAATGCTACCAGATGTGCATAGGCGCGCGGAGAAAATGTGTTAGGTCCGAGCTAATACGCAACTGCTATTGGAATCTTAGGCGCCCGCAGGAATAATTTAGAAGCATGTGGGCGTCTGCTAATTTGCGTCCCTGCATTAAGGATGGCTGTGCACTCATTTAAATAAACATGAGATATGTACAAATCTAAAACTGACAAATTTAATAACAAGGAATATAATATACAAGTATTTACAAGGCTAATAATTTGAATATGGTATCCGCCTACAGGTAAACAAATACCCCAATTTAAAAATATTCCTGGGCCATGCAGAGGTCTTATGTTTGACTACACCCTCTGATGAATTACCGGACACAACTGACCTGCTATTGTACTCATTTTGTCCCTGGATAAACTCTGGGTCATGAACCGGCCATTCTTCTCTAGGCGGCCGTTCTAAGACTTTCAATAACTCCTATTTGCAACTATGTTTATCTGTAGTTGCACATTCTCTATTTTGAGAATAGTCTGTTAAATCTCTTGGTCACCTTTCGGCTCCCAACATGTTTAACGGGGGTTGTAGTGTCCGCAGCGTCGCTGGTCGGAGGCCGCCGCGGCAGAAATGACGGGAGAGTCCCAGGACGGGACCATGCGTCGCTGGTCTATGCCGTGGGAGAGTTCCCGTCTAGCAGAACCCCACAGCACCTGGCACGGTCGTCTCAACCCTCCGCCATCCAAGCTGGCTGTACCCTCCACCTCTTCGCAGGATAGGAGTCGGTCCATCACTCCAGGTTAAACACTACACTCGTTTGTTACATACCTAACGAAGTAAAAGATAAAACTTTCAATTCTCAGTTGTATAATCTTTTTGGGGCATTTGATATTCAATATTTTCTAAACATGAATTTATCTAATAACTAGCCTGCATTAATAATTAAATTATACAGTAGTTTTGATTGTAGATGGATATAATTTGTTGGGAAATAAAATTGAAGGGAAAATCTTGACAAGCAGAGGATCTGTTTCATCTCTAGTAAAATTAAAAAGTAAACTTGTTCACCCTTAGTTGCTTTTGTGGAAACTCTAAATTTTAGTTTAAACTGAAAATATAGGTAGTCTATTTTATTTTATTGGTTGTCGAGTAGCTCTTTTTTGTTCTATTTTAGTAATATATCATGTTTCCAGATTCGCTGTGGCATTCCTCACTGGCAAGCCAAGAAGAACTCCAAGAAGTAATTCACTTGTTGTCCTGCAGGCCAGGACTACCACAATCTACACAACTCTACCACCCTAGTCAACACCTGCCAGGTGGGCCAACATCTAAGACTAAGAGTACTATTCTGTATGTAGACAGATGACCTGGTGGTCTAGGGGTAAGGTGTCAGACCTCTGTGCTGGGGGCCCCGGGTTCAATCCTCGGTCCCGGCACAGATTTATCTGATTGCCAAACCCTTCCTTCACCTCTGACAAGACGTGTATTAATCACAACTTGTGAATGTGTGGAATTCCAGGCCTCCACCGTGGTTCGGATCCCACGTTAAACTGTAGGTCCTCCATTTCATCTCACAATCACCCTACCATTACACATTACCGTAAGTGCGTATAACCCGAACAGGTGGTAAGACGCGGTGAAAGGCTAGTCGAGCCTCCACATCACTCTCACAGATGCCTGTGTTTCAGGGGTGACTCTGACCAGTTACCCATACGATGGACCTCCACCTGAATGGGGTGAGGACAGAACTCCTGCTCGCCGTGCGAGTAGCTCTCCACAGCCTCCTGTACATCACCAGACTCACCGGGCCAGCTGGCACGCTCTCGAGTCTCACTCTCACATGTGTGTACACTTTGATGTCAGTGTGACAGATAGACAGCATCTCATTAGTGCGGTAATCTTTGGGACTTGAATAAATATATACGCTTTGGGATCATTCTATTCACCCAAACATTTCCAGCATCTTTACCTGTTGTTGTTATTACTCACCAGTAGGGCCATTCAAAGTTCTTTCGCAATACGAAGGGAACCCAAATCAAATATTTTTATTAACTGTTCGAGCCCGAAAAAATACGCTATTGACCCAAATATAGTGTGAAGTTTTTCTCGTAAAAATATCCTTCCAAAAACTTTACCTGTAATATACGCAGAGCCTAACATTTTTCAATGGAAAAAACCTGCCGGATTCCTACAGTGGTATATTTTTTGGCATACTGTAACTCTCCTGGCTTCATGCTGCCAATAGTACAATGCACGTTTGAACAGTTGTCATCCTACTATTGACGGCATGAAGCCGTCCCCAGTTGAAGGTAGCTCCGTTATTTGATAGCCTGCAATCTTAATTGATCACTCATATGTAGCTGATGATTTATACACTTCCTTCACAGACTGCTTTAAAATATGAGGGAAGAATGACCTTGGACACGAGACGATTACTGGATAGCTCATTGGTTAAAGTATTGGTGTACTAAGCCAAAGGTCCCAGGTTCGATTCCCTTGTCAAGGCATCATTTTTCAATTTAAAAAATGTGCAATAATAACATTCAATATGTCCTACATATTGTGTAGCTCTTTGGCATTCCGATACTATCACATGCGTGACATGTCAGGGAAAAAGGGGTTAAAGGCTTGAGCTCAAAATTTGAGTTTCACAGACCATTAAAACAGACCTAATCTAAGATAAAATATTTTCATTCTTTGAGATTGAAGTGAGATTTGACAAAAAAAACAAGAGTTTCTGAAACATGGACAAAATAAATACATTTGTATACTAAATACTGTGCTTAGAGTAAAAATGTTGGTTTTTAGGTGGGGCGACCCAGATAGTGGTCATTGCGGCGAGAGAAATTCGGACATGTACTCGTCAGCAATGGATGCTACGAATCTGGCATCAAGGAAAAGCAGTTCTTCAACCGATTCATCTTCGAGTCACTCCTTACACAGTCGATCGACCACAGGGTCGGAGGGAGGGGCTGTAAGTTCCTGTCACCAACGAGTGTTCGTCTCTTACAATATGACTTTACAAAGTTGTGTTCTAGCATCGCGTCTTACTACCTGTTCAGGTTATGCGCTTGTGTACTGATCACGCTAGTGGTTTTAGAGATAGGGACGGTTATATTTAGAGGATTTGTGTGGAGGGGGAATGGAAAATAATTTTGAAAAAAACCACCTTCATGACACCTAACAGAGATTCGAATCTTGATCTCCCGGTCATCGGCAGTCTAGTCTCCTGCTGAGAGGTGCTGAGACACTTATACCATGCAGCCGAAATAAATGGGTTAAAATACAAAGTTCATCTACAACTTTTAAAATTATATTTATGAAGAAAGTAATATTGAAATGTAAAATAAAATAAAAAATAAACATGAAAGTAAACACTTGGGGGTGGGGGGGGGGGGGGGGAAAGAAGGTGAAATATCAATTATGTCAAATTTTATTCCTCAAGGCCTTGATGAGAAATGAAAAGAGTAAGAGGAATAGTAAAAGAATAACCAGGACAGGATAGATAGAGAAGGCACAACTAAGGTGGTATGGCCATGATAGAAGAATGGAGGGAGAGAGAATGTTGAATATGGAGGGGTTTGGAGGAAAGAGGGAGAAGATGGGCCAAGATGGAGAGGCTTGTGTTCCAAACAGACCCAGCCAGTCGCTGGAAGCCGATATATTATTCTATCTTTTGGGGTGTGGAAATGAGAGGAAGGGAGGGGAGGGAGTAGCTTGTCAAGGTCAACCATATATGAGGGTAAACTTGCTAGAGTGGTGACATGTTTTTCCATTCGGTGAACGGCCCATGATTGAAATATCAGTGATTTTTATACCAGTGATTATTCACGGTGACTGGTAGTCACATTGTTTTGTGACTGATATTTTTTAATGGCCGCAGTTTGTTGCTTTGTATGATATTTTGCCCCAGTACTGCTCTTTACTATAACAAAGTGGACTTAGTAGAAATCACAGGATTGCAACTTTCCATTCTAGAATTTAATAATTTTTTGTTAAACTGTAAAACAATTCACTTCGGGAATCAACAGGACTAAGACCAATGACTAACTTTGAGGAATATTACCATACACTATTGCTTTATAAAATGTCAATTATCAGGTTATTAATCTCAACTATACCTGCTGTATAGTATATCATTTATGTTTGGGTGACCTGGCGGTCTAGGGGTAAGGTGTCCGACTTATAGTTGGGGGTCCGGGGTTCAATCGTCGGTCCCGACAGAGATTTATCTGATTGCCAAACCCTTCCTTCACCTCTGACCAGACGTGTATTAATAACAACTTGTGAATGTGAGGAATGCCAGGCCTCCACCGTGGTTCGGATTCCCACGTTAAACTGTAGGTCCTCCATTCCATCTAACAATCACTCTACCATGTAAACATTAGCGTAAGTGCGTATAACCCGAACGGGTAGTAAGACGCGGTGCTAGTTAATAATACTATGTTTAGGTTAGAAAAGTAAATTTGAGAAACACCAACAAGTTATTGTACTGAAAAGTTTAAGGAGATCGAGTCCGCGCCACGAAGTAATTAAGGTGAGGCTCTTTTTCAAAGAATGTTTATTGAAACATGAGAATTAAGGACATAGATCGCTACTGCCCGCACCTGTGGGTCACCATATCACCAAACTCCAAACGATATTTTGTCAGTCACGGTCGTAGCTTCCCTACTGGAATGCTCAGCTGTTACCGTCTGGTGAGAGTATCACTAAACACCAATCACTGATACTTTTGAGAGCCAGTCACTGGGACGGTGATCAAGGAGTAACGGTGAAAAAAATCACTGTCGGTGAAATATCGCCAATCTCTATAACGTATCTATTGTTGGCGAGCCAGCCAGGAAGTTGAGTGTAAGGGGTGTTAAACAAGCACCTTAATGGGTGTCAAACCTAGATAACATTTAAGTGGTTTTAATAAACCTAAGTAACTTTTAAGAGGTTTCAAACCTAAATAATATTTTGCAGTTTCTTACTTAGAGCACATTGAAGAGGTGCCAAACATTATGTTTTGTGGTATTCCTTGCACTCTGCAAACAATTAAATATAATATAGATTTGTATTATTTTATATCAATTAAAAATTTATTGATTTGATAAAAAAATGCTATGGGCAAACCTCTAAAATATTTATTTTATGGCTATTTTTAATATTTTATTACCTTTAGCAATGTTTTTTTGGACCACGTTTATAGCCCATTTCAGTTATACGCTATTTACTAGTGACTAGTGTGTTAGGAATGAGAAAGATTGAATTTAGAGAAGTATACCCACATTTGCGTGGATAGATTGGGAAACCTTAGGAAAAACCACCATTAGTACACCTGGCCAGGATCGAACTACAATCTTCCTGTTATCGACAGTCTAATCTACTGTGAGAATGATGCCTTAGAACATGCGGTCACCCTAACACATTATTTTACTTTTTACATCCATTACTGTTTCCAGCCTGGGTCAGTTTTTATTCAAGCATATATTTTCACTACTGGCCTGCTAGGCCTGTCGTAGCTTCTTATGTCTTATAATATAACTTAAGACTACGACCACACACATCCATTCCCGGCTTTTAATTTATCACTGTGAAAGGGTAAACCCACATTTCACCATGATAAATATTTCAGCCTTGCCGGGAATTGAACCGGGACCCTTAGCTCAGTAGACAGAAATGTTACTGACTGACCTAAGGTGTCGGATCTTTATGTTTCTAAGTTAGGTAATATGGTCTTGTCAGTAAAACATTTACATTATTTTTTAAGGATGGCTGCTCTTTATTTTTATAAATAAATAAATTTTAATTCCAATTATTTATTTATGTTTTGATTTTGTCATCTGACTAATTTACAAAGCACCAATAAGGTTTTTATTTTTTATAGGGTGATTTGTTTTGAAGGGGAGTGGGGGGTGTGTATATTCTAGAGGTACATTTGTTTGCAAGTTGTGTCTGTCAGTTCAGAAAGTACGCACTAATTTATGTCCAACTTCTCAGGAGGTGCGGTCCCACCTGTACTCCATGTGGAGTGGCAGCGATCTAGCGTTCATGAAGTTGTCAGAGTCCAGCGAACCAGTAGAGGAGCGACTCAAGGTGACGGGGGTCAGATCACAGATGGTGCTGGCACCACGCACTCCCACACCTTCTACACCAGTCCCAAGTAAATTATACACACACACTCACACTTGTCTTGGGGTACAGGGCAAGGTACGGTATATTCGCATAGACATTTCATGACACGCAAACAAATTCTACAAAATTGGATATTTTTCTGTAAAAATTAGCTGTTGCATCTACTTAGTATTTGTTGATTATACATTGTAAAAAATGTGGACCAACTTGATGTTTTAATTTGATAGCAGTGCTTAACTATGAGGAGTCCCAATGGCTAAAACGACTATACAATAACGGAAATTGATGGAAATAAGGAAAGATAAACTACCGCATTGGCCCGAATATACTACGGTCTCGCAATTAATACGACTAATATTTTGAAATTGTTCGCCATGAAAAATAAAAGGTCTCTAATATATGAGGTAAAAACAAATCTGATACAGTATTTTTAGGTTCTCTGGATGCTTGTCTTGATGTACAGGAACTTTTTAACATTTTTAATATCGGAAACAGAGCACAGATTCATGCACCAACTAAGACAGACCTACTGAATTACCAGCACACTTACACTGAGGGGAGGAAATACCCCCCTTTTCTCTCTCTCTCTTGATCATAATTTTACTATTAGACGCTCATGTGCATGCTATATTTGATGAAATGGAAAACAAGAGGATGCTGAAGAAAATTTTGGAAATGAAGTATGTAGCGAAAAGACCGGCCAAGAAAGAGATGGGAGGAGCAGATAGCAGAGTGTTCAAGTGAGAGGAGAAGAATGGAAGCAATTAAAGGAGTAAAAATAGAGGAAGATGGAGGCATTTTACTAAACTGACCCGGCCACAGGCTGGAAAGATGATGATGATGATAATGATGATGTGCACGCTATTCTTTCCTGTCGGCCGGACACTATGCTACAAAATAGACCTCTGTATGAATCTTGACGTGTTTTTTTGCAGTGGAAAATATTAGGCTTTACATATAATACAAGTACAGTGATTGGAAGGCCATTTTTAGGAGACAAAACCTCCCACTATAGTCAGGCCAATGCGGTAATTAAGTTTAAATAGAGTGAAGAAAATCTACTTAAGGAAAGAAGAAAAAATTTGAGAAGAATCCAATGGACTAATGTCACAACTTCCTCCTTCTGGCTTCTACAGTAGAAAAAAATAGCTTTATCTTTACTTATTTTTATCAATTTTCATAATTCTATAATTAATTTGATATAATTAATACATTGTAAAATCTCGGTATCAAAAGTTTGATCTTAAAAGTAAGCTAATTTACTAGAAAACAAAATTTTCAAAATATCTAAATCGGCTACTACATACATAATTTAAGGCAATTATTACAGTAGAATAGTCATGAATACAGAACCGCTCAACTTATTTAATTTTAATATGGACGAAAGGAATTATGAATTAGTCTGTGTGCCAAGACGAACTTTTTATCTATTCTAGCATTGCAATATATAGGTCATTAGGTTCTTTCCTAATGCCTCTTTCTTGGTGTCACAATTTCCTATTCATCAAGCACTGTAATTAGGTACTCTGTTTTTCATACATGTAACTTAACTAAACATCGTTGCTTGTTAGTTTAGCACAAAGCTTTGTTAATGAAATATTATTTACTACCTTGGAAGTGAAAGTGTATAACGGGGTTGTTTTATTTAGGTGGTCTCTGGTTTGTGTATGGGATATATTGTCAGCTTTCTTTACATTAATATCGGGTATTTTATTGAAGGGACTGTAAACTGGACTTGTTAGTTTAAGTTTTTATAGTAATACAACACCAACAAATCACATTTCCAGGTAAAATAAAAACATAATTTAACATATCACTAGTGACGGTGTTTAGAATGTATTTTTACAAAAATATCTGTAACTCTGTTTTTTTCTTAAAGGTGAATGAACTTATACCAGACCAGGTGTGAAAATTACTTTTAAGAACAAGTCGGGTCAAAATTAGTTTATTAATTTATTTGTTTTATTTAATAAATTTATATGTTTATGACTACACATAGCTTCTTTAATGCTTAGCTCGTTTTTAATTAAAATATAACTGAAGCAACAAATCGAAAAATATATTTAGAATTGACAGTAAAAACATGGGAATCAAAACTTGCACCTATTTTACAGGTATTTGAATTATTTGTTTTTACAGTACATTATGATGACACGTTTGCATTAATCATTAAAAAAAGAAATTGTCAGAAAAATGTAATTTTAAATAAATCTTTATCAAAAACTATCTTGTAGGTGTGAGCCTGAGTCGATTTTTCCATTCCAAGATCTGAAATATTCTTAAAGCCACACAAGTTCAAATACTACATTTTATTATTTTATGTTGCAAACAAATATATTGTGAGTATTTATATAAATTTAAACACTTATAATTATTTGCAAAATGTTAATCGCAAAAATGTTCAACATATTGTAACCTAAACTAATTAATCAAGTTGTTATTACTGTCTGTAGTTAATTTATTTATTTTTTATTATTTATAATATTCACTACAGCACGGAATAATAAAAATAGAACATAATTTTTAATTTTATGGGTTTATAGTTTAACTGTCAAATTTATTATATTTTTCAAAGTAAAGTCAAAATTTTTTAAATGTTTGCACCACCTATTATCTTGTGCTCATTAGGAACAAAAATATAATAAAATTGGGACAAAGTTTTACCCACCATTGCTTGGATACCCTGTCCCAACATAATATCCACTATGTATTATTAATTTTGACTTTATTAAATTTGCTACAGCACAAACAATATTCATGCTAAATAGGTGCATGTAAGTTAATTTGAGTGTCTCCTAGATATATTTTATTTTATTCCCAACAAATTGATGTAAAAATTCATTCATTTCATTATTCCAGGGAGGATTTTTTTTTTAATGTTATTTAATATTTAAACTATGAATGAATTTGTTCCTTATTTTAACATAAAATTTAATTTTTACAAATTATGTAAGTAGGCTATGGATTTTTTTAAACTCTTAAATGTTTAAAATGGATCTTAAAACAGAGATGTATGTTACTTGTTAAACTTTCAAAAATTAATTTTTAACACTATTAA
Organism: Timema podura; assembly: GCA_033556935.1. Taxonomy (NCBI): domain Eukaryota; kingdom Metazoa; phylum Arthropoda; class Insecta; order Phasmatodea; family Timematidae; genus Timema; species Timema podura. The sequence goes on from JAVRXN010000005.1 coordinate 4,210,520, forward strand.
TGTTGAACTCAAGTTTACTCTTCATTATCAACTAAACAAGTATGTACATTTATTTTCAAAATATTTTTGTTTGTAAATTTTCAAATAAATTATGTCTATTGTTGTAAATTTTAAGTTTTATTTGTTAAAAAAAACCTCTTTTAATGTGAAAAATGTATTATATTTGTAAGAAGGTACAGGAAAGGTGGATAGAAAACATATAAAAGGAACAAACATAATATGGCTTTAACAATGAAAAGAAGAACACAGTTCAAACTTTACATTGCTGCCACTGGCCAAAGAAGTAATGGTTGACTCTTGAAGAAAATCGATCCTAACCGCCCAATCCCCGACTAGGTTTCATTCTATCGAAACTCATCAGGGAGGATTGTAAAACGCACAACATAACTTCCTAAAAGAGGGAAAGAAGAAAAATAAGAGAAAAAAGAAAATTTGTAAAGAATGATAGGACACTTAGATAGGAACTTGTAAAAGGAAAAACACAAGAAATCAACATTAGATGCGAATATATCTCTACAAGGGAAACTTTATGAGGTAATTGTATTATATATGTATCAAATGCAGTGCTACACTAGATACTCACTTAAACTCGAATGGAATGTTCGAGTTTCGCGAATTAAACTGACCCATTCCATTCAAGTTTATTTGGGTATTGTCTCGTATTTATTGTAGCACCGCATTTAAATGTGACTGTGAAACAGGCTCTTAAACTACACCCTCCTCACTGTGTACTTTGTTAAGGAGCAGATTCCACTGTAGCAGTCTAATGGAAATTATTTAACCTATCGTTATGTAAATGCAAATGAAAGTGCTCCAGAATACCAACCTGTCAAATGTCATTCTCATAGGACTACAAAATTGCAATCTTGGTATGAACAATGTGTGCCCAACAGAGTCGTAGGAAAAGGGCAACAAAGAGCTCATTTCACATTGCTGCCACAGGACAAAGCTATAGTACTTGCCTGGTAAACAAAACTCTCCATCATTTTTTAAAAGTCTGCTTGGTTTTAATGACAAACACAACCTTATTCAAAATGCTGACAAAAAATATTTTAATAAACTTTATTGTATGTGAAATAAAATAAAAACATTAGTGTTTGACATAAGGAAAACCATACAGTCTACACTTCATTTCTAGAATATACGTACAAATATAAAATTATAATGAGAAGGCAGACAATCGGTTCAGAGAGATCAAATGATCGAAAGATGTCTACAATGAGTAGGTCCTATCATGTTTACAAGATGGCTTCATAATGTTATCATTTTACAGGTACAGGGAGTACATGAGATAGTAGAGGATGCTGAAGAAAATGTTAGGGTATGAAGTATGTGGGTAAAAGACCCAAGGGAGGAGCCAGAAAGTGTTCAAGTGAGAGTAGAAGAATGTAAGAAATTAAAGGGAATTAAAGAGGAAGATGGAGCCATTTCACTAAACCGACCAGACCACAAGCTGGAAATGGTTGATGATGATGATGTAGGTAGGTCATTAGTATTTCAGACCATTTATATGTTGCCTCGTCCACTTGACATCACCAGCCCAAAACACAACCAAAGATCATAACAAGTTGAATATTTTGACCCATCCATATCAAGGCACTTTATAATCAATAAATACCAGTCTGTGTCTACCTGCTGTACACAAGGTTAGGTTAGTATCGACACAAGAAAACGTTAGAGGAACCCAGTTCTCCCTTTACGCTGTGGAGAATTCCACACTAGTTTAGGTTTATTTGTGTTTTGAGGCGTATTATTTTGATCATCAATAGTGTTCAATGTGCGGAGCTGATGTAATAAGCTACAAATTGTTTACAAATCTTTCTTAGAACCCTAATAAATGCAATATGAACTGGGAGATTGCACTACGAGTTAATGCACACCACTTTGCTAAGGTATCAAGACTTAAACAAAATTGAAATTGTTAATCTTAAATTAATCCAAAAATAATTAAATAAAAAAGGGAAGAAGAGAGCTTTGCACTTGACTTCAAATTCTTGTGGGTGTTATATAGAAGAAATTAATTAATCCTGGCATAAGCAATATTGTATGAGAAGCTTAATCAACACCCCCCTCCCCCCTATTACATCAGTAAACTATTCGCTAGGCTTGAATAATAGATGTGTAAAATTGTGACATAATTTGTATTACAACATTCAATATTTGTAAAATAAGTAGTAAAGTTACAAACAAATAAAATAAAGGAAATTGATAAAACTAAAGAAAAAGGAAAAATAAACTCCTAAGAGTAAATTTAATGAAGAAAGCCCACCTAGGGAAAGAGGAAAAATATGGGAAGAATCCAATGCACAAAGATGACATCTTTTTCCTCTTTCTCTGGGTGGGCTTTCTTCATTAAATTTACTCTTAGGAGTTTATTTTTCCTTTTTCTTTAGTTTTATCAATTTCCTTTATCATAAAATTACTTAGCCATTGGGCCACCTCATTTTTAAACAAATAAAATATGAGTTTAACTCCCAGTCGACAAAGTCTGGCTTATTTAACAAGAACCACTTGTTCGTACTTACATTTGACTAAACATATTCCTAAAAATTGTCTTTAAAAATATACTTCTTTTTTAATTTTTGTTTTATAACTCAACTATATGTCATTTTTTTTTAAATATTTCGAGTTAACCATTTTATCTATTTACAAAATGGTAAGAACAAATGGCACAACTTGTAATTTCAACTGGAATGGCACGAGTATTGTATATCATTACATATCATGGCAGTTTCTTTTTTTAGTTCAAAATATCAATCTTATACAAATATATTGGGATAATTTTAAAGCGTGAGCATCCCTTAGATATTAGAAAGTATCAAAATGTTTGTTAAGAACAGCTAAACAGTCTGCTCAATATCTCCTAACTTATCTTCTTCCTCCAAGTCCACTGAGTCGTCGTAGATGTAAGATGTTTCATCTTCTTCATCTAATTCATCCTCGTTTTCTGGACAGTTCAAACATCTGTAAACAGGGTAGTTTTTAGTAAATACCAGATGTCCTGTATTTCAAACTAGATCATATAAAACAAGTTGAATTGTTACTAATAAGGCAAATGCAAACTTTCTGGGTTTTTTTAGCACCGCGTCTTACTACCTGTTGGGTTACACATTCGTGTACTAATTATGATAATGGTTTTAGTTATTAGGAAGGTTATATTTAGAGGAGGTGTACCCACATTTATGTCAAGGGAAAGAGGGAAAACCACCCTCAGTACACCCTACCAAGATTCGAACCTCGATCTCCCCGTCATCAGCAGTCTAGTCTACCACGAGAGTAGCGTGTTGGACCACACGGCCACCGAAGCAGGTCTCCTGTTATATTGTATTATTTGTAAAGGTTTACTGATTTGTCGGAAAGTATAACACAATGTATGGCTGTTACTTGAAAATGGAACTAATACATAAGGAAAGCTATGATGGTTGGATTAAATTATGTTTTACATCCATTACTGTTTCCAGCCTGTGTCAGTTTTTTATTCAAGCCATATATTTTCTACTACCAGCTTGTGCTAGGCCTGTCATAGCTCCATATGCCTTATAATATAACTTAACACTAGGGCAGGCACAACATCCAGTCCCCAGCTGTTAATTTATCAATGTGACAGTGTAAAACCACATTTCACCAATGATACATTTTGCGGCCATACCGGTAATCGAACCTGGGACCCTTAGCTCAATAGACAGACAGACTACCGACTGAACTAAGGTGTCGGATTTGGACTTGGTCATAAACCATAATGAAGACATATCCGTATCACATGGTCTAACACGCCACACTTGTGTTAGACCAGATTGCTGCTGACGAGGAGATCAGGGTTTGGATCCCTGTTGAGTGTGCTAAGAGTGGGTTTTTTTCATATCTCCCTTCATACAAATATGGGTACTTTTCCACTAAAATTCCACCTTGCTCAACTCTATTTTATTAGCGTGATTAACACAAGTGTATAACCCAAAAAGGACCTAAGACAAAGCCAAAAAAATATCGCAATCGTAGTGTGAATTTAACGTTAAATTTATCAACCTCGGTGGTCTTGGAGCAAAGTGCTCGCCTCAGTATCCATTGTCCGCGAGTTCAAACCCAGCCGGAGTTGGCGGATTTTTCTTGAGCTTTAAAAATCCTTAGCGCAACTTCCCTTGGAGGGTAAGTAAAGTCTTAGGTCCCATGTTCATAGTGGTGTGTAAAAGAACCCAGGAAGGTATGTGAATATACCTTTACTGACAAAATTGGTGGGCCCTTTCACTCTCGCTCATAGAAATTCTTGTGTGCGGATATAATCAGTCAGTTCAAAAAGTGCATGTTAAATACCTCAAATAAAAAAAAAAATTTAATTCAACTATATAGTTTATTAAATATGAATCATTCTGAAAATTGAAAAATGACACTTGGACACTGGAATCGAACCAGAATCAGAATTCAAAAGAGACAATTATTCTTATGTGTAAATAATGTAATTTTACCTGCTTTCGTCGATGCCATAATTGATGCACTCCTGGCCGATACATTCACAGCAACCGTCATGAAACCAGCGGTACGATGTGGCGCCAGTAGTGAGACAAGAGGTCTTACACTTGTTCCAGGGCATGCACTGGCTCATGAACGCCACCGTACAGTTCAAGGTCACCATATTTTTATTGGGCAATAATTCCTGTTCCGCTGTCTCTGCATTAAGTAAACACAAAATTAATAATAATAATAATAATATACATTTAACGAAAATTAAAGAGTTGACCTCTCTAAACACTCAACAGACAATGAGGGATAAGTGGTTGGGGGATTTCCTCCCTTTAAGTCTCAACCATTTCAAGGTGGTTTTTTTCATATTAACTACCTAAATCCATTTATTAAGCCTTGCAAGTGCCTTAATTTATCACCTCAAAGGACCTTTTGGACAATTTTTTTAATCAACATTCTCTTTTTTTTCTTTTCTATATCCAGTATTTAAAAATGTATCCTAAACAGATACCCTTTTAGTATAAAAAGAAACAAATGAAAACATAGAATAGTTTAGTTAACCTGAATCAACAAACACATAAAACATAAATATTTAAAAAAAAAAGACTTATCATTTTTATGAAATTGAGCTCATTTATAAAAGGTCAAAATAAAAAATATGAGATAATATCCACAAATAAGTTTTTTCATCCTAAAATTTTGGTCGAAAATGATTAAATTGTGGTAAGATACACAGATTATAAATCTTTCTTAACGTAGCCATATCACAGCCATTTGTTTTTCTTATCACATGGCTCAACACCTTAGCTCATTCGGTGGCGTGTCTGTCTACTGAGCTAATGGTCCCAGGTTTGATTCTTGGCATGGTCAAAAATTTATCATTGGTAAAATGTGAGTTTCCTCTTTCACAACGATGAATTAACGGCCGGGGGACTGGATGTTGTGTCTGTTCTAGATTTAAGTAAGTTCATAAGTCGTGTGCTGATATCAGTCAGTTCCAGAATGTTCACGTTAAATACCTCAAACGGGGGGAGGGAGGGGGGATCAAAGCATTGACGGTTCAATCAACATCCATTACACATACTAATGATTATTGTATCAGTAGATAACTTGGCGCTAGAAGGTGTAAATCATTTTGTTGTTGTCAATTTGAAGATTTAAATAGACTATTTTTTATTTTAGGGGGTAGTTTGGAAGGCATTGTAATATAGCCCAACTGGCTCATAGAAATCACACATGGATTAGTCTAACCAACCAGGATGTTCTTGGGGAAAAAATAAATGTAATTTTTGAAATAAATAGATACCAAATGGAATACTACTTACGAGTGTGATAGGTAATTTCTCTATCCAGCTTTGTCCAGTACGAGGAGATGTCGTGGTCGACGGGAAATGTAAAAGGTGTCCAACGTTCCTGTGGATCTGGCTCCGACATCAGAGCTTGGAAGAGATGTGGGAATGTTTCTGGGTAAGCTTCGACGACACTCTGTTTGCCGAGAGGAGTGCTTGTATTGTTTGGCTTAGGACAGATGTCTGTAAGTACACAACAACAAGGTGTTGGCCGTTTGTCAATCGCTGGTTTTACAATCTCCCTCCAACCAGGATTTGGTTAGTACTGTTTCTATATTTTTATTTTGATATATAGATTTATATGAATTTAAAAAAAGGTCAAAATGTATTTGATTTAACAAATTATTGATATTATTTCTCTTTACAGAAAACCTCTTTTCGCTTTTTACGGTAGTTTGTAAAAATATATATATATATATGGAAGAAGGTACAGGAAAGGTGGATAGAAACATATAAAAGGAACGAACAAAATATGGCTTTTACAATGAAAAGAAGAACACACTTTACATTGTTGCCACTGGACAGAGGGTTAATTATTGCCTCTCGAAGAAAATCAATCCTAACCACCCAATCCCCCTACCTAGGTTTCATTCTATCGGAACTCAGCAGGGAGGAGTGTGAAACACGTAACGCAACTTCTTATGTTTTCTATCCACCTTTCCTGTACCTTATTCCTAATATTATTTCTGAGATCAAACTCTTAACAAATTCCAACTTGCTGCATAAAGCCCCATCTACAGAATCTGTTTTCTTAAGGTGCATAGTACTTCGTAAGAGATCGACTAACTCCACAGTAACAGATATCTTTACCTACAGAGTCCTGGGCCTCTAATTTTGAAACGTGCGAGTAGCGATTCGCTAGCGTATTTCTCTCATCTCGCACACAATCTCGCAAACCCCTAATTTTGAAACTTCTGCGCTGCGAAAACTGACGTCACACGATCAAATAGCGAGCGGATTCTACTCGCCAGCCAAACACCGTGCGAGAGAGGCTTTGTCTATCGAGTTGACAGTAAAATAACAAAATGGATGCCATCCCCCTCTTCGGTTGCAGCTTTCTGAGAGTGATTTTGTTGAAATAAACCTACCACTGTACAAAATAGGTTTACAGAAGGAAAAAATATGATTGCTTTGTACACTTTATACAATCCTTCAATAAAAATATTTTGTTTAGGTGAAAATATGATTATATATTCTAAATTTTTCAGTTTTACTTAGCCGTCAATTTGGCTGAGTCGGTAGAGTAACCGTCTCATAATCTAGAGTTAGCGTGTTCAAATCCTGTCGACCCCAACTCTTTATTTTTATTTATGGGACTTTAAACTTTAATTTTAAAGTATCGTATTAGTAAGCATATAATTTGTTTTAAATATTTTTTATAGAAGTATACAAGGTATTTGAGCCTGCGTAAACTAACATAATAGTCCTTAAAAATAATTTAAAAAGGTAGTAAATTAAAAACGGTTGGCCACATCAGAGTCTAAGATATACATTAATTTTGAAATTTTGTATGTAGATGATTATTTAAAATTAAATTAATGGGTTTTATGACGTAAAAATGTACACATTTTAAAATAAGGCTAAGCAAGCTAATTATTATTCTAATAATAAAAATCTTTAGGGCATATTTATGTTTAAAAATAGAGGCGAAAATAAAATATTTTATTGAATTCTAATTACTAAAAAGTGATTTGAGTTCAGACAAAAAAAAATTAAAATATCGCTACTAGGGGTGGGATCGAACTCGTGGAAATATGATTATGAATCAAGTACGCTACCAAATGTGCTAAAGTGGACATTGCAAATATAAACGGTTTTCCATATACTCATATAACTTGAAAATTTTTTGTTACAACAAGCGTAGATGTATACAAAGGGAAGATGGTTTCCTAATAAAACTAAACAAATTGTTTTATATGATGCATTCAACACAATAATAGAGTTTATTTTCAGTTACGTTTCTTGTAGAATGGCGTGTTGTGGCATCTCATCGCCTCAATCCTTTGGCACACGTCATGGTTTTACAGTGTTGTCGGATTGAAAACTCATTCGCAAGCGAAACAACACTACACCAACTCGCACGATAGTAGAAACCTTTCAAAATTAGCTCTGTTTTAGTACAACCTGCGATTTGCGAGTTCATGAGTTGCGAGTTAGCTCGCAAGCGAATATTTCCGCAAGTTTCAAAATTAGGGGTCCTGATCCTTAATTCCTTAGACCTTATCACTCTGTAGAAGTCGGATCAACTTTTAACTTTCTAAAGACTAGTCGATACGGACTGCTAAGAACTACCAATCACAGCAAAGTAAAAAACAAATACACAATTAAATTATAGTTTTACATAAAAAGTTGTTTCAGATTTTCTTTTTTAATTTAAATTTAATAACCTCAGGAAGCATGGCATCTCAAAAACGGTTTTCTGAGAAATACCAAGTTCTCAGAAAGTGTGGCGTTGCTTTGGTAGTTTAAACTTCCCATCAGTATCTTAATAACCTCTGCTTCACAGCTGCTTACGCCTTGCTATAGAATATTTTCTTTCAAAGAGTTTATTTGGACATAGTCTCCAACTTTCTAATTGGTTTGCACGGTCAAGTCATTAAGGGTACAAACTGTAGATGCAATTTCCATTTCTACAGACCATATGGATGTGGTCATACATACACGCAAACTTAATTATACTCTATTAATTAAATTTATCATAATACTAGGCCTGGGGGGGTATATTTGTTCGGACATTCCCCGAATTAAAACCAAAACAAAATTTAAGCCAAATGGTGGTGCAATGAAGTAACATTGGATAGACCTATCGGTATTTAAATATAAGATGTAGGTAGTGTACTCTTACCCACACAAGAGCAACAGTCGCTGTAGAGGTTGCCCAAGCAGCCATAACATTCCTGGTAACACGGGTAGTTGTTGATATCACACTTGCAAGACTGCGTCAACATACACTTGCTCACGACACTAGCACACACTGCTTCATTACAGCCCTCTGTGGGTGTCATCAGAAACACCGCTCCCGCCAACAAGGCCGTCAGTACAGCTTTGACAAACGTCATGCTGAAACAATCACACACACTGGTATGAACGTTCCTAGAGGTCGGATCTAGGCGTGCATGAAAGTATCGGTGAGCGTGTGTCCACTAAACATCATCTGGTCTGGTCTACCGTTGACAATAAGGTGAGGATTTAAACCCTCGCCACTGTCTTATTACTCGTTCAGATCATATGCATTTGTACTAAATACACTAATATGTTAAGGATTAGGAAGGCTGAATTTAGAGCAAGTGTACCTGCATTTGTGTGGAGGGAGAGTAGAAAACTATTGATAAAAAACCACCCTCAGTACACCCAGCCAGGATCGAACCCTGATCTCCCTCGTCTAGTCTATTGCGAGAATGGCACCTTAGAAGACCATGTGGCCACCCAAGGCGAGTATTGGTGCTATTAAGTGGTGGACAAGTGGTAAGATAATGTGCAAGAAAACACATGAAAAATTGTTGTCAAATAGCTCGTATTATTTGCAACAGCCTTAAAATTAATACCGAGACGTTTATTCTAGGACATAGTTAACATGTGTTGTTCATACAAAGAAACACTATAATACTAAACTGTTGGGAAAAGAGTTTTTTTTATAATGAGCATTTTTAGTTTTTTATGGGTGTTCACTTGTACATTAGCAGACACTGCCATTATGTCACAAAAAATTGACAGAAATTGGCTAAACATACCAAATCTGGTTGTATTTGATTAAATTTGGTCAACTACTATTTTATTTATCTATGAGTAGAGGATAGTGGCCTGGATATAATATATTCATAAGAGGATTTTTATGTATGGAAAAAATATTTATTTTCAAATAGAATTTTGATCAAAATAGGTATTACTTTTTATTAAAATACGATTTTTTTTTTTTGTTTCCGCAACCTGCCTGGGTAAACTATGTGCGAGCCAAAACACTCCCTACATACTTTCCCCAAGTAGTGAGTATTCCAAGTAGTGAGTATTCCAAGTAGTGAGTATTCCAAGTAGTGAGTATTCCAAGTAGGAATAGGATTTATGGGGCCAGTATGCAAACAATTTACTTGAGGGAAAACACTATTTTATCAACAAAAAAAACCCAGACATTATGACACATAAAAGAGAAATACATTCAAATACTTTGTTTTGATTCTAAAATAATTAGCTAATTTGTAGCCAACTAAAAGACCTTTTCCGTATTCGAGTCGTGTTGGTTACCACTTCTATACAAAACGTACACCTTGACAACTTTGTATGAACATAACTAGACTCTAAATGTATTTTTTTACCCATCCCAATTTTTATTAACACCAACCGCTTCGGTGGCCAAATGGTCTAAGGTGTTCTCTTGTGTTGGACTTGCTTGTTTAAGACCCGGAGATCGGGGGCAAACCAGGTCTACTGAGGGTGATTTTCCCTAAATGGTTTCCCACTCTCCTTCCACGCAAATTCTGCCCAAGTTACCTCTAAACTGCTTCCTTCTTCATCCCTACCCCGTTAATTTATCACATATGCGTATGTAGTAGCCTAAACAGGTATTAAGAAGCGGTGATAATAATATAATATATTAACGTTTAATTTTCTCAGACAAGTAAAATATCATTTGGGTTTAATCTTTAAAAGAATCAATAACAAAAACAATTATCAAATATTAATGGAAATAGGTTTTAAAATTTGTGGCGCGAACGTGTTACCTTCACTTCCGTCCCAACAGATCTGATCAACACTCGAGGATATCCACTACAAATGTCACACAATTTTGTTTAGAATTTTTAAACCGAGACGGGAAAATTCACTTTACTTGTCTGTTGAGTAGTCACTGTACAGCGCATTAATGGCCGCCAAATGTAGTTAAACTATTCCCATTAACTAAACAAACTTCACCAACATTTTGTTGAATACTTGTAGCATTAGTAAGAAAAAAAAACTATTTCTCTTCTGAAAAGAAAACACGACTTCAGACGAAGGTATTCCAAGTTTTCTACCTGTCCTCGGATAGAAACGTCACAGTCTCACCAATACAAAGATAACTTGAATTATTTTACCCTCCGGCTATTTACCCATCCTTTTTCCTCTTTCTGCTTCATGACAAGGAAAAAAACCCGGCTTGGAGCGGTTATCATAGACATATAAGAAAGCTGAAACTTTCTACGCCTTTGTACAATCTGTTAGGAATAAATGTATATCTTGAATCGTAGGATCACGTGATGTTTCACAGGCGCGTCTTCTCAACACAAGTTGAGTCTCGATAAACACGTTTTCTCGACGGCAACCCACACTTGTTGGAAATAATATCACACTCCTCGATGTTTGACTGAGGGTCCTTTCACACGAGAGGGATTTTGTCGTGCGAATTTTCCCCGTTGCGATGCATTGCTTTAAATGGGAGCGTTCACACAGGCAGGGAAAATATCGCGCGGTAAAATTCCCTTGAGATATATTGAGTCAAATGTTATACTTTCAGACGAAAGGGAATAAATCGCGAGATTGGAGTTAAAAACTCTTTGGAGGTTTAACGTATCGTATAACAATAGTTTGTGATAAAAATTGGGCCTTCAATGTACTGTACATTGTTGGTTCGTACATGATTAAGATACAAAAATGTTGTTTATGCACTTTTCAATAATTAGATGTATTAAGTTGACAAAGTTCTTAAACCTTAACGTAACTGTCACTTTTTTCAGATGGTTAGATTGTATTTCTAATACTTGTATCAGCTCTAATTAAACCTGATGACAAACAATGCAACGATTCGTCGAATGTTTCTACAGACGTGCGAAAATACTAGAAAATCTTATGGTAATACCGCCGCAGTTTAGCAAAATTTAAACTAAAATCACCTTAAAGTAATTTACAACTAATTATAGAATGTAGGCAGAACTACCTTTATTATTTTTTACTCTACGTAGCAAGACGTATGTAGCCAACATACGGTTTACCTCGTCAGCCATGGTGTCTATATAATGTCAAAATCACAACCGAACATGGGCAACAGGCGGTATTTCCCCTCTCGTCCGAAAGCAACGCCGAAACTGACCGCGCGATAAAATATCTCTCGTGTGAAAGGGCACTTAGGCATGAACAGAGAAGGGCGATATCTCAATCAACCCCTCATACACTGTCGGGATTGTTGGCGATTTCAACCACAGACAATTACTCTGCAGGTTTCCCGACAAAGGACACACACACTCGTTATAACCGAACGGGAATCACGAATAGAGTTCGCCCCCAACACTTTCACAACTACTATACAGTAAAACCTTGGATTGCGAGTAACTTGGTCTGCGAGTGTTTTGTAAGACGAGCAAAATTTTTCAATAAATTTTAACTTGATAAACGAGCGATATCTTGCAATACGAGCAGTTTCATTGGATAGGTTCTTTGTTAAAGTCGCACAAAAATTTTTTTTGAGTTAGCCAACATATAGTAGTGATTCCGTTAGTGACAGTGAAAGTCGTCCTAAACAATAACTCACCTCCTATCTCTCTCGTCCACCTCACACCAGCCACCATTAAATTTAATTAATAAATTTGATTACAGTACAGTTACATTTAAATAACGAAAATAATAAAGGTATTAATCATTATTAGATTAAATATTTTTGGGTTGTGGGACGAATCATTTGAGTTTCCATTATTTCTTATGGGGGAAATTCACTTTGATATACGAGTGCTTTGTATTACGAACACGTTTACGAAACGAATTATGCTCGCAATCCAAGGTTTTACTGTATTATATTCTGCAGGCATGTTCAGTCCTTTTTGTAATTGTGTAACACCGGTCACGGTCTTTATTCACGTACGGGGAAAACTGTCCCGAGCCAGAAGTCCCATACACTCTTGGGATTGTCAACACGACAATGAAAACGGGGAAGAAAATCATTTGAGGTGTGATTCAGTTCGGGACCATTTTGTCGTGATTGTCCTATTCAGTTTAATCACGTAGGTACGGTTAAAACTGCCAACGATCCCGAAAGTGAATGTATGAGTCCCTTAACGTTTGCACTGAAGGTAAAAGTTTTCTTAAAAATGTCCAGTTCCAAGAAATATATAATAAGTCGTTACTTGTGATATTTATCACGTGAGCCTCGAACATCGTACATATAAATAAACTACAACACATTTATTTAAATATTCTATAGAGAGAATGATCAAAGTTTTAGGACCGCTATAAGGAGACAACTCTTTATAAGATACACCAAATCGATATTTAGAAGACAACCTTTTCGAAAGCTCACTATACTTATCTTAATTATATCAATTAACCGGTCCCGTGGTCAGTGCACCTGGCGACGAACTTGGGGGTCACGGGTTCGATTCTCAGCTGGCACCATGGGTAATTTTTCCAAAAAGGGAATAGCCTCCACGGAAAGGATGTACGACATTAGTACTTGCTTATGTCAAAGGCTACATGGATTAATTTGTTATATGAATACATTAACGTAGACTGAGGTAACGTGATAAATTGTTAAAGACGATTCTTCCTATTGATGCTCGACAATACGTCTATGAACAGCGCAACCAACAACTATAGAAGTAACATGGTAGAAAGGACAGTTAGTTACTATCACTACTTGCATATTTTTATTCGTATGTCATGTAATCTAAAGTTGCAACCTTTTGATGTGTAGTATCTACACCTACTTAATAATAAGGTTTATTAACATATTTTATTACTATTAATGTTGACAGCAATATTTGTATTTTCTAAAGTGTCTTTCCTAGCTTATTCTTTTTGAGTAAATTAATGCGTCTTCATCCGCAAGTGACAAAACTATTCCAGGAATGCATTTGGCCAATTTCCAAAAGCAGCTCTGAAATGGTTGTCACAATCAGTTCAACGAATGAACTATTCTCATCAATCCTGATCAGATGTCAAGGTCGTGGTGGAAGGAACAAACAACTTCTCTGGTGTCTTGTTCAGGAGTTGCACCAGAAATATTTTCTGACAGGAAAGGGAAGTATTTCAACTTTCGGTTAAAAAAAAAAGTGGGGGATGGGTTGGCCAAGAATACAGGGTTTTTTTCTTCAAACAGTTCAAGTTTCATTGTTTGTCGTACCCGCATCGGTGGGCACGCGGACTGGATGTCAGGCCTTTTTACACACTGACACATGGTGGGAATTAAAGTTAATATGGATGTATCTGAAGCTAGGTGAACATAGTTCAATTCTCGCGTTCACGTGTCATGTTTTAACTAATGTAATATTCAGGCGAGTGTGCTCAGTGCTGCCACGGTACGGTAAGTGGCAGCAGCTAAAACTAATTATGTCATGGCTGCTGACTCGGGATATTAATTAGTTATCTCTGATAATGGCTGTTGTATGAAGAGATCTGATGCTGTGGCATAGATTTCTTACGGACTATAGTGTGTGTCAGGGGGTATAACACCATCTCCCACCTGAACACACCTGGCTCTGTGTCAGGTGTATAACACCATCTCCCACCTGAACACACCTGGCTCTGAGTCAGGGGGTATAACACCATCTCCCACCTGGCTCTGAGTCAGGGGGTATAACACCATCTCCCACCTGAACACACCTGGCTCTGTGTCAGGTGTATAACACCATCTCCCACCTGGCTCTGAGTCAGGGGGTATAACACCATCTCCCACCTGGCTCTGAGTCAGGGGGTATAACACCATCTCCCACCTGAACACACCTGGCTCTGTGTCAGGTGTATAACACCATCTCCCACCTGGCTCTGAGTCAGGGGGTATAACACCATCTCCCACCTGAACACACCTGGCTCTGTGTCAGGTGTATAACACCATCTCCCACCTGGCTCTGTGTCAGGGGTATAACACCATCTCCCACCTGAACACACCTGGTTCTGTGTCAGGTGTATAACACCATCTCCCACCTGACTCTGTGTCAGGTGTATAACACCATCTCCCACCTGAACACACCTGGCTCTGTGTCAGGTGTATAACACCATCTCCCACCTGAACACACCTGGCTCTGTGTCAGGTGTATAACACCATCTCCCACCTGAACACACCTGGCTCTGTGTCAGGTGTATAACACCATCTCCCACCTGAACACACCTGGCTCTGTGTCAGGTGTATAACACCATCTCCCACCTGAACACACCTGGCTCTGTGTCAGGTGTATAACACCATCTCCCACCTGAACACACCTGGCTCTGTGTCAGGTGTATAACACCATCTCCCACCTGAACACACCTGGCTCCAAGTCAAGCACGATATGTTTACGTTGAGGCGAGGACAGACCACTGTAAAGGTCAGTGTGAACAGATGTGGAGCCTGAGGCTAGCCAAGTGGTCAAGTGACATCTCTGTAAACAAGTCACTCAAGAGAGTGCAGCACCGATCATCGTACAGACAGTCTGGTGCTGGTACCACAAGGTTGTCATGGTGCTGATACCACAAGGTTGTCATGGTGCTGGTACCACAAGGTCGTCATGGGGCGGTACCACAAGGTTGTCATGGTGCTGGTACCACAAGGTTGTCATGGTGCTGGTACCACAAGGTCGTCATGGGGCTGGTACCACAAGGTCGTCATGGGGCTGGTACCACAAGGTTGTCATGGTGCTGGTACCACAAGGTCGTCATGGGGCTGGTACCACAAGGTCGTCATGGGGCTGGTACCACAAGGTCGTCATGGGGCTGGTACCACAAGGTCGTCATGGGGCTGGTACCACAAGGTTGTCATGGTGCTGGTACCACAAGGTTGTCATGGTGCTGGTACCACAAGGTCGTCATGGTGCTGGTACCACAAGGTCGTCATGGGGCTGGTACCACAAGGTTGTCATGGTGCTGGTACCACAAGGTTGTCATGGTGCTGGTACACAAAGGTCGTCATGGGGCTGGTACCACAAGGTTGTCATGGTGCTGGTACCACAAGGTCGTCATGGGGCTGGTACCACAAGGTCGTCATGGCGCTGGTACCACAAGGTCGTCATGGCGCTGGTACAACCAGGCCTAGCAACATTGGGTTGTATGGGGGTACCTGTAGTGGGGCCCAAGGAGCGGTGTAACTAGAACCATCTTCTGAGGTTTGGCCACCATATAGGTGCGGTCACTTTAGCCCGATGAGATGATGATAATGATGGTTATAGGGTGCTAGTAGAAGTCTTGAACCTAACTTGAGCCTAATTAACCCGACCTTATCGACAACAGGAACAATTCCCCCTTGGGAAAAATACCTCTGGTACCACCAGGAATCAAACTCGGGACCTCTAGATTAGTAGCCACTAGAGCAAGATGGCGGCCACAGTAACAACTTCACTCCTGGCTGCAATATAATAACTAGAGTCTGTTCACGATAGGTTTTTACCTCGATGACATTTCAAAAAGCATACGTTTAGGTTCTGGGTTGCCAACACTTGTTTTGTTATAAATGTTAAGTTTTTTAATTACATGTCATTTTTACATTTAAAATAACGTAAACTTAAGTTTTCTCACATTATTTCATTACTTTTAATAATTTCTTTTTATCCAATCCGAAACAATATTTTAAACATAATTAAAAGTACTTATTCTTAGTTTTGGAATGTTATCTAGATGTGTAATACAGTGCATACATTAATACCTTTTAATACTGGCATCGTATTTACTTGGAAAAGAGAAAATACTTGTCTTTTTTTATACATATAATATATTATAGCCGAATAAAATATTTTTATCCACTGTGTGGGTGCAACATTGTAAAGAACTTGTTAGCGTCATGATCAATCACATGGATTAAGTTCATTGGTCACCGTTTTAAAGCTATATTTGTGAAAGTGCTGTGAATAGTAATCTTTTTAAGTAGAATAAAACGATAAATAAGCTTTGTGCCCGATAAATAAGCTTTGTGCCGTCCTCAAACAAATATAAATAATATTGTCCTAAATTACTGTGGTTAACTGTCACATTCATACATTAGCATACGTTTTCATTACAGCTGGTCAAAGTGACAGATGTCAGCTGTTGGCGTAGGGATACATTAGAGAGTATTTCAAGTAACTTTTTGAGCCGTTATCAAAGTAAACTCGGGTGTTGGATGTACTTTAGCTAAACATCTAACCAAGTGTGCAGTCACTTACCTGTGATGGCCACCCTTTGTCAGTCTCGGACATCCTGGAAGATTGGGGATGGAAAAGAAGTTCATACATCACACTTACTTGCACTTTTTCTTCCCCGCTTCTATCATCACACAACAACTTATGCGCTGACTGTACCTGGCCTCTCCAACTGATTGACAGTGAGGATCTACCTTTTTATTCAGGGGTGGGTCAAGCTGAAAATTTAAACTAATGGGGGAGGGAAGTAGAATTTAGAGGAAATGTACCTACATTTATGTGGAAAACATTTTAAGGAAAACCACCCTCAGTAAACTTGATGAAGTTTCAAATCCCGGCCCTTCCGTCATCAGCGATCTAGTCTAATGGGAGAGTGTTGCGTCATCAGCGATCTAGTCTAATGGGAGAGTGTTGCGTCATCAGCGATCTAGTCTAATGGGAGAGTGTTGCGTCAGACCATTCCAACACTGATGCGAGTCTTGGGTCAGAAGCAGAATTTTATAAAAATTGAATTTGACTAAATTACAAACATATTTTTGAGGCAGTTGTAACTTACAAAAAAAAATTAAAATTTAGAAAAATATACCACTATTCAGACTAATCCAAATAAATAAACTATGATGATAAAAGTTCTACTTCCCTATGAATCCAACTAGAGAGACTTATCAGAATGTATTGTGATAACAAGCCAAGCAATACGTGGTATATTCTGAGCATGTATCTACTAATATTGTTAATCCGACACCTTAGCTCAGACGGTAGTGTGTCTCTCTACTGAACTAAAGGTCCCAGGTTCAATTCTTGGCATGGCGAAAAATGTATCATTGAAGAAATGTGGGTTTATACCCTTTCGCATTGATAAATTCACAGCTGGGGACTGGATGTTGTGCCTGTCCTAATCTTAAGTTTAGATTATAAAGCAAATGAAGCTACGACAGGCCTAGCAAACCGGTAGTGGAAAATGTATGGCTTGAATAAAAAACTGACCACAGGCTGGAAACAACAATGGATGTAAAGTAACTCTAACCTTTGACATTATGCTTTGCTGTAATGGACAAACAATAGGTTCATGGACAAAGCTGTTAGCAATCAACTAAAGTCATACGATACTTTAACTATGAACTACTAACATTTTATTTATTGGAAATAACTTTATATTAAAAATGTGATACATTTCGACTGTGCGATGAAATAAATAAAGATGAGGAATAAGTTCAAATAAATAACAATTGAGCCTTTTTTTTTAGTTACTGTACTCACAAGTGTACGTACAATTATTAAGAAACAAACTATGTCGTAGTAATTAGGGTTTTGCTAAATCTGACTCCTCTTTTCCTTGGGTCTCATTGGAGTCATGAATTGCTTGGAAATCAACTTCACTTATCAAGTTCTTCTTGCCGTGGGGCGGCGGGCCAATCAACGACTCCACATCTTCGTAATTTAATGTCTCCTTTTTTAGCAATGTTTCTGCCAACTGTAGTTAACATAAAACCAACAAAAATACATTCAGGTTATGCGCATATGTACTATTATTCTAATGTGGTGGTGATGAGGCAGGTTGAACTTAGAGGTGTACCTGCATTTTCAAGGAGGGAGAGTGGAAAACCACTTCGGTACACCTGGCAGGGATTCAAACCTCTATCTCCCTGGCGCCTGCAGTCATCATGAGAGTAACGCCTTAGACCGTTCAGCCACTGAAGTGGGTCACATTTTAATTATTGGTTTATTTTAATGAAACAAAGTTTTCCTAAAAGTCGGACCGGATGACAGATTAAGACACAAGCCCGAAGTTTGTACTTACCAGTGCTAATTTATCCTTGTGTTCGGTGAGCACCTCTTCCGTCTTCTTGTAGGCCATAACAACTATTCTACGAGCTTCTTCATCCATCAGGGCTGCCAACCTCTTACTAAATGGCCTTCTCCCGACCTCGCGAGACGGATCATCCTCCGGGAATGACATCAAGCCCACAGTTTTGCTCATCCCATACTGCTTTACCTGAGCATAGGCCATCTTTGTGACCTTTGAAGGTCATTCTGAGCCCCTGTGGTGATTTTATTGAACGTAAGAGACTCCGCAACACGTCCACCGAGAGCCATGCACATACGTTGAAACAGCTAGAACAAAGATCACTTGTTCACCGAGAGCCATGCACATACGTTGAAACAGCTAGAACAAAGATCACTTGTTCACTGAGAGCCATGCACATATGTTGAAACAGCTAGAACAAAGATCACTTGTTCACCGAGAGTCATGCACATACGTTGAAACAGCTAGAACAAATATTACTTGTTCACCGAGAGTCATGCACATACGTTGAAACAGCTAGAACAAAGATCACTTGTTCACTGAGAGCCATGCACATACGTTGAAACAGCTAGAACAAAGATCACTTGTTCACTGAGAGCCATGCACATACGTTGAAACAGCTAGAACAAAGATCACTTGTTCACTGAGAGCCATGCACATATGTTGAAACAGCTAGAACAAATATTACTTGTTCACCGAGAGTCATGCACATACGTTGAAACAGCTAGAACAAAGATCACTTGTTCACCGAGAGCCATGCACATATGTTGAAACAGCTAGAACAAAGATCACTTGTTCACTGAGAGCCATGCACATATGTTGAAACAGCTAGAACAAATATTACTTGTTCACCGAGAGTCATGCACATACGTTGAAACAGCTAGAACAAAGATCATTTGTTCACTGAGAGCCATGCACATATGTTGAAACAGCTAGAACAAAGATCACTTGTTCACCGAGAGTCATGCACATATGTTGAAACAGCTAGAACAAAGATCACTTGTTCACCGAGAGTCATGCACATATGTTGAAACAGCTAGAACAAAGATTATTTGTTCACTGAGTCATGCACATATGTTGAAACAGCTAGAACAAAGATCACTTGTTCACCGAGAGCCATGCACATACGTTGAAACAGCTAGAACAAAGATCACTTGTTCACCGAGAGCCATGCACATATGTTGAAACAGCTAGAACAAAGATCACTTGTTCACCGAGAGTCATGCACAGATGTTGAAACAGCTAGAACAAAGATTACTTGTTCACTGAGAGTCATGCACATACGTTGAAACAGCTAGAACAAAGATCACTTGTTCACCGAGAGTCATGCACATACGTTGAAACAGCTAGAACAAAGATCACTTGTTCACCGAGAGTCATGCACATACGTTGAAACAGCTAGAACAAAGCTCATGTGTTCTTTAAGTACAACATTACATTCAAAACTGTTTTCTATGAATGAATCCATGGGGACCATTTTAAAGTTATCGCACTAGGGGAGTAAAATAAGATAATATCTTGTGTTGGCTTTGATCTACGTCAATTTGGCCACAGTTTGGGCTGTGATATTATCAGTGAGTATGAACATATTTATTGTTTTTAAGTAGAATTGGGTCAAATCCACTAATTTACAAATCCGAATCTCCAACTTATCTTCGAATCTGAATCTTGGAAAACATTTGAAAATAAGAAGGAATATAAATATAATAGAATAATAGAAAATACAAATAGTAGCTAAATGTTAACAGGCATTTGAGTGTTACATTACTGGTCTGGGGCCTGGTTGTTGAGTTCATACTACAATTATAATTGGTTATGCACCACCAATAAGCATTATCAGAGCTTTAAAACAAATGTAACTTAAAAAATGGATTTTTTTAAATATGAGTCGTGATTCAGAAATTTTCTTGAATCCTCTGATATCCTTAAGGATTTGAGGGTCTCATTTCTATTTTTAAGTACACTATCTATTACTGTAAGCGGTAAAACCACAGTAAGCTGGATACTGGTTTATATTATTTATCTTTACACAATGGGCTGTTTGCAAGAACAAAGTTTGAAAGAAGGCGGAGTTGGAGTGGAGGCAAAGAAGGTTAATTTCCAAGAAATGGACGCAATAGTGTTGAGTCGCTCGATAATCAGGTCCCAAGCAGCCTTTGTTTAACGCATCGTTCTTGGGTATTACCCAATGATCTAGCAATAGGCTCTCTTACTATTCAAATATCTTAAAAAAATTTTTTTTTTTTACCTTCAGCTATGTCGACAAGTTTTACAGGTACTTTTAAGAGTGAAAGATCCCCGATGAAAAAAAAACCTACTTATAACTAGAGTTGTTTTATGCATATGAAGAACAAACATACCTGATATAGTGTTCTTTTGATAACATGAAAAACTTACACATGTGTGACACAGTCCAATTTGTATAGGAAGGACCTTTTTGAAAATACAAACATATTTTTTGTGACTAAATTTGATAACATGTTAGTGTTATTTAAAAGGTATTAATATTATCTAGTAGCAGATCACATGACCTTACGCATGAATACGTGAAAGGAGACCAGTAATTTTTATAGAACCCACTTCAGTGGCTGAATGGTTTAACATTCTACTATCGCAGTAGACTAAACTGCTGATGATGGGGAGATCGAGGTTTGAATCTAGGTCGGGTGTAATGAGAGTGTTTTTTTTTCAAAATGGTTTTCCACTCTCCCTCCAAAAAAAATGTGTGTGCACTTCCTATAAATACAACTTTCCTAATAACAAAAACCATTAGTGTAATTAGTAAATAAGTGTATAACTCGAATGGGTAGTAATATGCAGTACTAAAACAACCTTTTATAGCTGTCAGATAAGGCGTGTAGTAGTGGAGGTATTCCTCACCTCTTCCTCGCTGTGGAGTTTCTGGTCGGAGGGCATGTACTGTGCGAAGCCCAATGCCAGGTTGGTGCGAGGCACTATCGTGACCTTGAGAAGGGCGTCCGTGTGCTGCAACATCCAACCCACCAACGCGTGTCCTGACTCGTGGTACGCCACCACAGTCTTTTCTTGCGGGGACATGACATGGCTCCTCTTCTCCGTACCCCCAACCACACGCTCCACTGCATACTCCAGGTCGTCTCCGGTCACCACAGTGTGTTTCAGTCTCGCCGCGTGCAGGGCTGCTTCATTGCACACATTTGCTATGTCCGCACCTGTCAGGATGGAAATGGTTTGTTCAGTTACATGTGGTAAGAGACCTGTGATGGAGGAAAGAAGTGCCCTTGAAGTGTTGTACAGGGCATACTTTGTACCTATTGTCACATCTGCAGCAGAAACATGGATATTGAATATAAGAGAGACAAGGAGAGAATGTTAGTTGTCACGAGGAGGAACAGGATTAGGAATTAAGTTATCTGGGAAAGAATTGGGGGGTACAGGGAGTACATGAGATAGTAGAGGAAGCAAGACTGAGATGGTATGGACGGCAGGGGAGGGTAAGAAAGAGATGGGAGGAGAAGATAACAGAAAGTGTTCAAGTGGGAGGAGAAGAAGAATGGTGGAAGGAAAGAGTAAGATGGAGACATTTTACTAAACTGACCCGGGCCTGTGAGGCATGATCGAGACCAATAAATTGCTGGTCTTCTGACTTTCTAGGTCTTCGATCAAAATTCTTACTTGCTACAGATGATAAGAATACAGTACAATACAGTTGAGAGGTACTTGAGTCTTATTGAAACTATTCACGTTAACTTATTTTTGGAAAAAAGATATGTTTATATAATTATAAAGGAAAATTTACCTCTAAATATTATTGAGTGTTTATCAGTTTTTCAAAGCAGCTCTAAAACTAATTGATGGAATACCATTTGTGAATGATTATCTGAAATTAGTTATTTTTTTTAAGTATTGGACTTTATATAAAATATTTAAATTTGTACAAGTTATCGTTATAATATACCAGTGTTGATAAATATGATGAGATGATGCAATTATTTATTGTTTTATGAAAGAAAGGGGTGTGTGGTATTTTTTATGACTATTGAAGAAGGTACAGGAAAGATTAGTATTTGTTTTGCTTTTTTAAATTAAATTAAGGGGGAAAAAAATTTACCTTGAAGTTAGTTTACGATTTTATACACATTTCTCAGCTATAATTGAGAATACTGAGGAGTCACTCTTGAGAGCTGAGCAACCACTTCTGAGAAACTTCCCTTTCGGGCAAAATTTTCTTTCAATGATTCAAAAGGGAATAAAGTGTTTTGGAGTAGAATGTAAATGTTCTTGTTAAATGGGAATCAAGATAGATCAGTTTGGAGAGAGATTGGCACATAAATCCATAATATTATACTAATAATATTTTATTGTGGCTATTTCTCATTAAATGGTGGTCTGATTTACTTAATAATTGATGATGTGTCATACCACTGAATCCTGGAGTTAAATATGCCATTCGTCTGGAGTAAAATTGAGGCTCCTTTTCAAGAGAAATACTTTTCAGATGCTGTTCGAAAATTTCCTTTCTTTCTTCAAAAGTTGGAAGATCAATCAAAATATGTCTGTCAAATCTTCCTGGACGTAGCAATGCCTAGAAATACAAAAATACAATAATTAGGTACACAAAATGCATGATATGACTTATATAAATTAGTGAAAACTAACTAAGAGTGTAATCAAATTTTAAAACAATAACTTAAACCGGAACAACAAGAAGAACTGAAACCTTAAACATAAATTGCTTTAGAACCAGAACCAGAATTGATATATATTTTGAGTTCCTAAAGGTTCTTATCTGTCATTAAGGAGTTTTAAATTTTTATAATTTTAAAAAAAATATTAATTGTATTTTATGCCCTTTTTTCTTTGACTTAATTATATTTTTAAATAGGAGAGATTGGGTAGGGATGGGACACTTTGTACAATATAAAACTCAAGTCTCTTACTTGAGAGGAAGTTAATATATGTTAGGCTACAAATTTACCACAACCTAACTGTTCAAAATGTATTTTGTGCTAGTTTTAAAACACACACTTACGAGGGTTATCAAACACAAATGTAAGTCTATCACGTTGTTGAACCATTCTTGGATTTGGAAGAATACCAAATATTTGACTAAGTTCACAAAAGAAATGTCACTATCCACCAGCAATTTTTTTTATCTCTGCCGTTGGACTTAATGGCCATCACTGATACATCCTGTTGACCAGTGCAATCACTTTGTTCTGAAGGCCCTTGTATATACTTATTTTGTAGTGTTACAGGAACCTCCTAGCAACTTCACTAGAGCAAATACGCCTTGTTTTAAGAGGTTAGGGTTTTGTTTAGGATCAACCACTTTTATTGCATCGTCTTCAGCTGACTCTTCCGATAAAATGGCTGTTAGCTCATCGATTTGAGAATATTCAGATTATGTATCGTTAACTAATTTAGGAACAATTTTCTTTTTTTCCTTTTTACTTACGGGTGGTTTAGGCCTATACTTGGCTTTCATTTGTTCTATTTCATTTTTTTCGGGAGTGTCTGTCTTAATGCGACTTTTCCCCGTTTAGCTAGTGATTTAAAATCAAATTTTTGCTAGGCTCGAGCTATATTTAGTAAATACAGCTGATAGTAAATCTCATATGAAAGCTATTGATAGCCTTAAGCTTTAGGACTTAGCCTTTTATATAGGTTTATCCTTTAAACTTTTAGAAATAATCATGCTTTTAATAGGCCTACCTTATTTTAGAGCTATTAATAGAGAATGCCCATATAAAATAACATAGACCTACTATGTAGGCCCTACAATAACCTAAAAATGTAGGTGAGGGATGGGAACAAAGCCATCCCATGCCTCCTTATGCAGACTATTTTTACATTTTAAATATTTTGACAAGATATAAATAATATTTCCAAGATACCATGTTTGGTATACATAGTTGATATTCTAAAGTATAATTTACTGTATGAATCTGATCAAATTCCCTGTTTTACATGTCACATTGGTTGTTTGTTAGAGTAACCAAAGTTCAATAACCTTGTCGAGAACATCGGCTCTGTTTGTGGACGCCAGAATGATGACCCCTTCCTTGGAAACCATACCGTCCATCTCCACGAGAAGTTGGTTCAGCGTCTGCTCACCTTCTCCAGCAGCGCTATTGAACTGACCAGAGCCCCCACTCCGTTTACGACCGATCGCATCGATCTCGTCTATGTAGATTATGCACGGTGCTCGCTTCTTAGCTTCTTTAAACAAGTCTCTAAAAGGATTGTCTTTTATTAATACAAATAATTTTTTCCCTCAGTACAATTGTACTTGAATACCAAGTTAACTAACAATTTGAAAAATTTGAAAAATATGTATTAAAATGAAATTAATAGGATTACTTTACATCAAATAATTTAGGTCATAAGCCAAAGCATATACTCATGCATACACACAGACACAAAATAAAGACTAAGTGACTAATTTAAATGGAGTTAAGCTATACACTTTTTTCTAAGTCTGTCCGAATCCATAATTTTCCATTTCGAGTCTAAACCGAATCTTGACAAACCAGCTCGAATCGATTCCGAATCGAATATCATGCTCAGATTTTTTTTTTGAATCAAATCCGAATCAATTTTTTTTTATTTTGAAAATGTTTCAAATCCAAATCAAATAAGGGTCAGTCCATATGAAGTGGTCCAGAAAATAAATAAATGGTTGCTCGACCATTTTTAAAAAATTTAATTTTTTTTTCTAAATTACCCTTACATGTTGGTAGTTCAAAATGACTATTATTTTATTTTTATTGTTTTTGGTTTTCGCATAGTGGCCATATTTGTTTTACAAGACGCTACTTTTTTTGCAATTTTAAGGGTTTACAGAAACAAAAATATCTCGGCCTCTGTTTGATCAATCTACATGAGTGAAAAATAATTTTGTTTGGAAAGTAAAGGGCTACAAGTTTGTGTATGTAGCATTTTGACCTAAACTGAATTCTAAAGGGTGAAATTTTTGCCTAAAATTCTAGCTTTTTTTAAAAGAAAATCCAGTTTTCAGGGGGAAATATTTTCACTAAGGGAAAGAGTCAACAAGCTACAATTTTTTATACGGGCAGACATAAACTACTTGTCCTCACACACAAAGTTTAAAACCTGAGAATTGACCCGCTTTTAAAAAAAAATAATCAAATTTTTGGAAATTTTGAAAAAATTGCAATTTTCAGAGCTTAATATCTCTGGTGGGGGATGAGTTAAAAATCTTAAACTTTGGTCCATAATAGTAATATATAATAGTATTACACACAAAAAATTTTGAGTTTGAGAATTGGCTACAAGCTGAGATATTGAAAAGACAAAATTAGAAGAAAAAACCTGCACATATTAATAGGTTTGTGTACAGTATCTCTACTAGATTAAATTTTATTTGTATTAAACATGTTTTTATGTGTAAAATATATTTCAAGCACATAAATCCATAGGTGCTTATTATTCTACCTAGAATAAAAATTAAAAACTATTACCTTATTAACAAGATAAGTTTGATGTTTGGCAGAGAGCCGAGATATTTCTTCGCACAATTTAGAGCTGATGTTGTGCGTACGACCAGTCACAGTTGAAAGTTCCATTGCCATGATCTTAATTAAAAATTCTTTGCACAGGTACACAGGTTTAGACATCTCTTGAAATATTAAAAGAAATTAATGGTCCTGCTGGCTCGTATTAATGAATTTTGAAGTAATTATATCCGATGCTCACTTCCTCAATAACCCCAAGATATTATTACCCTTCATTTACTCACGCAGCTATGTCTATTTTTTTGGGAGTAAGAACGACGAAGCTTTTGATAGTTTTATTTCCTCAAAGTATTCAGAAATTGAAGTGTGGTACCATCTTACGGTGGTGTCATTTATAGGAATATATCTGTGGTATGATCGAGTTTTAGGAATTGGCAAGCAGTTTTCAAATCTCTTTTCCATTTCAACTCCATTTTTAGCCACTTCTTCACTTGACACATAGGTAAAGTCTATTCACTGTAGGAATTGTTTTCTGAAAGACCTTTTTCCCTACCAGAAAGATATTATATAGTAGGATATTGGTAGGAAAAAAGAGCTTTCAGAGAGTCATTCCTACCGTGAATGGAGTATATACTTAATGCCAAGAAGGTTTTTATCACAAAATTGAAACATATCCTCTGGAGTTAATATTTGATTATTGGTTGTCATCTGAAGGCCCCTCTTGGTCACTTCTCTTTTTGTAGTCTCTCCTACCCCATCACAAGTATTTTTCCCATGTCTGGTAGCAAAAAAGTGCCACTCTGCTTGACATCACGGTGACATAGATTGAGAAAGGTCTTCTTATTTTTGTACTGACGAGAAGATCCGTCGCTGAAATATAATATCTTATTCAGTGATGGGGCAGTAGTCTTCATATCACTTATCAAATGCCTTTGGAACGCATGAACTGTGATGGTATTGTGCGTAAGGTGGTTACTGATGACACAAAAACTTCTGCTCTTCAATTAACTTTGATTACTTTCTTTATAATTACTTTCTTTACAAAGGGGTGAACAGTGGCTTGTTTTTTCACCCAATGAAAACTTTGTATTTCGTCTTGGATTACAAAAGAAAAGTTTTCAGAAAAATCAGCTAAAACAATGCATTCTGTATACAGCAGGCTCTTTTTCTTGTCCTTGAGAAAACTTGACTGTACTTTGGATACATAGTGGTGTTTCTTTAGAGAGCTGAGTTTTTCTGCTAAGGATTCAAAATATTCTTCTCTTGGTTTTGTGACTGAAATCATCTCGGCTCGGTCAGTTGTGACCCACTGTTTGTAGCTTATGTTGTCAGGGTTTTCTTCTGTCTCTTGTTCTTGGAACAGCAATTCCAGTAGGAAATCTTCACCTGGGCAGTCGGTACATTGGCTTAGCATGCACTCAGAACGGTTTAGGTCACAGACAAGCATCATAAGATCATCTTTGTAGTCCACATTTAATTTTGCACCATCCATCATTAATTTTATATTTTGGTGGTATAAACACACACAAAGAGAATGTGTCCCTGATGCGCCAGCAATTACACACCATTTAGGCCTAAACTCACAATTTTGAGCGTCCAATTTTACATTCTGGGTGGGCTTTCCTAAATTTTACATACAGTTCATTTAGGTTACAAAGTAATAATTGTTTCTGTTTATGTACTTTAACCCCATCAATTCGAACAGATACACAATCTTTTTTTATCAGAAAGAATCCTGATGTTTTCTCCACTGATATAAAAATCTACAACCTTCCTGACTGTGTCTTCATTAATATTTTTAACACAACGTCTCTTTCCTAGGTCTGGTAGTATTCCGTGTGCCTTAGAATAGTTCTGTAATCTTAGAGTGGTAGTTTTTTTTACATGAGCATACAATGAAATAACATATTAATTGATTTAAATACTATACATACACCCATTGAAACATGAGTTTTTCTCCTCATGTTGTTCTTTAAATATCTCGGCTTGTAGTCAATTCTCAAACTTAAATTTTTGTGTATATAATACTATTATATATTACTATTATGGCACAAAGTTTCAGATTTTTATCTTGTCCCCCACCTGAGATCATAAGCTCAGAAAATTGCAATTTTTTCAAATTTTCAAAGATTTGAAATTTTTTTTAAAAAAAGAGGATAATTTCTCAGGTTTGAAACTCGGTATGTGAGGACAAATAGTTTATGTCTGCCTGTATAAAAAATTGTAACTTGTTGACTCTTGCCCTTAATGAAAATAATTCCCCCTGAAAACTGGAGGTTTTTTTAAAAAAAATCTAGAACTTATTTAGAAGTTTCACCCTTTAGAATTGAGTTTAGGTTAAAATAATCCATAAACAAATTTGTAGCCCTTTACTTTCCAAACAAAATGGTTTTTCTTTCATGTTGATTGAACAAACAGAGGCTGAGATATTTGCGTTTCCGTAAACCCTTAAAATTGCAAAAAATGTAGCGTCTTGTAAATTAAATATGGCCACTATGCGAAAACCAAAAACAATAAAAATAAAATAATAGTCATTTTGAACTACCAACATGTTAGGGTAATTGAGAAGAAAAAATCAATTTTTTTAAAAATAGTCAAGCAACCAGTGTTGGACCACTTGATATGGAATGACCCATAACATATCCTTAGGAGTCTTTGAAAATATTTTAAATTTAATCTTAAGTTAAAAAAATAAACAAAACCTCATGACTAACTTATGAAAGGCTATAAACAAAATAAATTACTATTATTTTAATAATGGTTTGCTGTATAAGACCATAGAAAGTTGAAATTATTCTTAAGTATGAAAATATTTGAATTTCAAACTAAACCCATCGAATCCGAATCTAACTTACTTAAATGTATGTGTTTAATGTATTTAAAATATTACTAAGTACAAATAAGTAAAAAATGTGGGCGATGCACAGCTGCTACTCGTACTAACTTTATTCATGTTCTTATTGGACAGCAACGCTTGGCGCTCTGGCCGCACGGCACACCTAAATCACCAATGCGACACACAGTTTGCGGAATACTGCAATAGTGCTATGAAAGCGCATATTTCTTTATTTGCTGAACTTGAAGAACTCCTGATTATCAAGTTGAGTTTGAGTAAAATAAATACATACTGTCAAATTACAACTTACACACCATAGATAAAAAAAGATTATTTAAATTTAAAGAAAAACAAGTTATTTAAATATAAAATGAGACTATGATTAAAAAAAAAGTATCTATTTGAGAAGAGAATAGCATTAATATTTTTGCAAAAATTAAAGACCAATATTTTAAAATAATTCTGTAATGACCAAAAATATCTTCAAGTTAACAGGGCTATGGCCCCACATTAGTGGACACGTGGTCTAAATGTCAGGCTCATATAGTCTGGTTTGGCAGTGACGGGGAGGTTGGGATTCGAATCCTGGCTGGACACACTGGAGGTGATGTTTCTGTACATTCTACCTTCCTCATCCCTCACTCATTTACTTACTTACTCTACAGCAGTAGGAGCTCGGAAGTTCATCGCCGCACTTACTAGAGTACGCCACCTATTTCTATCATGAGCTGGTTCTATCCAGTCCACCTCATTACACCCTATACCTATCTTGAGCTAGTTCTATCCAGTCCATCTCATTACACCCTATCCTTATCTTGAGCTAGTTCTATCCAGTCCACCTCATTACACCCTACCCCTATCTTGAGCTAGTTCTATCCAGTCCACCTCATTACACCCTATCCCTATCTTGAGCTAGTTCTATCCAGTCACCCTCATTACACCCTATCCCTATCTTGAGCTAGTTCTATCCAATCCACCTCATTACACCCTACCCCTATCTTGAGCTAGTTCTATCCAGTCCACCTCATTACACCCTATCCCTATCTTGAGCTAGTTCTATCCAGTCCACCTCATTACACCCTATCCCTATCTTGAGCTAGTTCTATCCAGTCCACCTCATTACACCCTATCCCTATCTTGAGCTAGTTCTATCCAGTCCACCTCATTACACCCTATCCCGAGCTAGTTCTATCCAGTCCACCTCATTACACCCTACCCCTATCTTGAGCTAGTTCTATCCAGTCCACCTCATTACACCCTATCCCTATCTTGAGCTAGTTCTATCCAGTCCACCTCATTACACCCTATCCCTATCTTGAGCTAGTTCTATCCAGTCCACCTCATTACACCCTATCCCTATCTTGAGCTAGTTCTATCCAGTCCACCTCATTACACCCTATCTCTATCTTGAGCTAGTTCTATCCAGTCCACCTCATTACACCCTATCCCTATCATGAGCTAGTTCTATCCAGTCCACCTCATTACACCCTATCCCTATCTTGAGCTAGTTCTATCCAGTCCACCTCATTACACCCTATCCCGAGCTAGTTCTATCCAGTCCACCTCATTACACCCTACCCCTATCTTGAGCTAGTTCTATCCAGTCCACCTCATTACACCCTATCCCTATCTTGAGCTAGTTCTATCCAGTCCACCTCATTACACCCTATCCCTATCTTGAGCTAGTTCTATCCAGTCCACCTCATTACACCCTATCCCTATCTTGAGCTAGTTCTATCCAGTCCACCTCATTACACCCTATCTCTATCTTGAGCTAGTTCTATCCAGTCCACCTCATTACACCCTACCCCTATCTTGAGCTAGTTCTATCCAGTCTACCTCATTACACCCTATCCCTATCATGAGGTAGTTCTATCCAGTCCACCTCATTACACCCCTCCTCTTTCAGGTCCACCTGTGTCTAGATCTTACAAATGGGTTTTCCAGTCAATAATAGACCTACCTCTTGCATCTCTATAATTAACACAAGGGGGGATCCTTGGATAGGTTTACAGATATAATAGTATTTGTGAACCCTCATAAGGCAAAGTCAAGCATCGTAATGTCTGTCTGTAAGTCTAGTAGTCGCACCTGACCCTGGCGGCTCCAAGACCACCGATCATCTCGATGAATTCCGAGCCGTTCATAGAGAGAAATGGGACGTTAGACTCTGTAGCCACAGCTTTGGCCAAGAGCGTCTTCCCGCAACCAGGAGGACCGAGCAAGAGGGCTCCTTGGGGAACCTACAACATAGTTGGTGGAAATTTAATTATTAACTTTAGTAAATAGGTCATTTTTATTATATTTGTAAGAAGGTGCAGGAAAGGTAGATAGAAACATATAAAAGGGACAAACACAATATGGCTGTTACAATGAAAAGAAGAACACAGTTCACACTTTACATTGCTGCCACTGGACAAAGAGGTAATGACTCCCTCTTGAAGAAAATCGATCCTAACCGCCCAATCCCCTGACATAGGTTTCATTCTATTGGAGTATGCCAAGTAATTCAGTAGCCTACCCTTTCTATGAAAATATGAAATATGCATATAAATAAATCTAAGACAAGATTCAATGGCCATATAACTAACGTGTCATTATCATATTAGACCGGGTTGCTGGTGATGAGGGATAAAGGTTCAAGTCCCAGTCGGCTGTAAAGAGAGTGGTTTTCCCCACACAAGCGTCCTCCAAACAAATTCAGGTGCAGTTCCTCTAAAATTCTACCTTCTTCATACATTAGCATTTTTCTATACGAGTACAACCCAAGACAGATACTAACTAACCTTGGCTCCAAGACGCCGGTAATATTCTGGTCGTTTCAGGTAATCCACAAATTCCTTGACCTCTTGTTTGGCCTCCATCAGACCCGCAACATCACTAAAGTGTACCCCTTTCCCTGGCCCTGTTAGAGAATCAACAAGAGTAAATTTGGCTCGGCCCATTTGAGTCTGAAACAGTTCAAAAGTGGACATTATTTTAACTTTATAATTAAAATGGATCACGCGCCTTCATCTACCAAGAATAAAGACACAAGTTTGAACATGAAACAACATTATATAAGTGACCATGATCTACCTCTAGCCATGCTGCCATAGTCCAGTCTGTGTTTTACTTTCTTCTGATGAAGAATGGAACTGATGTACCCCAAAATTAAATGAATGTGTGTTTTAGTGTTTTAACTGTGTACTTTGAAGGCTACAGTTTCCTGATAAGTGTGTAGATCTTGCCCTTATATCCTCCTTTCAATGTTTAGTTTAATTTAAAGAACTAGTAATGTATGGTAGTCTGGGCTGCCTCGAGCATAATTTTAAGCCTGGACGAACCTCGATTTAAGCAGCCCCTCCTTTTTAACGTCCTATAAACTTGAAAGGAACTCATTACATAATGAATGAATTTCTTATGTTCATGCTCGCTGGTTCTAACAAGGATATAAGTCGTAATAAACAGCAAAGAAAACAACTATATTTGAGCAATGTATTAATTTTTAAAAAAGATTATTATTTGTAGTTTTTTTAGACAACATAGGTGGTGTAACGCCCCCTAGAGCTCAGCGCCCCAGGCAGTCGCCTGCCTCGCTCACCCCTTGGACAGTCGCCTGCTTCACTCGCCCCATAGGCAGCCCTGATGGGAGTCAAATGCTGGCCGCAAAAAAATTTTGTATTTTCTAAAAGGCCATTCATATGAAAACCGAACAGTATATTTCAGTTAAAAACAATGACTCGCTTTGTGAGAATCAAGGAATCAATCAAATGTTTCCTCACAAATGAATCCATGCTGATGGGTGGTCTGATACTCTTGCTACGAGAGAGAAGGGAGAGAATCAGTCCCACAACAATGAGAGAGGCGAGAAGCTTCCCGGCCGTGTCTGAACTGCGCTCGTATATGATTGGGACACCTTTATCCACTGTGATCCCAAGTCTTTTCTCTGCTTCGCGCAGTTTCTCTTCAAAGCGGTTTATGTCCACAATGTTCATGTGAAACGTTTTATGATCCATCTGGGGGGAGAAAAAAAAATATTGTAAAGAGTATTTAAAAAAATAAAACTAGTGACAGTGAATTTCCCAACTCAAGGTGTTCTGAAAGTATAAAATTACCCAAGTGACCAGGGGACATTGAAAACATCGGGGAGAATGGAATGGTATGGCGCACCCCCTAGTTAAGATGGAGGAGCAGGGCAAACTGTAAAATTTGAGGTGGTTTTTAAAGTTATTTGTTAATGATGGATTTTTCTGGTTACAAGTGTTGTTGTGAGGAAAATTTACTAGTTCCGGCTTGTAAAAACTCTATGCTTTATCACCTTAAAATATCACCTAACCAGTGGGTATTGACAACGGCGCTATTAGCTAACTTGATTAACTAAGCTTTCCATACAATCTACTATAGAAGTTATCTCCTCTCAATGTTTGATGAGTTATGAAGTTGGAAACTTTTGAAGAGTTGGGATCGAGAGATGGGGAATTTAAAATTTGTCCGTTTAATGAAACAATAATAATTAGCTTACTCGTTTGCCTTTGACGATTGCTCCATCATGTAGAATAATAGTTACGATGTCTACGTCTGGTCGGACAATCACTTCCTCCACTTCGCCTTTGGCCAACATGTGATAGACAAACTCATTCCAAGATACGTATCTGATAACCTACAACACAAACAATTGCATCAAATACGTATTAAATAGCTTTGGTTGGGCGGTTTTACCAAATCTATCATTTTAACAATCTAGTGTCTTATGGATGGTTCCCAGGAAAACCAAGACTTGATTAGGGCTGTGCTCGATTGTTAGGACTATCGATTTGACATAAAAAAAAATCTCCATGTTGTCAGCTCATAATCAAGACATGCTGAGCGGCCGACCAAAATATGTTGGCGAAGATAGTACCAACATTTGTGGTCAGCACAATGAACCCTTCGACCGTTTATCTCAGTTTTTTATACCAGACTCACTACTTTCTTATTCTATTAGCTCCTCATTTGTCCTCACGAGGCTGAGTTGACCCCGTTCCGGGCCCACTGCCTCACAGAACAATATGGAAGCACCGGGGCTCAAACCCGAGACCTACGGATCTGACCACTCGACCATAGAGTATTTAATGACAAATCCTACATAATATTATCTGACAAGTGTATCGTACCTCTGGCTGATTACTACTTGGAAACAAAAGAGAAATAACGGCTATGAGCATGTACGCGGTCAACATCCACAGAAACGCTTTGGCCAACAGTGAAGGTATTTTGTCGTCATCTTCATTTTCTTTTCCCGGTTTCTTGTCCTCTTTTTTTGTAGGCGGTTGTTGTTTTTGAGGTTTGGGAGTAGAGGTGTGATATAATCTCGAGGTTAGTAACTGCGGTAGGCCTAGCTGGTCGACATGTCTCAGACCAGAGCGGTGCAGTAGATCACAAACAGCTCGATACTCTCTTGATATTTGTTTGCTGACCTAAAAACAATTACATAATTTAACCTTAAAATATATATTTGGGTACATAATCTTGAATCATTGTACTCCCCGCATTTTTCTGAGTATAAAGGTAGTATAAACTTTGTGGTTTTCAGGGTTTTTTAGACAAAAAAGTTTGCTAAAAAAGTACAGTTTTTAGGTTTCGTCCCCGGTTTTCAGTAGGTATAGTTATTAATCATCTCGGCTACATTCTTAATGTTTCAAGGGTTGACACCTTGGCGGTCTTGTATATAATTATATTAAAGCCCAACAAAAATAATTAAACACAAAGCTAAACTAAGGAGTTATGTCTACCTTAGTCTTACCTGTATATTCCTCTTTGAGAAATGACACTGAACAGTCCGCTTTACTTCTATAAACGATCTCAATGTGCTTTTATTAACTGGGGAAAATATGTGTGTTGTAGTTCGTGGTAGACACGTACTAAATTTATAGTTAAATAAATAGTTCACTAAGGTTTTTCTTTTAACTAAATTCATTGTAAGTTGTTGATTAAAATATTTGTGCAACATACAATTGGAAGATTTTTTTGACAAATCAATACAAAATCATGTAAAGAGACCTAAAGAAAAGAAATCGTTTATTGTTGTTGTAGTAGTCCAAGCAGTTATCAAATATTCCATTATCTTGATTTTGAAGACTAACAAAATATAAATACCATAATGACACAATTAAAGTACCAAGTTGCATAACAAACTAAGCTGACATACTTGTTTACATTTTGCAGTTGAATTTAGATTGTTAATGTTTATATTTAACTTTTACAGTGTTGCCTGCTCATTGCTATTATTTAATAAACATCTTTCAAGAATATGAAATTTTCCTACCTAAAATAAAAAGTTCAAAATTGTAACATTGAAGCACTAGCTCATTTATTGAACAGCCAGTAAATAAATATATATTAAACAATTTAAATAGAAAAACAT
This sequence comes from Timema podura, assembly GCA_033556935.1. Lineage (NCBI taxonomy): Eukaryota > Metazoa > Arthropoda > Insecta > Phasmatodea > Timematidae > Timema > Timema podura. The sequence continues at coordinate 4,245,851 of JAVRXN010000005.1, forward strand.
TGCGGTTGTATACAAACACAAAGGAAAAAATCTATACTATTCAAGTTATTACATTTGCGAAATTAATTTAAGTTTAGCCAGACTTTTATTATAATATAACTTTTTTAAAGTATCTCTAGACTACTTGAACTACTTTTTTTTTAAAAAAACATCACTTTATTAAATGGCCTGTGCAGATTATTTGTATGCCTAATGTTAATCATGTGAATTACTAAAATAATATAACCTTATATCTATCTTCTTCTCCTTATTTGGTTCTCAACAATATATGACTTTATATACATAGAATTATTTTTAAAATGATTACGTTATACTTCTAATACCTACCTATTTTCTCCAAATTGAATATATATATTATTATTAAAGGTCGGCTATATTAGTTTATGTTTGAACTTCGTTCATCAGTTCGGTTTTACCTTTAAAATAAAACGTGCTCAGTGTAAGGGACGGGGTCGGAGCTGTGCATATGTACAAATTATTGTTATCTTTCGAAAACAAGACATTTTACAGTTTTATTACTTCATTTGACTTTAGTAAGGCTGTTGACTGAGTTGTATACTGTTCTTTTAAGGGTAACAGGTGTACTTTGGAGGTGTGTTGTCCAAATTCATTCGTGTTGGAAGATGAGTTCCACAGTAGGTACCTAATCAACGTTAGGGTAGTTTCTGCCAAGAATTTTAATTAAATAATTTGGATTCAATACACCTGGAATATCTGTGATTTATACTTAAACACAATTATTATTATTAACTATACTTGAACTAAAAATAGTGAAATAACTGACAACTGAATCTTTGGGTGTGGCATAAATAGTATGATTTTCGCGTAGCGAGCTGATTTTAAATATAGAGTTGTATATGAGCTCAGAAAATGTGTGTTATAAAGGTTACTTTGCGCTCTCCCATCGTCGATTACTTTATGAAATGAGACTTTGGGGGTTATGTTACTTATATTGTGAAAGTTGTCTAGGTTTTTCTAAACATTGTATTAGGAAAACGTTTGGCTGATTATTCTAGACTGTTATTAATTGATCTCCGTATAATAATATTTCTGTGACTTATAGATCCTAGCCTGTCTTGAATGCACTGATTATATTAATCTTGATGACAACCTCAACACCTATATTAAATACCTATTCCTACTCTATATAGGCCCACATTAGATCATCTATTCTCATTCAAATAAGGCAGGGCCGCCCTTAGAGGCATGCAAACTGTGTGGTCACACAGGACCCCACGCTTGCTTAGGGGGGAGAGGAATAAAAACAAGTTGGAGTGGGAAATTTTTGTTTGCCCGCGCGTATAGTTGGCTTCCTTCATAGATGATCTGGCCATTGAGATCTATAATATAACCGGATGGACATCTAAGGTAGAATTTTTCGAGCGGTCGTCCTCACACCATTGTGTAAGATAGAGAAACTTTCGGGTATCTCTTTCTCGCTTACACACATTCAAGGCACTATGGCATTTTAACATCGTTTACTAATTTGTATGACTATAATATGAGATATACCAATGTATGTGATGGTCAAATTATATAAATGTGTTAGTAAAAGATTTGAACATCATAACTAAAACTCGTGATTTGTTTCTTACAATTTGATATGTACCGGTATATTGTAAGACTGTGGTACGAAATAAGACCTGCCAAACCTCTACAAGCCTGTAACCTAAATGATCGTTTGAACGTAAGACTACTACGAAAAGTTTGTCATTCAAATGAATGTAATAAAGTTGCCAGCTAGGATACCCTACCTTATTTCATTATAGTTATCGAACTTTGATTATAATATAGTTTATCCATCTTATTCTGATAATGTATTTTTTACTTTATTGTATACAGTATATTCTAGATTTTGCTGTCCGATTAAATATGCTAGTCAATTATTATTTCTATTGTATTGAAGCGTTTTTCAGAATAGACACCTTAATAAAAGCTATAATCTAATAACTATATTAACATGCAAGAGGTGCTATTGCCAATATTTGCTTAAGTCTAGCCAATTATCTCCCCAAAGTATTACTACGAATTTCTTTTATGACAAAAATAATTCATCTTTTTGAATGGCATAGTCTTATTAAAATTGTTACATAAGTCATAATTTTGTTAAATTCATACACGGATCTCCATTTTAATGTAACATTAGTAAGAATATTTGATACATACCTTAGTGAAAAACGCTCTGTTCATAGTTTTTAGAGTAGCTTAATATCAAAGACGGATATTTGTGGTTGGGTGCCTTAGCACGGCAGTATTTCAGGATGCAAGAGTCTTGCTTACCTTTGTCATATATTCAGTAAAAGGCTTCGTGAAAATCCTTGATATCACGCATTGTTACTAACGTACATTGGTAGCCAATCCTATGGTCATATGTAGGGTATTCTGGGAGACCTTTTACAGAATATTTGAAGAAACAAAACAAATCCATAATATTATAGCCTTCAAAGCGTAACAAAATAAACAGAGCGAAAGAGAGGTCGAGAAAAGAGGAAAACATCCAAAGTAACAAAAAGTAACAAAACCATTTTAATTCATTCCATCTATCACGGTTTAATTCACTTAAGTACCAAGCTAAACGTTTATGAAGGACCTAGATATATTAAAGAGCTTGGATTAATAGAGTTTGGCCAGTCTGATACGTTGAATACTGACTTTCAATCGCAAATATTTAAGAAAAATGTCAACAAAAACCCCGTCAGAAATGCTGTTAAATTTTTCACTGTAAACTTTTATTACATTTACGACACCAAACTGACTGTTGCTTCTTCATACAACAAACAAAAAAAATAATTAGAGTAGTGCAGCGTGAATACTGTCTTTACCTTTTCCTCTTTTCAATGTTTCTTTTCCACTTTTTAGGTTGAGATTTCTCCTAACTGTTACTTCCTCGATTCATTGGCGTAATGTTGAGCTCCATTTTTCACACTCAAAAATGTATAAAGATACATGACTTTTGATCGAAAAACACAAAAGATTAAGATAACGTCCGCTTATCAACAATAGCAGTCACCATGACAGTTTCCTTGGTCATGTGATCACTATGCTGTGGTGCCATCGTCTTGTTTGTCAGATTCTCACATTCGAAACAAAGGTATCTTGTGGGTGTTCTTTCAACTATTCTTTATTTTACACTCACCTACCCTGTCGTCTTAGTTAAATGAGCTCATTTCCCATCCAGCATGTTGATTTTTACCCACAGGTCAGTGCAGCATCTAGCGTATAATAGGGATTAGAAAGTGTGAGATGGAGAATAGGGATTAGAGAGTGTGAGATGGAGAATAGGGATTAGAGAGTGTGAGATGGAGAATAGGGATTAGAGAGTGTGAGATGGAGAATAGGGATTAGAGAGTGTGAGATGGAGAATAGGGATTAGATAGTGTGAGATGGAGAATAGGGATTAGAGAGTGTGAGATGAAGAATAGGGATTAGAAAGAGTGTGAGATGGAGAATAGGGATTAGAGAGTATGAGATGGAGAATAGGGATTAGAGAGTGTGAGATGGAGAATAGGGATTAGAGAGTATGAGATGGAGAATAGGGATTAGAGAGTATGAGATGAAGAATAGGGATTAGAGAGTATGAGATGGAGAATAGGGATTAGAGAGTGTGAGATGGAGAATAGGGATTAGAAAGTGTGAGATGGAGAATAGGGATTAGAGAGTGTGAGATGGAGAATAGGGATTAGAGAGTGTGAGATGGAGAATAGGGATTAGATAGTGTGAGATGGAGAATAGGGATTAGAGAGTGTGAGATGAAGAATAGGGATTAGAAAGAGTGTGAGATGGAGAATAGGGATTAGAGAGTATGAGATGGAGAATAGGGATTAGAGAGTGTGAGATGGAGAATAGGGATTAGAGAGTGTGAGATGGAGAATAGGGATTAGAGAGTGTGAGATGGAGAATAGGGATTAGAGAGTGTGAGATGAAGAATAGGGATTAGAAAGTGTGAGATGGAGAATAGGGATTAGAGAGTGTGAGATGGAGAATAGGGATTAGAGAGTATGAGATGGAGAATAGGGATTAGAGAGTGTGAGATGGAGAATAGGGATTAGAGAGTGTGAGATGGAGAATAGGATTAGAGAGTATGAGATGGAGAATAGGGATTAGAAAGTGTGAGATGGAGAATAGGGATTAGAGAGTGTGAGATGGAGAATAGGGATTAGAGAGTGTGAGATGGAGAATAGGGATTAGAGAGTGTGAGATGGAGAATAGGGATTAGAAAGAGTGTGAGATGGAGAATAGGGATTAGAGTGTGAGATGAAGAATGGGGATTAGAGAGTGTGAGATGGAGAATAGGGATTAGAGAGTGTGAGATGGAGAATAGGGATTAGAGAGTGTGAGATGGAGAATAGGATTAGAGAGTATGAGATGGAGAATAGGGATTAGAGAGTGTGAGATGGAGAATAGGGATTAGAGAGTATGAGATGGAGAATAGGGATTAGAGAGTGTGAGATGGAGAATAGGGATTAGAGAGTGTGAGATGGAGAATAGGGATTAGAGAGTATGAGATGGAGAATAGGGATTAGAGAGTGTGAGATGGAGAATAGGGATTAGGGAGTGTGAGATGGAGAATAGGGATTAGAGAGTGTGAGATGGAGAATAGGGATTAGGGAGTGTGAGATGGAGAATAGAGATTAGAAAGTGTGAGATGGAGAATAGGGATTAGAGAGTGTGAGATGGAGAATAGGGATTAGAGAGTGTGAGATGGAGAATAGGGATTAGGGAGTGTGAGATGGAGAATAGGATTAGAAAGAGTTAGATGGAGGTGTCCCCTCAACATTTGCACTAAGCGTCACAACATGCTAACTACACACATGACACGACTATCAACTCGCGCAGAACACAGCTACACATCACATCGCTTGTTGCCAATCCTCGTTGCCATGGGAACGCGATGATGACGTGGATTGTACCAGTGATCCTGTAGGAGCTGGTGTTCCCGGTACTTTATTCCCTCGCTTGAACGAATCAATTAACACACATGTGAGGGAAAGAGAAATTACGTGTACAGTTTTACAGCGAGTTTTCTTTTCTTGCCAGAATAAATAAAATATTGCTCCAGTTTGTAGGCCTAATGCACATTTAGGATACATTTTCTACACGTAGTAGTCTCGAAGATTCTTGAATAGTAATCGTCTCGCGCATTGCGGAATTTGTCTATAACTTTTTTTTATTATTTAAAAAGTGTGTCATCAAATGCCACTATGCTCATAACATAGCCTATATTCAATAACGGTTAATATTAACATGTATAGAAAACTAAGCTCTAGCTCTCTCTCTCTCTCTCTCTCTCTATATATATATATATATATATATATATATACTCTCTATATTTTATCTTAAAATAGAGATATTTACTAAAAACTAGTAAGATTTATGAAACAAAATAATATACATTGTTGCAGAAACACTCCAGCAAAGAGCCTAAATGAAATTACATACACAGTTACAGAAACATTGAGAAGAGTAACATCCCTGTCCACCAAAGAGCATACAGTCAATTTCAATTATCAAAGACCTCCGATCGACATATATATATATATATATATATATATATATATATATATATATATATATATATATAAGCATACATCTCAGAAACTGTTGGTTTTATAAAAATATATTTCAATTAAAATATTTTTATTTTCAATAGTACTACAACTTTATAATGGTAAGTGGTAAGTTATTTAGTATCTGAAAGAGTTGTAAGGATATGATGAAAATCATAAATGTCTTCTCATTTCAAAGTCATTTTCATGAGAAAATGAGAGTCGACATTTTGTTTGTGATACCACAACAGTGCTTAGATACCAAATTTGATGAAAATAGTAAGAGCCAATTTTTGAGACAACTGATTTTCTCTCTTTTCGCCCTTCAATATAAACTGCAAAAATGTATACCTAAAAAGCTCGCGTTCAATTCCACCCTCCCCCTTAATTGTTTAAATAATAAAATTCCGTATCTTGAAAATTTCCTAACTGCTCGAGTACACGCCACTGATTAAACACGTGATTGTATTGCTATGCTATGGAGTGATTTCATTATTTGGAACAATCACCAGACAGCTATAGTCGTATTGGTGGTCATACGGACAAAGGCAGCACTCTCGTTTGTCTGGTTTACCGGCAATAGAAGGTTGTAGTTCGAATCTCAGCCGGATGTACTAAGGTATTTTCCTATAATGATTTCCCACTCTCCCTCTACACAAATATATATACATTAAATCCTACCTTCCCCATTATGTTAAGCATGTGGATCACCCAGACGGGTAGTAAGACTCAGAAGCAATTTTAGGAATAGTCCAAAACCGCTACTCAGATGGTTTTTCCATCCTCCTTCTTGACGAATATCCCTCTCATTCCTATTCTGAGCAGAGGCAGCGGCTTGTGTTGATTTCCTCCTCCAATACTTCCCTCCTGACAAAAGCCTCTCTCACCTCCTTCCTCCTGATTCCCCGTGACGTCAAGGATGAGGAACTATCTTCTGTTCTCAACGAAAGAAGATTTAAAATGTTTCTTCAAGTGGCGGGGCCATCCATTAGCTTGTCCCGCTAATAGAGCCCGACCCTCAGCAAACATTCGCCGACGCGATCCCTTTCCCTCCCCCGTGATAATCCCTCTGAGGGAGCCGCGGGGGATGGATGTGCCGAACACACCCGGATGTGCGGCGGCACTACGTCACAAGGATGGCGGGGATTAGCGCGCGACAGACGCTGCGAGGTTAAGCCCGGGAGCGACACACAAATATATCATAACAAATAGTTAAAAGTTTTATTTTTTGAAGTCTTAAACGTGCACTTTCTAAACCGACTGATTATATCAACACACGAGAAATTCTATGAGCGAGAGAAATATACTACCAATTTTGCCGGGAAAGTTATTTCCACATATCGTCTAGAGTTCTTTACACGCCGCAATCGACATGGGACCGACGGCTTTACTTCCCCTCTAAAGGAAGTTGTGCTACGAATTTTTATCTCTCAGGAAAAATCCATCAACTCCGGTTGGGTGTGAACCCACGAACATCGGTCCGAGCACTTTACCCAAGACCACCGAGTTTAACAATAATTACGGTTGATTATCTATTTTTTATTTTATATAATCGCATTTTACTACCAGTTTGGAGCTACAAGCATTTTAATTACGTTGAAGGGTTAGGACTGATGAAAGTAGAATTTGGATTAAATGTACCCGCATTTACATAGAGTAAGATTTAGGAAACCGTTCATGAAAATAATATTACAGAACACCCGGCCGGAATTCGAACCTTTCTCTTGACTCTATGTTAGTCCTCGCTTTCAGCTTCATGAGCTGTTAGTACTACAACTGTCACTCATGAGCTGTTATCACCACAACTGCCACTCATGACCTGTTTCATCACGACTGTCACTCATGAGCTGTTATCACCACTGTCACTCATGAGCTGTTTCATCACGACTGTCACTCATGAGCTGTTATAACCACAACTGTAACTCATAGCTGTTTCATAACAACTGTCACTCATGAGCTTGTTATCACCACAACTGTCACTCATGAGCTGTTATCACCACAACTGTAACTCATGAGCTGTTATTACCACAACTGTCACTCATGAGCTGTTATCACCACTGTCACTCATGAGCTGTTATCACCACTGTCACTCATGAGCTGTTATTACCACAACTGTCACTCATGAGCTGTTTCATCACGACTGTCACTCATGAGCTGTTATAACCACAACTGTAACTCATGAGCTGTTATTACCACAACTGTAACTCATGAGCTGTTATTACCACAACTGTCACTCATGAGCTGTTATCACCACAACTGTCACTCATGAGATGTTATCACCACAACTGTCACTCATGAGCTGTTATAACCACAACTGTAACTCATGAGCTGTTTCATAACAACCGTCACTCATGAGCTGTTATCACCACAACTGTAACTCATGAGCTGTTATTACCACGACTGTCACTCATGAGCTGTTATCACCACAACTGTAACTCATGAGCTTTATTACCACGACTGCACTCATGAGCTGTTATCACCACAACTGTCACTCATGAGCTGTTATCACCACAACTGTCACTCATGAGCTGTTATCACCACAACTGTCACTCATGAGCTGTTATCACCACAACTGTCACTCATGAGCTGTTATCACCACTGTCACTCATGAGCTGTTAACACCCTTTATTATTATTATTATTTTAATGAATACGGTATATTAAACATACGGTTGTTAACGTTATTAAAGTGCAGAGAAGAGGAGGGTAAATTAAAGGACGTGCTCCTACATTAGCATGGAGATATGATTGGAAAACCACCCACCAACCTATCTGTGAGCGGCAACCAAGGACAATGAAATTCTAACGTCTTGTAGACGTATTCATTTTACAAGGACTTCAAAAACTGTATTATATTCATACAATTTCATGCAAACATATTTACGGAATACTATAGGTTTCTTATGTGTTTGTAGATAGGCTACTTATTTTGGTTGTGGGCGTAAAGGTCATTAATATATTTACCAAATTTAAATATTTAAACCTAACTGGGGGTACACCTGAGCTAATTTTGTTGCATGAGCTACATTTACACCGATATTTCTGGTGAGTCTGGAGTGCACGTGGTCGAAACTGAACGTCGCCCCGCCGTTTGGAGCGCTAGTGTAGGTTGCGGTCTAACGCCTGTAGCCATCATTAACAGTCATGGCCGCCACTGACGGATTTTACGCCTCACACCCCCATTTCTCTACACACAGCACAAACACTAATTATCATTTCAACAGCTACCCCCCACCCCCTTCCCTGTTTTGCACAATACCCATCCAACCCCCTTCGTTTGTTTTAATCGAGATCAGCCTGGCCCGACTGATGCATAAGCGGCTATAGCAAAACTCAAAAGCGAAAACGCGTTTCTGTGTGTTTTGGGCTTACGAAAACTAAACACGCACACACGCACGCACGCACGTTGGCTGCATTCTGACCGACTGAGAAAATAATGGGGTTGTTTTAAGTGGAGCTACACACGGCCACAGAATACCCATGACACTGATAAGTTTAGGAGAGCGCTTAGCACGTCTGACTCATAAAATTCAGGATCACTTTCAATCAGTGGCGCACTTAGAGGGATTAATTGTACCTCTCCTAAGACGACAATTAATAATTTCAATATGAACCAACAGCATATGAATTGGGCTAAATATAGAAGATGTTTAGAATGTAGGCCTAAAGGTTTCATTTTAAGACAATTTGATACTAAAACAAAACACGCCATTAGACATACATTCAAACAGCTCCCAAAATCTCCAATTGTAAAACAAAATACATATACAATAACTTGATACATTGTAGGCTATGTGAGGCCACTTCAGTAAAACCTCTGCTCCTAATCTATCACGGAGAAACTTCCAAATAGTAGACATATGTGGAGCGGTTTATTTTAAAATTCGAATTGAAGAAAAATATTACGAGTGAGTTTCGAGTAATTATCGAATTGAATTATATCCAAGTTAATTATGTTAAGTTATGATTGAAAGAAAAATACACATTAAATAAACAACATTGGATTAGTTTTGGACTCTAGTCTTATAAGTTATTCAAAATGTACACGCAACAATAGTTCGTTTTGTCAATGCTGAAAAGAGCACCATCTGTTGTGGTGATTATAAACTATTTCAATATTAAATCTTCACTCCTCAAAGTTAACACATTTTCTACGCATTATCCGAAGTTACGTCTATTTTGGTGTGCCCAGCGTCACTGCCCGGTCGGAATATAAAGTCTATTTACAAAATAATAGAATTACAAATTAAAAATACTTTGTATCACGGAATAATGTATTATATCTACCACCGATTATTAAAATATGTTAAGTAGGCGCGACAAAGGATGAATCGCTTTTGTATTTTGCCCGCCGCATTCGACTACCCTTTAGGATTATACGCTTATGTTCTAATTACACTAATGTTTTAGGGTTAAGAAGGTTATATTAAAGAAAGTGTACTCGCATTTCGTGGAGATAAAGTGGAAAACCATTTTGTAAAAACCACTCTTAGTACACCCGACCATAATTGTCTTAATAATCTTAGTTTGCACTACAAATAGAATATTCGAATCGGTGGGCACACGGACTGAACGTCAAATTCGTCTAGTATGATTTTCCGGTGAAGGGAAGGTTGGGTTTCGAACCTGGTCAGGTATACTGAGAATCATTTTTTTTTCCATATTGGCTTCATACTCTGCCTTCACTAATAATGCGAGTTCAATTCCTCTAAATTCTAAACCTTCTGATCAATGAGTGCTCACACATTCACATAGCCCGGATGGGTAAGTAAGACGCGCCCAAAAAAAAGTTATGTGAAGTCGGCGAAACGTGTGTATATCACTATGACACACTAACATTGTGATAACTGGCACCATTGCACGAGACCAAGTGTCCCGTTCGATTCCCGCTGGTACCTTGGTATTTTCACGAAAGGGATTTACCCCAACGCTAATCATGGTTTGGTTAATTATGCTCTAGTGTTTCACTGGTTTCACACCTTCATACTCATTATCCTCTTCATACTATCAACGTCTCATCAGGACATGGAAGGATCTCCACGGAAGGATGTACATTCGGACGTCTCTGGACAACGGTTATTAGTATGTACCGAGTAATCTCTCCACTTCTGGGTGTGAGCACGCAATTATACTACAGTATGATTTGTAGGAAGAACAGTAGAAGCTAGTTACTAAAATAATGTTAAATATTCATACATCAAGTCATGCTATCTGCAGCTGTCACTTTTGATAGATATTATTAAACTATAGATTAACATAAATAATATAGCTAAATGTTAGCAATGTTGTCTGAAAATATGTTTGTATTTTTTCTACTGTTCTTCCAACCAAAATAGGTTATATGTACGTATTAGTAGGTAGTACCAAAACCTATTAATGAGAGCATCGATTAATATATAACAATATTTGTTCAGGAAAATATATTTCAGGTTGAATTTTTGTTTTAGATCCATGCATAAACCATAAGTAAAAACATACATTTTTTATAATGACATTTTTTTGTGGAAAGAATTATCAAAAAAATTCAGATTTTTAAATAAATTTAATACAAGTCTACAACTTATTTCTTTTTAAACTAGACAAAAAAAATCTTTTGAGGGACTCCATTTTCACATGAAATAATATCAAATTAACTAAGAACAGAATTTTCAGTAAAAAAAAAAAAGGAAAATTCCGAGCACTCGAATTTTTCGCAACTTTCTATCAAAATCTTCCTAGGATAGGTTGAGAAGATACTAAAACTCGAATTAGGATAAATCAAACTTATATGTTTAAATATGACGCCATCTTTTTGTTTTTTAGGACGCACTCTCTCGCCGCCATGTTCCTGAAGTTGTGTATATTCCTCTCTCCTCAATTTGTCTGACGCATCTCGTGTTTGTGTAGGCGGAGGTCGCAGTACCGACAATCAATTAAGAGCGAGGTTTCTGCCCCCCTACCCCCTCAGGGGGGGAGAATAACATTGGTCAGTTTGACGTGCGCTACGTCTCCCCCTTCCTCCCCCTGTCATTTTATCGTTACATACGCCTGTTGATTGAAAATGTATCTTTTATTTCCACATTCACTCTTATCCTCCCACCAAAACCACACTTTTTTTTAAAACACTTTTTTAAGGTTCAATGGAAACTGCGGCTGAGGGGGGGGGGGGGGTCGGGGGGTGATGCTCATCACCAAATAATAAAAAAAAAGTGAATGGAATGGTAACGTTAAACGTGAAAAGGCTGTTATTTCCCCTCGTTTTTTTATTATTTTCATTGTTGTTTTATTCTTTCGACATTTTTATTCTATTCTGCTGGCAGCCATCAAGCCCCCCCCCCCCTCTCGTTTCGTCGTCGTTCTACAATTTACATGTCCGCGTGGCGGTTCTCGGAAAATAAACAAACGGAGAAAATGCCAAAGGCAATCAAGGAAAATCTACTGGAACTGTACTTTTTTTTTCACTTTTTTTTTTGTTGACAACGATTTTTTTTTGGTCCTCGTCGTATTTTCCTGTTTTCAAAACGTTGTGAAACCATTACCTATAATATTTCTGAAGGGAAGATCGTAATCAAATTTGACCTTTGTTTTATCAGTAAAAAGTAGAGATTTTTCCTTCAAACTTGACTTTATATTTTGGATTGACTTGATTGAACTAAATTTCTCTCCAACTTTTTATGAACGGTTGAATTTATATTCTGAAAAGGAATACCAGACTTTTATTAAAAGGAAATGTAATAGATTTATGAAATTGTTAAATGTAGGTACATTGTCAAATCTTTCATTTGTGTGTTGATGAAATATTTTTGAAAAAAAAAATTGCTCAAAAACCATAAAAATCCTATACGAGTATTTATATATATTTTATTTAACATGCACTTTATGAATCGAGTGATAATATCAGCACACGAAAATTTCTATGAGCGAGAGCGAAAGGGAACACCAATTTGACCGGAAAAAGTATTTCCCATAATTTTCGGGATTCTTTTACATGCCACAATCGTTATGGGACCAACGGCTTTACTTCTCCTCCGAAGGAAGTTGTGCTACGGATTTTTATCGCTCAAGGAAAATCTGTCAATCCCGGCTGAGTTTGAACCTACGAACCTCGGGTCCGAGGAGAGCACTTTACCCCAAGACCCGAGGTCAACAATTTATCAATTAAAAATATGTTGAATCAAGGTTTGATTAAACTAAAATAAAATGTATTTTCAAATATAAAAAAATATTGATTTGAAATAGAAGCGAGAAATATAATAATTTAGTGTACACGTTCATTTGTTTTAACGTTAAAAGAAAATAATGTTTGGGTTATTTTAGATTAACTATATTTGCAAAACTTTTTTAATTTGAGTACTATGTCTAACGCCAGGATTATTAACGACGCATTTTAAAGGGTAAGGATTAAAATAGTAGCCGAGAGGAAATATAACGGTATTAGCGTTGAGGGAGGATGGAAGAACCACATTGATACGTCATGTGTACAATCATTATTAGTGCATCCAATCTGGGTTCGAACCCAAATCATTGTAACCATCCTGATGTTTTTCTTTTCGTTGACACCTTCTAAGACATTTAATGTCACACATAAGTCAAATGCTTAGTCGAAGTATACGACGTCCTTAATTAAATTGGGAAGAAGGGATGTATTTTTTTAAAAGGACAAACTGGACGCAGGAGAAATAACATTGCAGGACTTCATCTTGGAAGTTGGCAAAAAAGTTCTCTCTCTAGAAAATATAAAGTAGGAGAAATTTAAATTTTGGTGATTTCAACGATGAGTTTGTGATCGGCTCTGTGATTTTGTATATTTTTTAAAGTGTATTGTTCTACCTTATATTACACTATTCTTCTTTATTTCCTTCCTATACTTATTTTGGAGTGATTTGGTTCGAGATAACACAATAGGGATGGATTTGATAAAAAGGTTATAGTCCTTAGTCTTATTAGTAATAACTAATAATATTTTAGTTTTAATTAACTATCCTACTACATAAGATACATCCTATTGTACATAGTTATGAATACACTTACCCAAAATTAATTTTGTTTAAATTCCTTTCTTATTTGCATTTACTTGATTCAAAATATGAGATTATAATTTTATTTTTGAATCACTTTAACTTAATTATGTTTTCTACTCATTCAATTATATTTCTATCATATTTTGTAAATCTTAATTATAATTGTTTAATATAAAGTTACTGAAAAACACTCAAGTATTTGCGTGGAGACTAATTGATAATAATATTAAAAAAAAAAGGCAATGATAGATTCACCCGCCTCGGTGGCGTAGTTGGCTAACGCGCTAGTCGAGGACGGGGAAATCGAGGTTCGAATCTCGGTCGTGTGAACTGGGGTGGTTTTTCCTAAATGGTTTTCCACTCTCCCTCCACGCAAATGCGGGTTCACTTCCTCTAAATTCAACCCTCTCAATTCCTAATCCATTAGCGTAATTAGTACTTAAGCGTATAACCCGAACGGGTATAAGACGCGGTGCTAAAATATTATTATTATTATTATTATGATGATGATAGATTCCAGCAATCAAACAAAAATCAAACACATTATCACTTTTGTTAAAATACTAAAAACAAACCAAAAAGGCCTCTTTGGTATTAATACTCCAAACAAGATCGACTTTACGTTGTTTATTATAAAATAAATATAACAATTTATTTATTATTCGATGTGTCACGTACAAGAAGGAGCCAAGCGACAGCACAAGTTACCCATAATCCCTCGAGCGGCAGTTGTGGCGTGAAAACATGGTTTGCCAAATCTTGTTTACAGTGTAAACACACTGTGAAGGGAGGGGGGGGGGGGGGGTTGGAGGCCATCATAGTGGAGGACAATGTTGGCTGGACAGTGGCCTAGGGACGGCCCGCGGGTACAGTCTGGGAAATATCACAACGGACACTCCTGTCAAAGTGAGACGATGTTTATAGACCTGGAAAAACAAGTCAACAACCTTACCGCTAGAGGTGGCCAAAATATCATCCCCCTCACATCCGTAGGTCCTCAATCTGCCAATTTGCAACCGCCAACTTCCCCCGATACCAGTGGATTTAGTAATATTTTATAGTAATCATGGTCACAATATTAATGACCAGCAATCCCCTCACGGCGTTGCCCGTGACCCACCAAACATTTGTTAAAAATAGCCTAATTAAAAATATAGTTAAAACTTTAAAAATCCGGCTTCGAGGTGCATTCGGACCCCCTTCCGTCCACCTATGTTAAAAATGTCAGAACTCTCCGTGCCGTAGATTTGGATGGGCATCGCACACAAACAAACAAACACACAAACAAACACTTCCTTTTATTATTATAGATTAAAATCGCCCGCTTCGGTGGCCGCGTGGTCTAACGCGCTATTCTCGCAGTAGACTAGGCTGCCGATGACGGGGAGACCGAAGTTCGAACCTCGGTCGGCTGTACTGAAGGTTTTTTATAAAATTGTTTCCACTCTCCATCCACGTAAATGCGGATACACTTCCTATAAATATAGCCTTCCTAATCCCTAAAACCATCAACGTATAACCCGTAGGATTAGTAAGACGCGGTGATAAAAGAAATATTAAAAACAATTATTTGAATACAAAAAAATATAATTCATAGAATAATTGATCTTATAATTTAGTGAGTCTAGTATTATGATTGTTGACGGTTTTGAAGCTTCAGAACTTCCATCTCCACAAGAAATACAGGAGTGTTGGGTATTTCTCGTCAAATGGGCGGTGGGGATTGTAGGGGACGCGAGAAAAGACCAATGTTTTTGCAGGTTTCATATCAAAACCTTTTATTTGTCAATAAAACATAGCTGTATTTTCTACACCTGGTGATATCAACATTTGTTGAATATCTGTGAAGGATGTCCTCTAATTTAATGACAACTTTTTATCTTCATTTAAAAAGTTTGTCATCTAATGTTGATATGCTCATGACAGATATTCAACAACTGTTGATATCACCAGTTGAAGAAAATTAAGCTTTATGTTTTATTTATTTTGACCAAAAAAGTTTTGTTTTAACAACTGCAAAAGATGTGGACTTTTCTTGCGTCCCCCCCCCCCCCCCCCCATCCCCGCCTTAAAAATCACTTTGTTAAAAAGTAAAAACAACTTGTATAATGATTCAATTTTGTGTTTAGAAAATAATACATGCTAACTATCCTTAGTAGATTATTATTTCTAATAAATATACAACTTTTTTTCAAGATTACAAATTAAAATCTGGCAAGAACATATACATCCAGAAGGCCAAGGTTCAGTCCCCATTGAGTACATTTTTCCCATCCTCTCCCCAGACCAACTGATGGTCCAGTTCCTTTGACGGTCCCTAACTTGGCTTGTGTTTCCTCGGGTCACTAGGGTATGGGAGCTTACGGACACAAACACAAATGTGGGTGTGGTGGAGGGTTGAACCCATAGTTCCCTGCTCCGAGCACCCGATCTGTTGAGGGACATGTACTCCCCTGTTATCACGCCACTGGCTAGTTTGTCCAGTGACCTCTTGTTTCCTGAATGGACACGGGGATATAATCAAGCCAAGTTTAGAGAGAGAGAGAGAGATACCCGCGGGGGATCCCTGGAAATACTGCAGGTGATACATTGTACACTCTCTTCTAATACCTCGTACACCTTAAGGATGGCTTTTTATTTAGCACCACGTCTTACTACCCGTTCGGGTTTTACGTCTATGTGCTAATTATACTAATGTGTTAGGGATTAGACAGGTTTAATTAAGAGGCAGTGCACCCACATTTGCGTGTGGGGAGAGGGAAAAAGCATTTAGAAAAGAACCATCCTTATTACATCCGACCTCCCCCTTTTCGGCAGTTTGGTCTATTGCGAGAGTAACGCCTTAAACCATGCGGCCGCCGAAGTGGGTAAGGACGATTTTCCCGTGCTTGCTTCAGTACGTGGAGTGACTGGCCCCGCGGTGTAGTGGTCAGAGCGCCTGGCTACGAACCTAGAGGCCCCAAGTAGTCATGTGAAAAAAGTATCGATACTTTACTAATATCGATATTTTGCTTTCGATACTAGTATTTTTACTAGATTTTTTTCCCCGATACTTTTACTGATATTAGTACTCACACTTCGGTATCGGATCGGTATCAAAAGAACCAACTTTTTTGTTTTCTTCGCTCATGCTGGGATTAAAGGTTAACTATGGTTAAAGAAGGTTACAAAATAGATTGACAAAAATATATTACTAATCCTATTTAGCTATTAAATAACTGTTAAACTAGACTGCCGAGGACGGGGAGATTGAGGTTCGAATCTCGCTCGGGTGTACTGGGGGTGGTTTTTCCTAAATGGTTCTACACTCTCCCTCCACGCAAATGCGGGTTCACTTCCTCTATATTAAACCTTCCTAATTCCTAACCCATTAGAGTAATTAGTACTTAAGCGTATAACCCGAACGGTTAGTAAGACGCGGTGCTAAGTATTATTATTATTATTATTATTATTATTACTATTATGCAACTGTTGAAATTATTACTTGATAAATTTTTTTCCAGATTAAAATTTCGATACCGATACTTAATGTTATCGATACTTTTCTTTCGATACCACATCCCTGGCCCCAAGTTAAAATCCAGGATGTCATATTGGGTCTTTTTTCCCGAAAGGGGATTACTCCAACGGTCACCAGGGTTTGGTTAGTTAGACTTAAGTTAGGTTTAAGTGTTTGCACTGGTTCAACACCCTCATACTCATCATTATCTCATCTCATGGTGACATGGAAAGAGCCTCCATGGAAAGGATGTACTATTAGTACATTCGGGCAACGGTACATTAGTACTGAATAATATTTCCACAAACTGACTACAAATGATGCTGCCCAGACACAAAAAAATAACTAGTAGTGGAAGCTTGTGCGTAATTCCGCAAAAGCGCGGATAGTAATATATTCCAGCGATGTCCAAGCACAATCCCATTTTCACAGGAAGAATATTATCCTAGAGAAAAGTTACTAGATCTGCTCCAACGTCAGGTCATGTGATCGATCATTAACCCTCACTTTGGATATATATCATCAATACATATAAAGTTAGTACTGTGAACAGTAGACCTCGCTATAATCAGGTTCTAATAGATCAGCAATCCAATATATAGCGAGACGTAGGCCTTAGATTATTCGAACACTAAGGTGGTTCTATTTCTATTAATTTCTCACTCTCTCTCTCTCTCTCTCTCTCTCTCTCTCATATATATATATATATATATATAATCGTATGACAATCGCACTACACCCACTTAACAAATCTACTATTTTTTCTAGTAAATAAATATAATTCTAACATTATTCCTGCAATTGAAAGAGTTTTTTACCATTCGATTTATATTGCTCGTAAAAACTAGAACTCTCATTGGAAGCTGTCATCGTTCCCCTTTACCACAACTATAAATACAAATTAGCTTCAATAGATATTTTTTTCATCAATTACCGCTATTGACATTTTTATTGGCAAAATATTTATTTTTATCTACTATGTTTCAAGTAATGTTTGTACACCATTAAAAAAGTATAGTATTACACATCTGAAAATAAAAATAATGGTGATATATTTACTGGCCAAGTGTAATTAATGACTCTTAAAAAAACTTGTATTGACAATTACACGATTTCCCTACGATTTTCAAAAGTAACCAAATGAGTTTAAAACGCAACAAATGCAACAACATTTCCATTAATTAACACCTAGTTTATTGGTCTGTCGCTTCGCAAATATGAACGATTCCGTACCCCATTAAATACACAATTAGAATTTAATGCACTTTCGATAAAGGTACAGTCAGTTGAAATATGAATAGTTGAATAACCTATCACGTAAAGACTCAGACTGTCCAAAATAGTTTTATTCTGTAAATGGGAAATAATTAACACCTCCATTTTATGATTGTGGTTTGGTTTCACTTGTGTTTATCACCATCCATTTAAATTTTAGAAATAAGCTCTGTGATGTTATTTTTGCTAAAAGAATTACTTATAATATAAATTTAATAGTCCGTTGACTCGGCCTTTTAAATAAGTAATTACGTTGACAACTTTACTTTTGTTTTCAATCACAACTCCTAAAGTTTCGAATATTAATTATTTATTTACAATTAAAATATTATATATATATAATCTACTTACCTTTATTTCACTATATTAAATTTTCTTTCTTTATTTTGATTCATAAATTGCCAACCCACCATGTTTATTATTTTTGTTGGTAGGTGATTTTAACGCTATCTGCTTTAGAGAGTGGTTTATTTCGGAACTATTATGATCTTAATTTATTTTATGTTCTTGGACGCTGATAACATCTGGCTGTCATTTGAAGAAATAACTGCCCCTAGCGGAAGAGATTATTATTCTCGTTTGGATTTTGGTGTGAAATTTAAATTAATTTTTAAAATAATTTATGTTTATTTGTCAAATCATAATATTAATTTATTTTTATAATAATACTTTCACTGTCTAAAGAGTTAAGATTTTTTTTATATATAAATCTCGGCAAAACTAGTGTTCTCCTCGGCCGGAAATTATAAAAAAAAAGAACGAACATGTTTGTGTATTGTTAATGTTTTTGTTTTGTTGAATCAAAAAAAAAATTGTAAAAAAAGATAAGGAAGGACCCAATTTGGGCCGTCCTTTAATATTGAATTTTATATAGTTAATTGTCAATTTCGGCAATTAAAAATGTGTCAAAAGTAAGGGATGACCTTCAAAGAAGGATAAACGTGAGTTTTCATGAAGATATTATAAAATATAAGCCACTAAAAAGAAAAATAAGAAATATAATTGCTACCAGAGATCATCAGTCTACGTTATTTATCATCTATCATCATCCTGTTGCTAGGAGTTTAAATTACATTTTTGAAGAACTCATTATTTTAACATGCTATACAAATATTTCAAACCTGGTGTTATTTCATCCAAAAGACTATTTATGTATCATAATTAATAACTATTATTTTGTCATCACAATTCAAGTGATAATCTTACATTTTTTAAATACTGCCTCAACAATACTTTTATTAATTTGTAACATAGGAGGCATGCCTTATTAGATAGGGTTAATTTAAAGGTTTTTTCTCTTCAACAATAATTACAAACACACTATAAATTTCATTGTATAATTTATTTTTTTATAATATTAATGTACATTATATTTTTAAGATTATATTCCATTTATAAATAGTTTCAGTAGGTTGGATGTCCATGTCAAGAATAATAATCTGTTCCAGGAAAATATGCAGTCATTATTGTAAGTGTCCAACTTGAGTTAAAACTTTAGGTAAAGTCCAGGGGTCTTGAGAGAAAGGGTTTTTATCGTCTTACCGTTGAGCAGTTTCTGGGGATAAATTTATTTAATAAAAAAATGTACCTATCTAAGAAAATATAAGGGGTTTGTAGTTGGCGCCCAACAATATATATAAATTAAATAAAATTAATTTATTCATACCTAATAATAAATGAAAAAAATTATATATTCATATATTTTTCACCACAGCTCCAAAATAATATTATCATGTTTTTATTTAATTATATTTTTGTTTAAGGAAATCCATGAAAATCCCTTTGTTTGGAATAATTCTATAGTGTTTTAATTACACCTATTAAACAGTTGTTAAATATATTATTTAATATTTTGCTCTTAGTTGATATTTATCACTAACCTATCATAATTATTATATCAAGTAAAGAAACAACATGTATAAATTGATGTTTTTTGGGTGGTTCATATAGTTTTAGAAATATAGGAAAAAAAGGTACTGTAATTTTTAAGTTGCTTTGAATCTTGCTTAACAATAGAAAATTATGTTTATTAAAACAATCAAAAGACTGAGGGGGAAAGCTCACTTTCACCGACGATAGATATTTCTGTCATGGCGGCAATTGAATAGGATTTTTTAATTTTTATTTAAAAGTTATTGTTGACCTCGGTGGTCTTGGGGTAAAGTGCTCAGCTCAGATTCCTATGTTCTTGGGTTCAAACCCAGCTAGGTTGACGGATATTTTTCTCTGAGAGATAAAAATCCGTAGCACAACTTCCTTCGGAGGGAAAGTAAAGCCGTCGGTCCCATGTCGATTGTGTCTTGTTAAAGAACCCTGGAAGGTATGTGAAAATACCTTTATCGGCAAATTTGGTAGGCCCTTTCCTCTGCTCATAGAAATTCTCATGTACTGATATAATCAGTGGATTCAGAAAGTGCACGTTCAAATAAATAGGGTGGAGTTAAAAATACAGAAAAAAGTTCAGCAAATACCTAATATTATGCCCACGAGAAATATTCAAACTCTGATGAGATTTATATGTGTAGAGCATTTAACTAAATATATAGAATGGAACTATGTTTTATTTAGGTTGGCTAACAAAGGTTGTTGTTGGGTCTAAAAACTGTAAAGATACTGAAATTAGCTCACATTATGTTCCAACTCACCTTACGTTATGTTCCAACTCACCTTACGTTATGTTCCAACTCACTTGACGTTATGTTTCAACTCACTTGACGTTATGTTCCAACTCACCTTACGTTATGTTCCGACTCACCTTACGTTATGTTCCAACTCACCTTACGTTATGTTCCAACTCACCTTACGTTATGTTCCAACTCACCTTACGTTATGTTCCAACTCACCTTACGTTATGTTCCAACTCACCTTACGTTATGTTCCGACTCACCTTACGTTATGTTCCAACTCACCTTACGTTATGTTCCGACTCACCTTACGTAATGTTCCGACTCACCTTACGTTATGTTCCAATTCACCTTACGTTATGTTCCAACTCACCTTACGTTATGTTCCAACTCACCTTACGTTATGTTCCAACTCACCTTTACGTTATGTTCCAACTCACCTTACGTTATGTTCCAACTCACCTACGTTATGTTCCAACTCACCTTACGTTATGTTCCCACTCACCTTACGTTATGTTCCAACTCACTTTACGTTATGTTCCAACTCACCTTACGTTATGTTCCAACTCACCTTACGTTATGTTCCCACTCACCTTACGTTATGTTCCAACTCACCTTACGTTATGTTCCAACTCACTTTACGTTATGTTCCAACTCACCTTACGTTATGTTCCAACTCACCTTACGTTATGTTCCAACTCACTTTACGTTATGTTCCAACTCACCTTACGTTATGTTCCGACTCACCTTACGTTATGTTCCAACTCACCTTAACGTTATGTTCCGACTCACCTTACGTAATGTTCCGACTCACCTTACGTTATGTTCCAATTCACCTTACGTTATGTTCCAACTCACCTTACGTATGTTCAACTCACCTTACGTAATGTTCCAACTCACCTTACGTTATGTTCCAACTCACCTTACGTATGTTTCAACTCACCTGTACGTTATGTTCCAACTCACCTTACTTATGTTCCCAACTCACCTTACGTTATGTTCCAACTCACTTTACGTTATGTTCCAACTCACCTTACGTTATGTTCCAACTCACCTTACGTTATGTTCCCACTCACCTTACGTTATGTTCCCACTCACCTTACGTTATGTTCCAACTCACCTTACGTTATGTTCCAACTCACTTACGTTATGTTCCAACTCACCTTACGTTATGTTCCAACTCACCTTACGTTATGTTCCAACTCACCTCAAGTGCTTTAAGGACATGGAGCTTACGAAGTCTATTAACAAGACTCGTTGAGGGAGATTGGGGTTCATACCCAGGTTAGGCTGTACTGAGGGTGTTTTTTCTTCTCAAATCTACCTCCACGCAAATGCGGGTACACTGCCTCTTAAGGTGGGAGTGCATCGGGTGCGAGAAAAGTTCAGTGTGTTTGCAATTTTTTTTATAGCATAACATTTTTCTGGCCAAAATAAATAAAATATTGCTCCAGTAGAAACCTAGAGTTTAATTTTATTCACTCGTGATATCAACATTTGCTGAATATCTGTCGTGAGCATGCGACATTAGATGACAAACTTTTTAAATGAAGAAGAAAAGTTGTCATAAATTCCAGGACATCCTTGACAGATATTCAATCAGCGGAAGGAAATTAAATTCTATGTTTCTACTTGAGCGGTATTTGATTTATTGTGGAAAAAAAAAATTGCTAAAAAAACCCCTGCAAAAACACTACCTTAATTCACGTCCCCATTACTAACACATAAGTTGGCTAGCTACACATGAAAATAACCCGCACGTGTAATAAAAAGCGGTGATAAAAAAAACACAAAACCTAAACACAAAAGAAAAATATGGTCTTCTTGGAGTTACTCGTGAGAATGTCAGCCATGTTAGGTAATATTATATTGAGCAATGGCGCCTACGCAGTTACATTATATATCGAGTCGCTAGAGCCCGAGGGTGGCAAGGGGATTGAAAGGAGGTGTTGAGGGTGAAGGGGGAGGAGGGTAGAGCCATCCAATAGAGCCCTCGCGAGTCCGCCGTATAATGGCCACAAAGGACCAGGGGGCTTCGCACTTCCCTGTCTGTACACAATAAAGCCAAGGTAAATATTATCACAAGGCTTTGTGCCAAAACTAGGAGGGTGGGGGGGGGGGAGGTTCGTCCTCATTGTCACCATCATCACCATGGTCGTCACCATCGTCGACATTTGTGACGGTTCTCACTGGACACTGCTGTAAGCCTTCCCCCCCCTCCCGTCTCTGAAGGACCATAAAGTCGGAACAATTCAGTTAATGTATTATTGAACGATGGACTGATGTATTAAGTGGTCTGAGCTGGCGGACGTACTTATATTTTCATTTTGATTGGGGAGATAAAAAAAAAGTGTTATTTATGTACAGGCTTGTGTGTGCTGAACATGTGGCATGTGTTCGGTAAGGGTCGATACTCCTATTATAAGCCTCCTCTTATCAATATTAGTTTAATATTAAAGGTAGGGTGAGAAAAAACTGCTGTAGCCTTGATGGACAGGTTACTTAGCTTTGATAGCACTTAACATAACTATACATAATAATACAATAATATAAGTGAACATTACTATTAACATTTTATATTGTATTTTTCTCCGCTCTCTATGCGTTCAGGTTATATGCATGTGTGTGTATATATATATATATATATATATATATATATATATATATATATATAATAGCACCGCGTCTTACTACCCGTTCGGGTTATATTCTTATGTACTAATTACGCTAATGGATTTAGGGATTAGGAAGGTTATATTTATAGGAAATCCACCCGAATTTACATGGAAAGAAAGTGGAAAACCATTCTGGGAAAAAAAAAACTACGTCAATATACCCGACATAGATTCGAACCCCAATCGCCCCGTCTTCGGCGGTGTAGTCCATTGCGAGAGTGATGCCTTAGACCATGGGTGGCCAACGTTTTTCTCTGGAGTGCCACAATTTACACTGATCAACTTGAGCACGCCACAATTTACACTGATCAACTTGAGCGCACCACTCCGCACGAAAACCTATACTCTAAACTCACACCACCACCCACCACTAACCTACGAAAACTACAATTAAAATGTATCAAGTCTATTTTTTTTAATGTAATTTAAAAAATCCTGAGTGAGTGAATGTTCTGGACTTTGTCTATTTACTTTATATTAGACAACATATTAGAAATAAAACATGTAATAATGGAAACAGAACCCTGTATATAGACCCTTCTATCGGGGAGAAATAGTTGGAGGTGTCCAGAATACATCATCCAGAATACAACATCCAGAATACAACATCCAGAATACAACAACCAGAATACATCATCCACAATACATCATCCAGAATACATTATCCAGAATACAACATCCAGGATAAATCATCCAAAATACAACATCCAGAATACATCATCCACAATACAACATCCAGAATACATAATCCAAAATACAACATCCAGAATACATCATCCAGAATACAACATCCAGGATACATCATCCACAATACAACATCCAGAATACATCATCCACAATACAACATCCAGAATACATCATCCACAATACAACATCCAGAATACAACATCCAGAATACAACATCCAGGATAAATCATCCAAAATACAACATCCAGAATACATCATCCACAATACAACATCCAGAATACATTATCCAGAATACAACATCCAGGATAAATCATCCAAAATACAACAACCAGAATACATCATCCACAATACAACATCCAGAATACATCATCCACAATACAACATCCAGAATACATAATCCAAAATACAACATCCAGAATACATCATCCAGAATACAACATCCAGGATACATCATCCACAATACAACATCCAGAATACATCATCCACAATACAACATCCAGAATACATCATCCACAATACAACATCCAGAATACAACATCCAGAATACAACATCCAGAATACATCATGCAGAATACATAATCCAAAATACAACATCCAGAATACAACATCCAGAATACATCATCCAGAATACATTATCCAGAATACAACATCCAGGATACATAATCCAAAATACAACATCCAGAATACATCATCCACAATACAACATCCAGAATACAACATCCAGAATACAACATCCAGGATGGTGGTTGGTATAAAAGTAACCTAAGTACCTTGTAATTGTATGGTTGTGTTTTATTGATAATATCAGTATTAGTAAAACAACAAAATAATGAAAAAAATCACATCTGTTTTTTAATAAAAAAAGTAAATTAAAATTAAAATGATAAAAAGATATTTCAGTTCTTAGTGGGGCTTTTAGATCTGTTTTGGTATTCACATGTTCAACCCTGTTTGGTTTGGTTGCCGAAGAAGCAACCTTAAGGTGGGATGAAGAGGCAACTTTAAGGTGGGATGAAGAGGCAACTTAAGGTGGGGTAAAGAGGCAACCTTAAGGTGGGATGAAGAGGCAACTTAAGGTGGGATGAAGAGGCAACCTTAAGGTGGGGCTGAAGAGGCAACCTTAAGGTGGGATGAAGAGGCAACCTTAAGGTGGGATGAAGAGGCAACTTAAGGTGGGATGAAGAGGCAACCTTAAGGTGGGGCTGAAGAGGCAACCTTAAGGTGGGGATGAAGAGGCAACCTTAAGGTGGGATGAAGAGGCAACCTTAAGGTGGGGTGAAGAGGCAACCTTAAGGTGGGGATGAAGAGGCAACCTTAAGGTGGGATGAAGAGGCAACCTTAAGGTGGGATGAAGAGGCAACCTTAAGGTGGGGTGAAGAGGCAACCTTAAGGTGGGGATGAAGAGGCAACCTTAAGGTGGGATGAAGAGGCAACCTTAAGGTGGGATGAAGAGGCAACTTAAGGTGGGGTGAAGAGGCAACCTTAAGGTGGGATGAAGAGTACGCGGGGGAAGGCCAGTGTTTTTGAAAAGTTTATAGCAAAACATCTTTTTGGTCAAAATATATAAAATACTTCGCCAGTATAAACAAAAGAGTTTTAATTTTTTTCACTTTGTGATATCAACAGTTGTTGAATATTTGTCATGAGCATAGCAGCATTAGATGAGGAACGTTTTAAATGAAGATAAAAAGTTGTCATCAAATTCCAGAACACCCTTGATAGATATTCAACAACTGTTGTTGTCATACATAATGTGTATAGAATTAAACTATTACTGTATGTTTATATTGGAGAAATATTTTATTTATTTTGGCAAAAAAAATATTTGATATAAAAACTGCACAAATACTGGCCTTTTCCCGCGTCCCCTACATCCCCGCCTAAGAATACCACTTAAAATGTATTCGCGTGCCAATAGTAGCCCGCGTGCCGTGGGTTGGTACCCCTACCTAGGACCATTTGAGTACCAAAGCAGTTGGTCAGAAAAGGCTCCTCCTATTAAAATTGGACTGTAGCTATGATCTTCTCACCACAGTAAAATTCTCAACTGCACAGTTTCTGTTTGGTGACTGTAGGGTGACTGTAGAGTGACTGTATGGTGACTGTAGAGTGACTGTAGGGCGACTGTAGAGTGACTGTAGGGCTACTGTAGAGTGACTGGAGGGCGACTGTAGAATGACTGTAGAGTGAATGTAGGGTGACTGTAGAGTGACTGTAGGGCGACTGTAGAGTGATTGTAGAATGACTGTAGAGTGACTTAGGGTGACTGTAGAGTGACTGTAGGGTGACTGTAGAGTGACTGTAAAGTGACTGTAGGGCGACTGTAGAGTGATTGTAGAGTGACTGTATGGGCTCGGATGACTTAGGTTACGAACGTTATTTTTAGCACCGCGTCTTACTACCCGTCTGGGCTATAACCATAGGCTATGAACCAATTACGCTAACATGTTGGTGGATGAGGAAGGTTTAATCTAGAGGAAGTGCACCCGTATTTGTGTGAAGAGAATAAAAAACCACCTTCAATACACAAGACCGGGGTTTGAGCCCCATCACACGACGACGACGACTGCAAGCTTGCATTCAGGTCGAAGGTGGCCATTTCGAGCACTTCTTACAATGATGGGTCAAATAAACACGCCATCATATTTGTTAGTTACGGTTATAGCCGCGTCTAAATAACATATTCTTTAAATTGAAAAGTTACACTTGGACACGGGAAATGAACCCAGGACATCAGGCTTAGTACGCCAAAGCTCTAACCACTGAACTATCTAGGAGTCTTCCCGTGCCCAGGGTCATTCTTCACTCATAGTTTAAGTCAGAGTCCATAATGGACGTGTGGAAATAGTCAATTGTAATTGTAATATTGCCAGGATAAGACCCTCCCTAGTCGAAGGTAGCTCCGTTATCTGATAACTCGTGATATTAGCTGATCACTCATATGTAGCTGACTATTCCCGCACGTCCATCACGGACTTTGACTTAAAATATGAGTGAAGAATGACCTTGAACACTGGGTGACTCCTGGATAGCTCAGTGGTCAGAACATTGGCGAACTAAGCCAAATGTCCCGGGTTCGATTCCCGTGTCCAGGTGTCATTTTTCAATTTAAAGATTAATTCTTATAATTTTAAGCAGCTCCACATAGCTACAAGGTCAAATGGGGCACCAGTTTATAATAACTACAAGGTCAAATGGGGCATAAGTTTATAATAACTACAAGGTCAAATGGGGTACCAGTTTATAATAACTTACAAGGTCAAACGGGGCACCAGTTTATATTAACTACAAGGTCAAATGGGCATAAGTTTATAATAACTACAAGGTCAAATGGGCACCAGTTTATAATAACTACAAGGTCAAATGGGGCATAAGTTTATAATAACTACAAGGTCAAATGGGGCACCAGTTTATAATAACTCTCTTCGTTGTTTTTATATGTCGTGTTCACCGCTAAAGTAGGTCCCCCATGTTACAGTACAGCCTGTATATGTGTGTATATCTATGTACTGACATTAATGTTTACCCACTTCCAGATGAGCTAGAAACTTGAAATTTGGCAAACTTATAGCTTCTAGCCTGTAACCGACGGGAAAATTACAAAAAAAATTAAAAAAATTATTTTCAACCCCTGAAAAAAAATTCTAAATGGCGGAGCAACTTTTAAAGTCTGTGCGTACCTTTCTTTGGAGGTCTCTTGTGGCTAAACGGTAAGACCTATCAAAAAACTGATTGCACCAGCAGCCACGGATTTGGCGAGATCCACAAGTTTGGTCCTATTACTTTTTGTCGTATCTACATCGGTTATACCTTAGATAGAGCTAGAGTTTTGATTTTAGGTAAATTTTGCACATTTTCCACACATTTTTTTAATTGTCTGACACACTTATGGGACAGCTAGAATCATAAAATTTGGCAGGCATATTGGCACATCTAATTGCCATAAGCGTGCCAAATTTGATGATTCTAGCTGCCCTATAAGTATGGAGAAACTAAAATAATGTGTGAAAAATACAATACAATACCGGTAACTTTAAGTTGTTACGTTCTCAACATTACATTAGTTTACATCCACTTACAAAGAAAACTCACGGGGGAGTTTGGGGGCAGAACCCTCAACGTGAGCGCCCAATCGATTTGTATTGTATTAATCTTTCCTCCGCGTCACCGTTGATGAGTATTTAAGAAAGCCGATTACTTATTTAAGTGATAATCTCACTAAAAGTGTCAGGTAATTAAGAACCTTCTACATATTCATAGGAAAAGCTTGCCATCCAGGAAGGAAGTTTAGCGGCTCAAACTTTTAGCGCTAGTGTTGTGAAGTCTAGGATGAATCTGTTCAACATCACACCATTTCTTCTTGGTGTGGTCTGTTGTTTTTTTCACGAGTAGGCCTACTATCTAAAAACAAAGATTATTTGAATATAATTTCACCTAAGCTCAGCACTGGTGGGTACGCCAGCAAAGGCGTCAGGCTCATCTTGTCTAATACTCCAGTGACTTCGGGACTGTGGTTATAATCTCAGCTGGGTGTACTGAGGCATTGTTTCCTAAATAGTTTCTCAATCTCCTCTCATTTAAATGCGGGTACACTTTCCCATCCTTAAAATATGAAGTATATATATGGGGTTAGGTGGGTTTCTTAGCATGACGCGAAGCACACACTAAAATAGGTATTAACTTAACCTAGGACAGCACGTCTAATACTACAAACCGAGTCCTGAATATTTACTAATAGTAATTATCGATGCCCACTTAAGTGGCCGCATGGTCTAAGTCGCTACTCTTGCCATGTACTATACTGTCAAAGATCGTGATTTTATCTGAGGGTGGTTTTCCACTATCAATTCACGGAAATTCGGGTGCACTTCATCCAAATCAAACCTTCCCCATCCTTAACACAACAGTGTAGTTAGTACACAGGCGTATAACCGGAACGGGTAGTAAGACGCGGTGATTTAAAATAATAATTGTAAAGTATTTGAACCCGTATACAAATAATAAATATCTTTATTAGCATAACCCGTTATCGAACCGGGGCCCCCTTATAGTTGTGGTAACAACTTGGCTACATGAAGGAATACATCGTATGTCAAAACAATATTTTGTTCCAATGATAAAAAAAAAAAGGTGTGTGATTTATGACATCTAATCCGTTTATTCAGGATTTAGTAAACGTTCCCCTTTTGGCGCCCAACAGGAGGAGTGTTTATTCCCCGCAAGCCCACCCACCCCTGTTGTAGCAAAGCAGACAGACATTTTATCGCGTCAGTTGTGGTAACATAGCGAGCGTGTCGGCAAATTAACGCCGCTATAATTCGTAGCTGCGTTGTTTACCTTGGAGAGGGCGCATGTTTGGAGAAGCGGGCAGGTTGGCATGACTGCTCCGTGCGTGCGGTATAGAAGAGGAGGGGTGGGGGTGTAAACAGCCCTATATCCCCCTCTCTATCACTATACCCCTCTAGCATTTGTCACAATGTTATTAAACACGCTGCACCATAATACGATTAACTAAAAATAAACGCATCATACAGCAGCTCTTCAGGTTTAGTTGGTCTCTTACAACTATCCGAAATATAATATATTATTAAAAATAACTATGTAGGTCTATACTATTACAATAGTTACTTCATAATTTCTGAACAAACGAATTATATTAGTCTATTATTTTTTCACAGCGTCTTAGTACGTGTTCGGGTTGCCCGCCTACATTAATTACGCTAATGGCGTAGAAATCAGAGCCCGCTTCGGTGGCCGCGTGGTCTAAGACGTTACTCTCGAAGTAGACTAGACTGCTGATAACTGGGAGATTGAGGTTCGAATCTCGGTCGGGTGTACTGAGGGTAGTGTTTTCCTAAATTGTTTTACACTCTTCATCCACGCAAATGCTGGTACACTTCCTATAAATATAACTTTCCTAATCCCTAAAATCATTAGTGTAATTAGTACATAAGCCTATAACCCGAACGGGTAGTAAGACATGGTGCTGGAAAAAGTATAAATGAGGTAGTTAAATTTTCAGAAGAAATGTACCCGAAAATGCGTGAAAGTAGATTGAGAAACTAGCTTTTTGGGGGGGGGAAAGCCCCCTCAGAACACTCAACCGAGACTCGAAGCCCGCTATCTCAGACACTGCCAATCCATTCCAACACTAGAGTGATGTGTTAGTCCATTCCAACACTAGAGTGATGTGTTAGTCCATTCCAACACTAGAGTGATGTGTTAGTCCATTCCAACACTAGAGTGATGCGTTAGTCCATTCCAACACTAGAGTGATGCGTTAGTCCATTCCAACACTAGAGTGATGTGTTAGTTCATTCCAACACTAGAGTGATGTGTTAGTCCATTCCAACACTAGAGTGATGTGTTAGTCCATTCCAACACTAGAGTGATGTGTTAGTCCATTCCAACACTAGAGTGATGTGTTAGTCCATTCCAACACTAGAGTGATGTGTTAATCCATTCCAACACTAGAGTGATGTGTTAGTCCATTCCAACACTAGAGTGATGTGTTAGTCCATTCCAACACTAGAGTGATGCGTTAGTCCATTCCAACACTAGAGTGATGCGTTAGTCCATTCCAACACTAGATTGATGCGTTAGTCCATTCCAACACTAGAGTGATGCGTTAGTCCATTCCAACACTAGAGTGATGTGTTAGTCCATTCCAACACTAGAGTGATGTGTTAGTCCATTCCAACACTAGAGTGATGTGTTAGTCCATTCCAACACTAGAGTGATGTGTTAGTCCATTCAACACTAGAGTGATGCGTTAGTCCATTCCAACACTAGAGTGATGTGTTAGTCCATTCCAACACTAGAGTGATGTGTTAGTCCATTCCAACACTAGAGTGATGCGTTAGTCCATTCCAACACTAGAGTGATGCGTTAGTCCATTCCAACACTAGAGTGATGTGTTAGTCCATTCCAACACTAGAGTGATGCGTTAGTCCATTCCAACACTAGAGTGATGCGTTAGTCCATTCCAACACTAGAGTGATGCGTTAGTCCATTCCAACACTAGAGTGATGTGTTAGTCCATTCCAACACTAGAGTGATGTGTTAGTCCATTCCAACACTAGAGTGATGTGTTAGTCCATTCCAACACTAGAGTGATGTGTTAGTCCATTCCAACACTAGAGTGATTTTCAGCGCAGAGCCACATGTCCCAGGTTACCCGTATCCAGTATCTCATTTATCACTAAATAAAATAACGCATGCACACACACACACACACACACACACACACACACACACACCACACACACACACACACACACTCCAAACTATAGGAATCAAGGTGACAAAATAACTTGTCCTCAAACCTACCCTTTGAATGGTATGTCAGCCTCTTTTTTTACGATGCTTATTTTAATGAAAAAACAGGTAATACATTTCTTTATAAATATTTGTTTATATTTCTAACTTTATTAACTTCAGCCAAAATTTATGATAAATTATACCTCCCATTTATTACCTAAAAATAAAAATAAATCAAGCATCGAATTCTTTGTTTAACTTCCGTATTCATGACATTCCTGCTCCCCCCTTCCTATATCGTCCACATGGATATTTAGTATGAACTCTATTTCGAGTTAAGTATGTGGGATGTAGGTAAACAGAGAGGGTTTGTAATGCCAGAGATTATGACAGGAGTCTAGAAGTTTCGTGCCAGAACCAACAGCGCTGCAGAGGTGCAGAGTTGTGATGGGGGTTTATAGAGTGCGGGGGGGGTCACTTCTGACGTGACCTGACCGTCAACATGGAGGAAACAGGCGCGTGGGTCTAGATAAATACTCAAGTTGGGTTTCGGTGGGAACACTTTTATGGTTTTTGGCAGACATGGGAACTTATGCAGATGATAATATGATGTTCACGACTTTTAGTGAAACATAAAATATTTCGGAAATGTCTGTACATGAAAAAAAATTAGTTTTCAAAATATTTTCACTGTTATATTTAAATGTTATACGGGCAGTCTTTATTTATGAAATCTGTAGGGATTGAAGTCAACCTGGGGGGTCTTGGGTTAATGCTCGCCTCAGGACCTGATGGTCGTGGGTTCAAACCCAGCTGGGGTCGATGTATTTTTCTTGAGCGATAAAAATCCGTAGCACAACTTCTTTCGGAGGGGAAGTAAAGCCGTCAGTCCCGTGTCGATTGTGGTATTTAAAAGAATTCTAGAAGGTATGTGAAAATACCTTTCCCGGTAAAATTGGTAGGCTTTTTCATTCACGTTCATAGAAATTCTCGTGTGCTGATATAATCAGTCGTTCAGAAAGTACAAGTTAAATACTTCAAATAATTGTATATCTGTTTCGTCCTTCCATGTGCTTGTTTTTTAATAATTATATTTGAAAAATATCTTTCAACGTTTCTTTGACTAAAATACTATTAATATACTTTTGTAATATATTTTTAATGTTGCTTCCATAAATACATTTAGTTTAGTTATACATATTACTATCGTACTATCAACAGTACTTGAATATTTTTCATGGGCATTGAGGAATTCAAACAGGGATTTTTTTCTTCATTTAATACGTTTCTGTTCAAATGTCCTCATGTTCGGGACAAATATTCAAAAACTGTTGTTTACTTTTCTATAAAATCTAACTAAACAGATAAACAGAAGCAATATTTTATTTATTTTGGTAGACTACCTCTTTTTGCTGTACAAACTACAAAAGTACGACCCGCCTCGGTGGCTTAGTTGGCTAATGCGCCAGTCGTGTTGAGTTAGACCACCGAGGACGGGGAGATCGAGGCTCAAATCTCGGTCGGGTGAACTGGGGGTGGTTTTTCCTAAATGGTTTTCCACGTAAATGTGGGTTCACTTCCTCTAAATTCAACCTTCCCAATTCCTAATCCATTAGTGTAATTAGTACTTAAGCGTATAACCCGAACGGGTAGTAAGACGCGGTGCTAAATAATAATACAAAATATAATACAAAAGTTAACACCCTCAAACTAATCTAGTTGATCTGCGTGTTTTTCTTTTGTTATATGGTAGTTTTAAAACTTGTTATCCAGTGGGATAGCAGGAAGAATTTGTATTTTAGAAACTATCAACTATTGTAGTCAACTATTAATTCATTGTATTATTATATTATTATATTATTATTATCACCGGTCTTATTACCCACTTACGCTAATGTGTAGGTTGATTATGAGATGAAATGGAGGACCTACAGTTTAACGTGGGATCCGAACCACGGTGGAGGCCTGGATTCCACACATTCACAAGTTGTGATTAAGACACGTCTTGTCAGAGGTGAAGGAAGGGTTTGGCAATCAGATAAATCTGTGCCGGGACCGAGGATTGAACCCCGGACCCCCAGAACAGAAGTCCGACACCTTACCCCTAGAGCACCAGGTCACCAATTTCATTGTAAAGAGTTTAAAGAGTTTGGTACACTCAGTTTAAACTGAGATATACTTTAAGACACACTATAGCTATATATTATAAGCTACACCATTCCGGTTCCACGCAACAAAAGTTTGCTACTACCTTTTGGGGCAGACATATTTTATAGGAACCGAAACCGGTTCTTAAGTGAATAATCGGTGGAAGCAAGGTATCAAATACCCGAACCGACCCAACCCTAACACGTATATTAACCCTTATGATTATTCTGTTCACGCTAGAATTTTTTTTACCCTTGATCGATTAAAAATGGCCTGTATTATGCACTACAGTCTAGGGTTTCAACCCGCGGCTCGTGCTCATGAAAACTATAACATATTTCAAGAGAAAAAAATTACAAATACAGATATAGCTTTGGTATATAATAAACTAATAAAATAAATAAGTATATTATTTACGTATTATTTTACGTTATTTCAAAACCGATCTTTCCTTTTTACTTGAAGAAAAGTATTACGTTTTAATACAAATATACTTTTAACTGTCAAATGACAACTCTAGTAGACAAGACGAATCGTGCCACCTCCTGCTGTGAAACAGAGAACATACTTGAGGAGAAATCCTAATCCCTAGTGTAAGTATAATAATGAGCTGTATTCAATCCTAATATTGTGGGAACAGTATTGAGCCAACAAGGGACAGAAACTTGGGCCCTTGGACATAGCAGGGTTGTACACCCCTGCACTACACCATAGTGGAACCAAGCAAGGTAAGGTTACTTACTACCTTCCCTTGGTAAATAGGGTGTACAAACACTTATATTTTATTTAGATTTATTGGATACTTAATTTTTATTTAGATTTATTGGATATTTAATTTTTATTTATATATTTCGTTTAGTATCTAACAGCATTATCCAAGCCTATTACTCACCACTATTGATAAATCTTTACAAAATTCGGTTATGACTAGAATTTATTGACTACTCCCACAAAGTGTTCTAGAAATTCTTCTTCTCGAGGTGAGTTCGAACCCTGTGAAGGGCTTACTCCTGCATGTTTATGTGACACCGCATACAGAGGTGTGTTGCCGGTGCTCTATCTGTCACATGTCAGGGACAAGCTATTTTAGACAACAAAATCACATTTCTCGTTTAAGACTTTTTTTTCCCTCCTAAATAGAAAGTCTTGAGAATTTGTGACTTTAAAATAATGTTGCACCTTGACTTTTTATGAGCCTACTCCCCCGCCCCCAAATCCAAAAAGTGGATTTTATCATTTTCTCTACATGTGCGGTTCAAATTTTTTTTAAATGAAGAACGTTTTATAAAATAAAATATTTGTTGCTGTAAAAAATGATAATATTATAATATATTAGGGTAGGTATTAATAACATAGGCTATATCAAATGTAACATACACAGATCACATGAATTGCCACATGAATGCATGAAAGTAAATCTAATAACCTTTCTAGCTGTCAGGTAAGGTTCTTTTTTATGAAAATTGGACTGTATCTGGGGCTACAGCCAAAACCGCTTGATATGTTTAGTCCAAACTTGGTACTGAGATGTTATTTGGTCATGTCTCAAGATAAAATCGTGATTTCAACTTCAGCTTTAAAATTAAGAGTAGTTCACTGATGACTGTTTTAAAAATAGAAATATTTCGAAAATGGAGCTAATAATTTGACTAGAAATAGATATATTAATAGTATTTTTACATTAGAAATAACAAAATATACTTGGTTTATGTATAATAGCTCATTTAAAGGTAGTTTACTAATAACCAATTATTGAAAATCCTGTCCACATCATTACACCCTATCCCTATCATGAGCTAGTTCTATCCAGTCCACTTCATTACACCCTATCCCTATCTTGAGCTAGATCTATCCAGTCCACCTCATTACACCCTATACCTATCATGAGCTAGTTCTATCCAGTCCACTTCATTACACCCTATCCCTATCTTGAGCTAGTTCTATCCAGTTCACCTCATTACACCCTATCCCTATCATGAGCTAGTTCTATCCAGTCCACTTCATTACACCCTATCCCTATCTTGAGCTAGTTCTATCCAGTCCACATCATTACACCCTATCCCTATCTTGAGCTAGTTCTATCCAGTCCACATCATTACATCCTATCCCTATCATGAGCTAGTTCTATCCAGTCCACTTCATTACACTCTATCCCTATCTTGAGCTAGTTCTATCCAGTCCACTTCATTACACCCTATCCCTATCTTGAGCTAGTTCTATCCAGTCCACATCATTACACCCTATCCCTATCATGAGCTAGTTCTATCCAGTCCACTTCATTACACCCTATCCTGAGCTAGTTAGATATCCAGTCCACATCATTACACCCTATCCCTATCATGAGCTAGTTCTATCCAGTCCACTTCATTACACCCTATCCCTATCTTGAGCTAGTTCTATCTAGTCCACTTCATTACACCCTATCCCTATCATGAGCTAGTTCTATCCAGTCCACATCATTACACCCTATCCCTATCATGAGCTAGTTCTATCCAGTCCACCTCATTACACACTATCCCTATCCTGAGCTAGTTCTATCCAGTCCACTTCATTACACCCTATCCCTATCTTGAGCTAGTTCTATCCAGTCCACTTCATTACACTCTATCCCTATCTTGAGCTAGTTCTATCCAGTCCACTTCATTACACCCTATCCCTATCTTGAGCTAGTTCTATCCAGTCCACATCATTACACCCTATCCCTATCATGAGCTAGTTCTATCCAGTCCACTTCATTACACCCTATCCTGAGCTAGTTAGATATCCAGTCCACATCATTACACCCTATCCCTATCATGAGCTAGTTCTATCCAGTCCACTTCATT
Organism: Timema podura; assembly: GCA_033556935.1. Classification (NCBI taxonomy): domain Eukaryota; kingdom Metazoa; phylum Arthropoda; class Insecta; order Phasmatodea; family Timematidae; genus Timema; species Timema podura. The sequence goes on from JAVRXN010000005.1 coordinate 4,282,389, forward strand.
ACACCCTATCCCTATCTTGAGCTAGTTCTATCTAGTCCACTTCATTACACCCTATCCCTATCTTGAGCTAGTTCTATCCAGTCCACATCATTACACCCTATCCCTATCATGAGCTAGTTCTATCCAGTCCACTTCATTACACCCTATCCCTATCCTGAGCTAGTTAGATATCCAGTCCACATCATTACACCCTATCCCTATCATGAGCTAGTTCTATCCAGTCCACCGCATTATACCCTATACCTATATTGAGCTAGTTCTATCCAGTCCACCGTATTATACCCTATACCTATATTGAGCTAGTTCTATCCAGTCCACCGCATTATACCCTATACCTATATTGAGCTAGTTCTATCCAGTCCACCTCATTACACACTATCCCTATCTTGAGCTAGTTCTATCCAGTCCACTTCATTATACCCTATCCCTATCTGGAGCTAGTTCTATTCAGTCCACATCATTACACCCTATCCCTATCTTGAGCTAGTTCTATCCAGTCCACTTCATTATACCCTATCCCTATCTTGAGCTAGTTCTATCCAGTCCACCTCATTACACACTATCCCTATCTTGAGATAGTTCTATCCAGTCCACCTCATTACACTCCATCTCTTTCAGGTCCATTCTAATGTTATCCTCCCATCTGTGTCTAGGTCTTCCCAATGGTTTCTTCCCACTGGGTTTGCCAGTCAGTACCCTGGACAAGGTTCTAGATACATCCAATCGCGCTGAATGTCATGCCCTAATTAATCTACGCAATAAGGTTATTTATTTGTGTACTAAATTTGATTAAAATTAATTAAGATATTTAAAAAAACATTGTATCATATTTCAATTTTTTGTTTATTTGTAATAGTTAAGGTGAGTCAACAATTATGAGTGTAGTTCAATATTTTATTTTATTTTACTTTTAAGATCCAAAAAGTATCAACATTTTTTTAAATCTTAAAATTGTACATCTTATATCTACCAAACAGAAAAAAACTTTATCAGGTTTGTTTGACATACAATCTTTTATTTAAAATACATACACCCATGTAAATCGACTACTTTAAAATTTTACCGAGGAACTAAACTAAATATTGAAGGTGTAACTTAAATTAATTCAAAATTCTTTACCAAAAAAAAAGTAATTAAATATGCATTATTGAATTTAAAACTAATTCTTTTTTTTAAAGTTGAAAGCCAACTTGGACTATCCCTCATCTAATTTGTTATGACAATGAAACTTGACTCGTAGCAGTTTACACTGTTAATGATTATGTCAGTAGACGGATATTGTTATTGCAGACGGAAGGTAGCGTGTTCAGACTATAAACGTAGGCTGTGAAGTCTGAAGAGCGGGTGGGGGGGGGGGGGGGAATCCTTTCAACACACGTTGAGTTCCACACCACACCCTCCCCCTTTTTTTTTCCATAAAAAATATCCCTCCTTGAACATACCTGTAAATCTTTTGTGTACTTTCCTGACACCAATCATAACATTCACCTGTTATGATAAGATATTTGCATTTTATGGTGAGGTTCTACCCTCCTATCTTTTTCTATTTTCTTTTTACACTTCTTTACCCCCTACCCCCCCTCTTCTGCGTTCAACCGAACATACAATCTGTCCCAATGAAAATCAAATCTACGTATCGTCATTAGCCATCATTACCTGCGACATGACGGGATATCTTAAGGTGGTATTTCAAGGGTCGCGAGAAAAGATCAGCGTTTTTGTATATTTTATGGCAAAACTTTTTTTGTAAAAAAAATAATCAAATATTTGCTCCAGTACAAAGATAAGAGTCTAAATTTCTTCACATGGTGATATCAACAGTTCATGAATATCGATCACGAGCATGGCAGCATTATCTAAAAAACTTTTTAAATAAAGATTAAAAAAAAGTTGTTAGTAAATTTCAGGACACCCTTGACAGATATTCAAGAAATTTCGAGGTGACCATGTGAAGCAATTAAATTATATGTTTGTATTGGATCAATATTTGATTTGTCTTGACTAAAAACTGCAAAAAAATACTTGTCTTTTCTCGCGTCCCCTACACCCCCGTCGAGCCGCCGGTTAACCGGGATACAAGACACACGATTACACTTTAACTAGAAATACAATTTAAGTGAGGTTTTCTAAATTATTCACTCGACAAAGTGAAATTAGGATCACTGAGGTTTTATCTTTTATTTTTAGAATATATATATATATTTTTTTATTTAGCACCGCGTCTTACTACCCGTTCGGGTTATACGCTTAAGTACTAATTACACTAATTGATTAGGAATTGGGAAGGTTGAATATAGAGAGAGGAAGTGAACCCGCATTTGCGTGGAGGGAGAGTGGAAAACCATTTAGGAAAAACCACCCCCAGTTCACCCGACCGAGATTCGAACCTCGATCTCCCCGTCCTCGGCGGTCTGGCTCAACACGACTGGCGCGTTAACCAACTACGCCACTGAGGCGGGTATTAGAATATATTACATTTTGTTGTGTTTGTAGAACTATGGTAAACATATAAATTACGGAAAAGCAACACCGCCGTGCGACGCGACTCCTGGTTCAAGATGTATTACTTTCAAAAGCTATCCGGGGGGTGAGACGGGCTCTCCAGTGGGCTATATCTTTGAGGGATTGAACTTCATTATCAGATTCTCTTTGTTTGTAAATTAATTCCAAACGAACCCGTTTCGGTGGCCGCGTGGTCTAAGGCGCTACTCTCGCAGTTGACTAAACTGCCAATGACAGGGAGATCGAGGTTCGAATCTAGGTCAGATGTACTGATGGTTTTACACCCTCCTACCACGCAAATGCGGGTAAATTCCTCTAAATATAACCTTCCCTTAAGCCATTAGCTGACTTAGTACATACAATAATAATCAGAACGAGTAGTAAGGCGCGGTGCTGAAAAATTTTGGCAATAAACGTTATTATAATAAAATACGGTGAAACCTTGTTTATTCGGACCAAACGGAATAATATGTGTCCCGGAGTAACGAAAATTTGGAGAACCCGAAATTGCATGAAAAATATTTACTTAAAACGTAAAATTTGGAATATGTCTCGAGAAAAACAAAATATTAGCAACCATATTTCTGGATATTTGAAGGACAAAAGTCCTGTTTATTAACGAACTATAATTCTAAATGTGCAATAATCGGTCCAAAGTTTGGGCTTTGAATGATGTGCGATGAGTGCTTCGTGGTCATAAAATTTTGTTGACTAGGATTAATATAAAATAGACATATGAAAGGTACGAGGGAAATAGGGGGAAAATTAGCTTGCACACATTTTCCAGGACCGCGACTTTTATATTTCAAATCCAACAGAAAACCAAGCCATTTAGATTTTTTTTAAATATGTCAGATACCTGTTTTAACATAACATAAAGTGTATTAGAAAGGTCTCATGATTGTCCAACAGATGGCAGCACTAACTCAATGATTGTCTAACAGATGGCAGCACTAACTCAATGATTGTCTAACAGATGGCAACACTAGCTCAATTAGAGCTAAATTTGGGCTTTACCCCTGTTTCCCCTGTACTCTCATAATTTACGGGAGTATAATTTAACTGTTTTACAGTTCATTTAAATTACCACCAGTTGTTCATCGGTATTCATTTTAATATAATTGAAAGAATGACATCTAGACATGGGAAGGAAAATGACAAGGTCTTGAGTTCGATTACCATGCCCAGATATCTATTTACAATTAAATACACAAGATTCACGATTATCCGGCCTAAAGTGGTGACATTCCGGGCCGGATAATACGGAATCCGAGTATAAATAATTTTCAGTATGGGGTTGCCTCGTGTAACTACGCCTCACGCACACCTACCTTGACACAGCTTCTGTTTCCACCATAAACATGCTGCTATCTACACCACACTTGACACAGCTTCTGTTTCCAGCCATATATAAACAGTGCTGCTATCTACACCACACTTGACACAGCTCTGTTCCAGCCATATATAACATGCTGCTATCTACACACATTGACACAGCTTCTGTTCCAGCCATATCAAACAGTGCTGCCATCTACAACGACCAATAGTACTGTAGTATACGCCAACCACACGCATAGCAGTTAGGCTTTGCTGTCTCCAGTGTAACAGGTTAAGGCATGTGCGATTGATTTTTTATTAATTATTAGTTAATATGACTTGTACCGGTTTGTTTATTTTAAAACGCACTTGTTAACATCGAAACAGGTCTTGATTATATAGAGGGCCGGATAATCGCGACTCTAGTTTTTGTCAATTATCTGATTTAATTTAAAATAAGTGAAACCGACTTTATTTTATACTATAACAAAGGCACCTGAAAATAAGTTTTTTTTAAAGGATACCATCCCTCTGTAATATTTTTCACTTATGACCTCTTGTGGTTTATCAAAGATAAATTTGAACTAGTTTTATTTAATGGGTGTTTCTAATGATTTCAAGGGGGTCTATATTTAATCAGAACCCAGCATACATTCTCAAGACAAAAAGAGTTGTGCGTGCACCTGTATGCATAAGTAAAAGCTAAGGGCAAGCTGAGACACAGAAATGTTCTTAAATGGCGGAGAGAGAAGTTTTTTTTAATATATTTTTTCTTCTTGTTCAAACAAGATGTGATGGATGAAAAAACATTTTCTGTTGAGCCTTGTCGGATGGGCATGTGTTGATGTAGGAAAACGGGAGCTTTACTTCTGACAACAATGACGGGAAGAAGACAAAAAAAAAAGTGTAAGAAACTCCAGTAGTGGGGGCAGTACAAATTACCGGGCAAGGAAGGGGGTGGGGGGCAAGATTTGGGAAGGGTCAATAGATAATTTCATATTTTTACAGAGCAAAGGTGAATACTTGCAATTTGGTTTAACTATACAATCAAATTGTAATAGGAAAAACTGTGGCCGAATGGTCTAAGGTGTCACTCGCATGTTAGACCGTCTTGTTTAAGACGGGAGATCGGGTTTATTGAGGGTGTTTTCCCCTAAATGATTTCCCCTATCCTTCCATGCAAATGCGGGCTGCCTCTAAAATGCTTCCTCATTCTTACACCATTAGAGTAATTAACATATATGCATATAATCTGAACAAGTAGTAAGACGCGGTGATATAATAAAGAAAAAACCTTGTCTAACAGCTAGAAAAAATCAATATCTATAAACTAGCATTAATAATATTAAAACAATGCTATCAATCCTCCGAGAAAAGATCTGTTCTTATCTTCTATGAAGGTCCTTATTTCCAAAATTATAATATAGAAATAACAAAGAAGCGAAACCTCAAATGGTCTCAGTGTCTTTAAGGTGTCTGTGATTCGGCTGCTAATCAACCACTTTTAAAGAGCCTCCCTTTTTACTGTTCTAAATTATTAAAATCGCCTCGTTGGTGTAGTTAGCTAACGCGCTAGTTTAGTGTTGAGATAGACTGCCGAGGACGGGGAGAAATAGGTTCAAATCTCAGTCGAGTGTGATTTTTCAAAAATAGTTTTCCACTCGCTCTCTTCACGCAAGTGTGGATACACTTCCTCTAAATATAACCTTCCCCATATGGTTAATTAGTACATAAGCGTATAACCCGAACGGTATAGTAAGACGCGGTGCTAAAAAAATAAATAAATATAATAATAGTGTATACGTGGCTAAAACCTAAACACATAAAACTGTGTGTAAATTTGACAAGAAATTACAAAAGAAAACTTCATTTCGTGACTTTCGATCAAAATTTGGGTACAAATAACACAGTCGTAGAAAATCAATTAAGTAAACTATTTTTTTAATCCATATTAACTCAGTCCGTTTCTTTATGTTGCTGCTAGTAGATGGCGACACTATATTTAGACCCTGATTTTGGTTGGAAGAACAGTAGAGAAAATACAAATATATTTATTTACTACCAACATTTATAATATTTTACTATATTATTTATGTTATTCTATAGATATTGATAATATCTCTCAAAAGCTACAGCTGCAGATAACAAGACTTGATACATCAATATATTAAAATTGTTCTATTAACGCTAGTAACTAACGTCTACTGAATTCCTAACAAAATCATACTATACCTTATTCATCCTTGTCCTTTATGTTCCTGATAGCCAGTAGTGATACAATCAGGGGCGGATTTACAACTCTACCGCCCATAGGCACTAGATGATCTGCCGCCCGTAGGCACTAGATGATCTGCCGCCCGTAGGCACTAGATGATCTGCCGCCCGTAGGCACTAGATGATCTGCCGCCTGTAGGCACTAGATGATCTGCCGCCCGTAGGCACCAGATGATCTGCCGCCCGTAGGCACCAGATGATCTGCCGCCCGTAGGCACTAGATGATCTGCCGCCCGTAGGCACTAGATGATCTGCCGCCCGTAGGCACTAGATGATCTGCCGCCCGTAGACACTAGATGATCTGCCGCCCGTAGACACTAGATGATCTGCCGCCCGTAGACACCAGATGATCTGCCGCCCGTAGACACCAGATGATCTGCCGCCTGTAGACACCAGATGATCTGCCGCCCATAGGCACTAGATGATCTGCCGCCCGTAGACACTAGATGATCTGCCGCCCGTAGGCACCAGATGATCTGCCGCCCGTAGGCACCAGATGATCTGCCGCCCGTAGGCACCAGATGATCTGCCGCCCATAGGCACTAGATGATCTGCCGCCCGTAGACACTAGATGATCTGCCGCCCGTAGGCACCAGATGATCTGCTGCCCATAGGCACTAGATGATCTGCCGCCCGTAGACACTAGATGATCTGCCGCCCGTAGGCACCAGATGATCTGCTGCCCATAGGCACTAGATGATCTGCCACCCGTAGACACTAGATGATCTGTCGCCCAGTTTTCCTACCTTAATTTCTATCCTTCTAATTCCCCGTTTCCCCCTACCACACCTCATACACCGATACATATATATATATATATATATATATATATATATATATATATACACACCATATATAAATAAGTGTTATCTGTGGAATGACAGATAAAAAGTGCTTACATTATCTGATTACTTAGTAGAGTGAGGTATTAAAAGCAGTAAGAATCTAAGTAAAGACTTAAAGAATTAAAATAAGAACTCTTACAATATTTGAATTTGTGTGTTGAGATATTGTATCATTTAAAAATATAAAGGGTGCATTAGTAGAGTGTAGAGCATGTTCCTACAGATAAAATATTAGCATGTACTCAACAAGAAAATAGTCTATAGTATATTTCGACTTGATTTCTGCTGAACGAACTGGCCAATGATGACAGACAAATATCTTCCATCCATTAAGTGACCTTCAATTAAGACGATTGTCAGTTAATTAAGGCGATACTCTGTCATGTTGGTACACATATACGGCAAAGCACAATAATCACACACATGATGAAGCAATAGAATTATTTTAACTGGCAGAAAGATGTACTTTTTTCGTCATTCAAAATTTCCCGCCGTAGACACGTGCCTACTAGGCCTATCCGTAAATCCGCCCCTGGATACAATTCACCCCTCCCCCCCATGTTTCTCCACCACCCAAAGTGACGGTGGCTCCACGCGGTGAATGGTTAATGTCATTTTTCGCCACTCATCTCGTCGTCCCCCCTCCACCCCCTCTTGCCTTTGTTTCCAAGAGTTTAAAATTAGCGCTGACAGCGACTACACGGTTTCTGAGGATCGGGTCGCCGCGGCTGATGGAGTTTGACTAATTTAATTTTAGCCCCCGGGACCCGAGGTGATGTCTTACATCTGGTGGGGTGGGGTGGGGGCCCCGCAGGAAGCAGAGTGCCGCCAGACACAAGCACTAATAGTCCTCACAACCGCGGCACAAATGGACTGTCAAATGCACGACGAGAACAAAATGCTGGACAGTTCAAGAAGACGATTGATCTTCAGGCATGTCATACATCCTCTAAATAATATATTCAAAATGACAAGACTTCAATTATAACTTACCCGACACCTTAACTCGGTCTTTAACGAGCCTGTATTTTGAGCTAAGGGTCTTGGATTCGATTACAGGCATGGCCAGAACATTTATCCTTGGTGATATTGAGTATTTTAAGGGATAGCCCACCGGTACGGTAGAACAAAAAACTTAATTTAATAAAATTTTCCATTTTTCAATTTAATAAACACTATGTATCCGTGATTTTAATAGGTTTTATTACTTGCCTAAATCCAACCAATATTAACTTTAATAACACAGCATTTTATTAATCAGTAAATAAAAATGGGCCTATCTTTGTTGCCAAATACAAGTCTAGAAGAACATTCATTAAACTGTAGTATTGCTTCATATATTTTAATATAGTTACAAAATTACACCTGGCCACGGGTATCGAACCGAAGTCATATTTTTTCGAGCTCATACCACTGTTCTGCCGTTATTCATTATTAATTAAAGTAATTATAGTTTCAATCTATTGTGCTCAGTATAAATTAAATAAGTTTGGTCTTGTATTAATTATGTCACTGCATTTTTTGGTGCTGATGCTAGATATAAAGTATTAGGGTGCTGTCCTAGGCTTTTTCTAGGACTATATAAATATAATTAATCGATTTTTAATATCACAGTTTTAATATTTTAAATTCACCCGTTTTTAATGATTTTTTTAGCACTGCATCCACCCATTCGAGTTATGCTCTTACGTACTAATTACGCTAATATGTTAGGAATGAGGGAGGTTAAATTTATATTGAGTGTACCCGCATTTGCGTGGAGAAAGAGTGGGATTTAGGAGAAAAAAACCTTAGTACATCCGACCGGGATCGAAACCTCAATCTCCTTGCCGTCGACAGTCTAGTCTGTTGATAGAGTATGCCTTAGACCATCGGCCACCGAAGCGGGTTTTAATTATAGCTATTTTCCAGTATGATATTATATAATATATATTTTTTTACAAATGTCCATAAAAAAAAGGACGAGTAAAAGTAAAAACTTATTTTAAATGACGTCGGAAAACTCTTGATATTCTTTTTCTCACAAAGACAACGAAATTTTAAATACCTAATAAAAAAAATATCCGGAACAAAAAGTGAAATAAAATAATGTAAAAAAAAAAAGCAGCTAAAGAAAAAACCTGACACTTTAAAAAGTTTGAAAAACAACAACAAAGGACAACATTCATTGACTTATGTTTTGTTAGAACAAATTACTTTTCGATTCGGTAGCAATGGTAAAATGAACATTCTAGAACATGCCAAGTAACGAAAGAGGCGCAAAAAAAAGAAAAAAAAGAAGTAGTAATAATTATTCAAGTACCATTCTGCGTATCGGAGAAAAGCCCCAGCGACAAAGCACCCAATTAACGAAACAAAAAGCCACTTCACTTTTCTCTCTCTCTCTCTATTGGATAGGATATTTCGTTCTGAGAGGTTGGTACAGCCGTGAAGTGTGGAACCACCCTACCCTAGGCCATCAGGAGGATTGAAGTAAACCTTTAATGAGATTTTCCCTGCTTTTACCAACCATTTTACTTTGAAGACAGAAAAAAAAGAAGAGAAGTCATGAAAGTGGTCGCCATGTTGACCGGAAGTATTGACTTGTGCAAGAATAGTACATTCATGAATGGTTAAACAGATGTGATTCTTTATTCGATAAATAGTGAAAATTTGGTAAAATACAAAGAAACAATAATACTATAATGGATTAAATAACAAAGATATTATATTTAATAATTAAGGCCATGGCCGCATCTAAATATCACATTATTTCAGGTGACATTTTTAAATTTAAAGAAAATATTACTATAGTTATAAAACAATCAAATACATTTTATTCCTTCGAGGTATGGTCCTATTCAGATAAGACGAAACCATTTTGAAACTTACTAAAGTTAATAAAACCATTTTCATATATTCATACTTCAAGTAAATATGAGCTGAAACTGTCATTTTTTTCATATAATATCAATACATATAAAATTATAATAATGATATCATACCCACTACAGTGGCCGGATAGTCTAAGGCGTCAATCTCATGTTAGACTGGCCTGCTGATGACGGCGAGATCAAGGTTCGAATCCGGGTCGGGTTTACTAAAGCTGTTTTTTTCCTAATGGTTTTCCACTCTCTCTCGGCAAATGCGGTTACACTTCCTTTAAATATAGCCTTCATACTCTCTAATACATTAGCGCAATTAGTACATAGGAGTATAACTCGAACGGGTAGTAAGACGCATCAATAAATATAATAATAATAATACCAGGCCTCTTGGTCTAGCGGTCAGCACTCCTGGCTACTAATATAGAGTCCCGGGTTCGTTTCCCGAAACTACTATAGTTATTTTTCCCAAAGGGAAAGTGTTCCTACACTTGCTATGGTCTGGTTGATTAGGTTTATGTTAGGTTCCGTTGGCACCATATAATCATCATCATCATCATCATCATCACATCGGGATGGAGTAATCACATGTACATGGTGCCCTAACCTCAGAGGACGGTAGCTTATCCACCACTGCCAGTAGAAGTCCAGGAATATCAAACCGACAAACACTGGTAGCTTATCCACCACTGCCAGTAGAAGTCCAGGAATATCAAACCGACAAACACTGGTACTAATCCAGCCCTGCACGTCAGCAGCTCCAGGAATATCAACACCCGAAAACACATAGTTACTTATTCCACACTGCCAGTAGGTCCAGGGGAATATTAATCCGGGGCAAACACCGGTCAGCTTCATCCACATGAGTAGAAGTCAAGTAATGTCAAACCGATCAAGACTGGTAGCTTTTCCACCACTGCCAGTAGAAGTCCAGGAATATCAAACCGACAAACACGGTAGCTTATCCACCACTGCCAGTAGAAGTCCAGGAATATCAAACCGACAAACACCGGTAGCTTATCCACCACTGCCAGTAGAAGTCCAGGAATATCAAACCGACAAACACGGTAGCTTATCCACCACTGCCAGTAGAAGTCCAGGAATATCAAACCGACAAACACGGTAGCTTATCCACCACTGCCAGTAGAAGTCCAGGAATATCAAACCGACAAACACGGTAGCTTATCCACCACTGCCAGTAGAAGTCCAGGAATATCAAACCGACAAACACCGGTAGCTTATCCACCACTGCCAGTAGAAGTCCAGGAATATCAAACCGACAAACACCGGTGGCACACGCTAAAAAAATTAATGTAATTGTAGCTCTTTAGTTAGTATTAATAAAGTTTTATTTTTGAGTGTAGATAGTGTTCCGGATGACGGTCTTCTGGTGTATTTTTCCTGCTGTACTGTAACACGCCGCGCCGCTATCTTGGTCTCCCCGAGCAGATCGAGGAAATAGATCTTGTCCCCCGCTGGTGATCTGCATATCAATGGACGTGCCTGTGTGCTGTGTTATCACTCCGCGCGCCAACCAGACATTCCCTCGTGCGGCACAATGGGTTGCTATAAGGTGCCAATATCCCTCTCACTCTTCCTGGTCGATTGTTTAGATAGGCGCTCCTCCTCTTGACGAGAGCTGTCAGCCACAAACACTAAGAGTGGGGGAGGGAAATAATATTTTTACTTTGTCCTCGCGATCTCACTTCTCGTTCGGTTTTTATGCAAATTAACTAATTACGACCCGCGTTTCGGTGGCCACGTGGTCTAAGGCGCTATTTTAGCAGTAGACTAAGATTGTCGATGACATTGGAATCGAGGTTCAAATCTTTGTCAGGTGTACAGAAGGTGTTTAAAAAAAATGGCTTCCCACCCTCTCCCTCCACGCAAATGCGGGTACACTTCCTTCAATATAACCTTCCTAGTCCCTTAAACCACTAACGTAATTAGTACATAAGCGTATAATAACCCTAACGGGTAGTAAGATGCGGTTCTAAAATAAAAAGTGACAGTTAATGTACCAATCTTATAATTTACCCTAAATGTTAGTTAGATTGTTCCATCATTTATAAATGGTAAAAAGAGATGTGGCTGTTTGAATATGTTGGATTGATACCGTGTGGATCCAGTAAAAAACAACAAGGTATTCTGCGAGATGATGAATAGTAAAATTGAAATTAAATTATGATAACTTAAATGGTGGCTTTAGTGTTGCGAAGAATTTAATAGTTTAGAAATATGAAATCTGTAAATTGTAGATAGATATAAGATGATGTTTAAATTAAGTGCTAAAGGAAATTAAAGAAGAAAAAAAAGGAAGGAATTTTTGTACAAAAACACTTGGTAAAGTGTTTGAAAAGAAGGTATGAAAATGGGGGGAGGGGGGGTTTAAGGATAGATCCAGCCTTTTTTTTTACACAACAATGCAAATCAAAGGGGTTAGTACTTTTTTAAAAACATGTTCTTTGCAATCAAGTATGTGGGAAAGAAAATACATAAAATCCTTTATTAATTTAAAAATAAAATATTTTTTGTAATTAATATAATATAGAAAACAAATTAATACTATATTCAATAGTACACTATAACAATTCCTAGAGAATAACCATTGTTCACGTGGTTTAAGATGTCAGTCTCGCAATATAAGTAAATAAATAAAAAAGCCCTGAAGTAAATATAGTATTTGTAATTTCAAATTAAAATCCTTACTTAACAAAAAAAAGTTTAGAGCGGCCACCATATTGAAACAAATTTACATCTTTTGGCCTAGGCTCAAAGATTGTCTTTGCCAAATTTCGTTAAAATTGGACCGCACATTTGGCAGTTATCGTGGAGCAAAGATCCAAACAGACCGATGGAATGTCACATGGTAAAGTTAAAACAGAACCTAGATACACTCGAGCAATTAATATAAAATTCAAATTACAAAAGATATCTAAAAATATCTAAAAATTCCAACTAACCATTTAAATGAGTATCTAGGCTGGTATGCAACAAATCAATAACCTCAAATATGTTGCATACAATCACACACATGTTATGCTATGCTATATAAACACACACACTGAATACATACATAAAAAAGTTCAAACAAAAAATATGAAAACTTAGAAACTAGCATCAAAACATCTTCTATATTAGGCAACCCGCTCGCCGCCGGTAAAGAACACCCCGCCTGCTATATTAGGCAACCCGCTCGCCGCCAGTACAGAACACCCCGCCTTCTATAGTAGGCAACCCGCTCGCCACTGGTACAGAACACCCCACCTTCTATAGTAGGCAACCCGCTCGCCACCGGTACAGAACACCCCGCCTTCTATAGTAGGCAACCCGCTCGCCACCGGTACAGAAAACCCCGCCTTCTATAGTAGGCAACCCACTCGCCATCGGTACAAAACACCCCGCCTTCTATAGTAGGCAACCCGCTCACCATTGGTACAAAACACCCCGCCTTCTATAGTAGGCAACCCGCTCGCCATCGGTACAAAACACCCCGCCTTCTATAGTAGGCAGCCCGCTCGCCATTGGTACAAAACACCCCGCCTTCTATAGTAGGCAACCCGCTCGCCACCGATACAGAACACCCCGCCTTCTATAGTAGGCAACCCACTCGCCATCGGTACAAAACACCCCCCCTTCTATAGTAGGCAACCCGCTCGCCATCGGTACAAAACACCCCGCCTTCTATAGTAGGCAACCCGCTCGCCATCGGTACAAAACACCCCACCTTCTATAGTAGGCAACCCGCTCGCCATCGGTACAAAACACTCCGCCTTCTATAGTAGGCAACCCGCTCGCCATCGGTACAAAACATCCCGCCTTCTATAGTAGGCAACCCGCTCACCATCGGTACAAAACACCCCGCCTTTTATAGTAGGCAACCCGCTCGCCGCCGGTACAGAACACCCCGCCTTCTATAGTAGGCAACCCGCTCTTCGCCGGTAAAGAACACCCCGCCTGCTATAATAGGCAACCCGCTCGCCACCGGTACAGAACACCCCGCTTTCTATAGTAGGCAACCCGCTGGCCGCCGATACAGAACACCCCGCCTGCTATAGTAGGCAACCCGCTCGCCACCGGTACAGAACACCCCGCCTTCTATAGTAGGCAACCCGCTCGCCGCCGATACAGAACACCCCGCTTTCTATAGTAGGCAACCCGCTCGCCGCCGGTACAGAACACCCCGCCTTCTATAGTAGGCAACATGCTCGCCGCCGGTACAGAACACCCCGCCTTCTATATTAGGCAACCCGCTCGCCACCGGTACAGAACACCCCACCATTTATAGTAGGCAACCCGCTCACCGCCGGTACAGAACACCCCGCCTTCTATAGTAGGCAACCCGCTCGCCACCGGTACAGAACACCCCGCCTTCTATGTTAGGCAACCCGCTCGCCACCGGTACAGAACACCCCGCCTTTTATATTAGGCAACCCGCTCGCCACCGGTACAGAACACCCCGCCTTCTATATTAGGTAACCCGCTCGCCACCGGTACAGAACACCCCACCTTCTATATTAGGCAACCCGCTCGCCACCGGTACAGAACACCCCGCCTTCTATGGTAGGCAACCCGCTCGCCACCGGTACAGAACACCCCGCCTTCTATATTAGGCAACCCGCTCGCCACCGGTACAGAACACCCCGCCTTCTATAGTAGGCAACCCGCTCGCCGCCGGTACAGAACACCCCGCCTTCTATAGTAGGCAACCCTCCACGCAAATGCGGGTTCACTTCCTCTATTCAACCTTCTCAATTCCTAATCCATTAGTGTAATTAGTACTTAAGCGTATAACCCGAACGGGTAGTAAGACTTGGTGCTAAATATAGTAGGCAACCCGCTCGCCGCCGGTACAGAACACCCCGCCTTCTATAGTAGGCAACCCGCTCGCCACCGGTACAGAACACCCCGCCTTTTATATTAGGCAACCCGCTCGCCACCGGTACAGAACACCCCACCTTCTATATTAGGCAACCCGCTCGCCACCGGTACAGAACACCCCGCCTGCTATAGTAGGCAACCCGCTCGCCACCGGTACAGAACACCCCGCCTTCTATATTAGGCAACCCGCTCGCCACCGGTACAGAACACCCCACCTTCTATATTAGGCAACCCGCTCGCCACCGGTATAGAACACACCGCCTTCTATATTAGGCAACCCGCTCGCCACCGGTACAGAACACCCCGCCTTCTATAATAGGCAACCCGCTCGCCACCGGTACAGAACACCCCGCCTTCTATAGTAGGCAACCCGCTCGCCACCAGTACAGAACACCCCGCCTTCTATAGTAGGCAACCCGCTCGCCACCGGTACAGAACACCCCGCCTTCTATAGTAGGCAACATGCTCGCCACCGGTACAGAACACCCCGCCTTCTATAGTAGGCAACCCGCTCGCCACCGGTACAGAACACCCCACCATTTATAGTAGGCAACCCGCTCGCCGCCGGTACAGAACACCCCGCCTTCTATAGTAGGCAACCCGCTCGCCACCGGTACAGAACACCCCGCCTTCTATATTAGGCAACCCGCTCGCCACCGGTACAGAACACCCCGCCTTCTATATTAGGCAACCCGCTCGCCACCAGTACAGAACACCCCGCCTTCTATAATAGGCAACCCGCTCGCCACCAGTACAGAACACCCCGCCTTCTATAGTAGGCAACCCGCTCGCCACCGGTACAGAACACCCCGCCTTCTATAGTAGGCAACCCGCTCGCCATTGGTACAAAACACCCCGCCTTCTATAGTAGGCAACCCGCTCGCCACCGGTACAGAACACCCCGCCTGCTATAATAGGCAACCCTCTCGCCACCGGTACAGAACACCCCACCATTTATAGTAGGCAACCCGCTCGCCATTGGTACAAAACACCCCGCCTTCTATAGTAGGCAACCCGCTCTCCACCGGTACAGAACACCCCGCCTGCTATAATAGGCAACCCGCTCTCCGCCGGTAAAGAACACCCCGCCTTCTATAGTAGGCAACCCGCTCGCCACCGGTACAGAACACCCCGCCTTCTATAGTAGGCAACCCGCTCGCCATTGGTACAAAACACCCCGCCTTCTATATTAGGCAACCCGCTCGCCGCCGGTATAGAATTCCCCGCCTTCTCATTTACTGTGTCAAAGGGCTGACTCCAACTTTATTGGACATTCTCGGCACATGGGGTGGTTTAATATAGATCGTTAAGTTAGGTTTGAAATGAATACAGACTCAAGTTATTAAAATATTTCCTTCTAAAATTCGAGCTGTGTGTGTTTTTTTTACCATTGATTTAGATAGAAATTTCATTATGAATCATGGAGGGTTCGAACAATCCAATTTTTCGAATCAACCCAATTCAAACTAGGCAAATCCTACTGTATTATAAACCACAAAATAATAATGATAGCTAGTTGATAATATCTTTAGCCACGTAGATAATTATTTCAATGTAAACTCTACGATTCCCTTTTGACAAAATACTTTTCCAAGTCTCATCTAAGAGTATTTTTTCAGTGTCATAGTTGTCGTGGACGATTGGCCCACCCTTGGATCTGTTTTTCAATAGCGTCCATAACCTGAACACACATTGTCATCGTGACAATTGGAACGTTCCATGAGGCAGGCACAACCTTTTTAAGTGGATCTGTTCGTACAGCGCAAAGAATGTGGACAACAAAAGACAGGGAAGCAGCGCGGAGAAGTTGTAACACCAGTAAAATGGAGACATTGTTGATTGAGAATGGGTGGAGATGGACAACAATCCGTATGGATCAGACATTCCTTTACTGTCAACGCTGACAGTTGGGGGCTCATTCAAGTAGGTTGGTTGAGAATTTGATGTGCTTTCTCTGGGAGGTGTGTTCATTCTTTGCAGTTATACAAAATGATGAAACTTTGTTCATTATTATGTGTAGAACTAATTTGAAGTAGATTCCTAGCAAACTATAAAAGTTATTATTTAAATGTGTATGTATATATGTTCTTTATCTTTATCTCATATGTTTATGATAATTTTGCCATCATTTAACATCACAATAACAATAACAGTATTACGAATATAAGTATAGTAAGATTCTAGTAGTAAGAACAGTAAAAGGCAGTCAAGTGACCTGGCGGTCTAGGGGGTAAGGTGTCAGACTTCTGTGCTGGGGGTCCGGGGTTCAATCCTCGGTCCCGGCACAGATTTATCTGATTGCCAAACCCTTCCTTCACCTCTGACAAGACGTGTATTAGTCACAACTTGTGAATGTGTGGAATGTCAGGCCTCCCCCGTGGTTCGGATCCCACGTTAAACTGTAGGTCCTCCATTTCATCTCACAATCACCCTACCATTACACATTAGCGTAAGTGCGTATAACCCGAACGGGTAGTAAGACGTTGTGATAATAATAATAGTAAAAGGCAGTCACAAACGTTGGTAAAACTAATTTCATATATTCATACTTCAAGTAATGTGATTAACACCTTTAACTTTTGATATAGGCCTGAATTATCAATACATAAAAAATAACAATAATAATACTTAGCACCACGTCTTACTACCCGTTCGGGTTGTACGCTTATGTACTAGTTACGCTAGTTGGTTAGAAATTGGGAAGGTTGAATATAGAGGAAGCGAACCCGCATTTGCGTGAAGGGAGAGTGGAAAACAATTTAGGAAAAACCACCCCCAGTTCACCCGAGCAAGATTCGAACCTCGATCTCCCCGTCCTCGGCAGTCTAGCTCAACACTAAGCTAGCACGTTAGCTAACTACGCCACCGAGGTGGGTAATAATCAAGTAAAATGTTATCAATGTTGGCCACAAAAAAATTGTGTTTATATTTTCTAAAATTGTTCCTCCTACCAGAATACAACTAGATCTACTTTTAATAGAAGAACTACCCTCTTCGGTGGCCGCGTGGTCTAACGCGCTACTCTCATGTTATACTGGCCTGCTGAAGACGGGGAGATTGTAGTTCGAATCCTGGTCGGGTTTACTAGGCTGGTTTTTCCTAAAATACCTTCCCACTCTCTCTCAATCTAAAAGTGCTCATCTCCACGTTGACTGGGTAGAATGAACTAAATCATAGGCAGATGTTATCAATGATTGAAAGTGGATGCAATGGAATCAATTATTAGCTTTACCCCATTTAACTATTATTATTATTATTAGCACCGCGTCTTACTACCCGTTCGGGTTATACGCACTTACGCTAATGTGCAATGGTAGGGTGATTGTGAGATGAAATGGAGGACCTACAGTTTAACGTGGGATCCGAACCACGGTGGAGGCCTGGCATTCCTCACATTCATAAGTTGTGATTAATACACGTCTTGTCAGAGGTGAAGGAAGGGTTTGGCAATCAGATAAATCTGTGCCGGGACCGAGGATTGAACCCCGGACCCCTAGCACAGAAGTCTGACACCTTACCCCTAGACCACCAGGTCACCCCCCATTTAACTGTTTATTGTATTACACATGGAGTCCCGATAACGTACATTTAAACATAATTTCAGATATTACGACCCTGAACGTAATATATATATTTTTTTAATTTAGCACCGCGTCTTACTACCCATTCGGGTTATACGCTTAAATACTAATTACGCTAATGGATTAGGAATGGGGAAGGTTGAATTTAGAGGAAGTGAACCCGCATTTGCGTGGAAGGAGAGTGAAAAACCATTTAGGAAAAACCACCCCCAGTTCACCCGACCGAGATTCGAACCTCGATCTCCCCGTCCTCGGCGGTCGAGCTCAACACGACTGGCGCGTTAGCCAAATACGCCACCGAGGCGGGTCTGAACGTAATAAAACATGTAATTTATGGTTGTGGGACATTTGGGGATAACAAGGATTATTCTAGCTGGAAAACAAGCACCGCGTCTTACTACCCGCTCCGGGTTATACGTTTGTGTACTAATTACACTGATGTGCTAGGGATGAATAAGGTTATAATTAGAGGACGTGTACCCGCATTTGCGTGGAAAACTATTTTGTAAAAACCACCCTCAGTACACCCGGTTGAGATTCGAACCTCGATCTCCCCGTCATTAACAGTCTAGCCTACTGCAAGAGTAGCACGTTAGACCATGCGGCCACCGAAGTGGTCTCCCCCATCTCAATATCTGTTAGGGCTGTAAGCATTATGTACTAATTATATTAGTGGGGCAGGGATGATTAAAATAAAGTTGTATAGGGTATGTACCCGCATTTGGATGAAGAAAGAGTGGGAAGCCATTTAGAAAAAAATAATCTATAGTACGATTGACCCGGATGCAAACCCAAACCTACATATTGTCGGCCCAAGTTGAACAGAGGGATTAGTAAATACGTGTGACATAGGGTAATGTACCTCTGCCAATTTGATGAAAAAGAGTGAGCATTTGAAATATTCTCATCGTCCCAATTGAACCGGGATGATAAGTTTTTGTCGGCCCAAGTTGAACAGAGGGAGTTGTGTATAGTTTCTCGTGCCCAAGTTGAACAGAGGTGAGTTGTGTATAGTTTCTCGTGCCCAAGTTGAACAGAGGTGAGTTGTGTATAGTTTCTCGTGCCCAAGTTGAACAGAGGGGAGTTGTGTATAGTTTCTCGTGCCCAAGTTGAACAGAGGTGAGTTGTGTATAGTTTCTCGTGCCCAAGTTGAACAGAGGTGAGTTGTGTATAGTTTCTCGTGCCCAAGTTGAACAGAGGTGAGTTGTGTATAGTTTCTCGTGCCCAAGTTAACAGAGGGAGTTGTGTATAGTTTCTCGGGGCCCAAGTTGAACAGAGGTGAGTTGTGTATAGTTTCTCGTGCCCAAGTTGAACAGAGGTGAGTTGTGTATAGTTTCTCGTGCCCAAGTCTAACAGAGGTGAGTTGTGTATAGTTTCTCGTGCCCAAGTTGAACAGAGGTGAGTTGTGTATAGTTTCTCGTGCCCAAGTTGAACAGAGGTGAGTTGTGTATAGTTTCTCGTGCCCAAGTCTAACAGAGGTGAGTTGTGTATAGTTTCTCGTGCCCAAGTCTAACAGAGGTGAGTTGTGTTATAGTTTCTCGTGGCCCAAGTTGAACAGAGGTGAGTTGTGTATAGTTTCTCGTGCCCAAGTTAACAGAGGTGAGTTGTGTATAGTTTCTCGTGCCCAAGTCTAACAGAGGTGAGTTGTGTATAGTTTCTCGTGCCCAAGTTGAACAGAGGTGAGTTGTTTAGTTTCTCGGGCCCAAGTTGAACAGAGGTGAGTTGTGTTTAGTTTCTGGGCCCAAGTTGAACAGAGGTGAGTTGTGTATAGTTTCTCGTGCCCAAGTTGAACAGAGGTGAGTTGTGTATAGTTTCTCGTGCCCAAGTTGAACAGAGGTGAGTTGTGTATAGTTTCTCGTGCCCAAGTTGAACAGAGGTGAGTTGTGTATAGTTTCTCGTGCCCAAGTTGAACAGAGGGGAGTTGTGTATAGTTTCTGCGTGCCCAAGTTGAACAGAGGTGAGTTGTGTATAGTTTCTCGTGCCCAAGTTGAACAGAGGTGAGTTGTGTATAGTTTCTCGTGCCCAAGTCTAACAGAGGTGAGTTGTGTATAGTTTCTCGTGCCCAAGTTGAACAGAGGTGAGTTGTGTATAGTTTCTCGTGCCCAAGTTGAACAGAGGTGAGTTGTGTATAGTTTCTCGTGCCCAAGTCTAACAGAGGTGAGTTGTGTATAGTTTCTCGTGCCCAAGTCTAACAGAGGTGAGTTGTGTTATAGTTTCTCGTGCCCAAGTTGAACAGAGGTGAGTTGTGTATAGTTTCTCGTGCCCAAGTTGAACAGAGGTGAGTTGTGTATAGTTTCTCGTGCCCAAGTTGAACAGAGGTGAGTTGTGTATAGTTTCTCGTGCCCAAGTTGAACAGAGGTGAGTTGTGTTTAGTTTCTGGGCCCAAGTTGAACAGAGGTGAGTTGTGTTAGTTTCTCGGTGCCCAAGTTGAACAGAGGTGAGTTGTGTATAGTTTCTCGTGCCCAAGTTGAACAGAGGTGAGTTGTGTATAGTTTCTCGTGCCCAGTTGAACAGAGGGGAGTTGTGTTTAGTTTCTGGGGCCCAAGTTGAACAGAGGTGAGTTGTGTATAGTTTCTCGTGCCCAAGTTGAACAGAGGTGAGTTGTGTATAGTTTCTCGTGCCCAAGTTGAACAGAGGGGAGTTGTATATAGTTTCTCGTGCCCAAGTTGAACAGAGGTGAGTGGAAGTGTCCTAGAGAGGGCAGAGCACAAGGGAAGGCGCAGGAAATGTGGTCTGGCTGTAAGTAGGCCTAGGCAGGCGTGCAGGAAGGAATCCACTTGACAGTGAGCTGTGCCAAACCAAACATTGGTTGCGCCAAATGACTCTGCCTGCTTTCCTCACCAGGGCTAGATACTTCAAGCCAGCTCAGGTCATTATCTCCTCTGATTCTATTAAAATATCACACACAATTCACCTTGTGAGTAACAATTTGTTTTAAAATGATTGCTTTTTAGTAGTTCAGTGATAGGGTAAGACAAAGATACACGATTGAAATTTCTGGCCAGGATTTATTTTTCAAAGACATAACATTACAAGTTCATCAAAAGCTTTAACTGGCCTCGTGATATAGCCTCTGGATGCTGATGTAAAGGTCTCGGGTTCGATTCCCGGCTGATACGGGGGATTTTTTTAAAGAGGAATAATTTCCATGGTCTCACGGTCTCAGGCGCTACTCTCGCAGTAAACTAGACCGCCGATGACGGGGAAAGCGAGTTCCGAATTTCGGTCAAGTGTACTGAGGTTTTTTCCAAAATGGTTTTCCACTCTCCTTCCCCCCAAATGTGGGTACACTTACACTAAATATAACCTTCCTAATCACTAAAACAACTAGCGTAATTAGTACATAAGTGTATAACCTGAACTGGTAGTAAGACGCGGTGCTAAAAAAAAATAATCCCTTGTTAATTACATTATTCGAGCTTATCTATTTGACACAAATAATTTATATTTTCTAATTTAAAAGTGAAAATAAGTTTGTTCTGACCTCCTTAATAATTAACAGCTAGAGACACTTATAATAATAATAAACAGCATCGTGTGGGACTCCAAGCCTAGTGTATCAAGTGGACCCCCTGCCCCTCCATTGTGAACAGACACGAGGTGACATGTGACATGTGACATGTGACATGACAGGACTTGTAGGTGCAGCCCTCATTCATATCTCAACACTTGGTCTTGCAGTCTACCGTGACAGTTTCACGCGGTAAATGTTACCTTTGACCATCAAATGTTGGACGAAGACGTCCTCATATTTCCTCACAACACTTTTATACGACTTGTTGTTGTTGTTTCGGTACCCCTCCTTAATTTGTATGGTTTTTAAATTTTAAAGGTGGGAGTGTAGGGAGTTAAGGGCAGTGTTTTAGCAGTTTTTGTAACAATATATATATATATATTTTTTAATCAAAATAAATAAAATATTGCTCCAGTAAAAACATGTAGTTTAATGTGATATCATCAGTTGTTGAATACCTGTGAAGGGTGTCCTGTAATTTAATGACTACTTTTTATCTTCATTTAAAAAGTTTGTCATCTAATGCCGCCATGTTCATGACAGATATTCAACAATTGTTGATATCAACAGGTGAAGAGAATTAAACTCTAGCTTTCTGCTGGAGAGATAATCTGTTATTTTTGCCCCTTAGCTCACATCCCCTACATCCCCATCAGTGAGATCCCAGACTAAACGTCTCCCTCATCTGATCTGGTTTGCCGGTGACGGGATTCGAATCCCTACCGGGTGTATTGAGGGTGCTTTTTCCCTAAATTGTTTACCATCCTCCCTCCATGCAATTGTGGATACCTAATTATACCTTCTTCATACTTACCCATTAGTGTCAGTTACATGTGACTAACTGAATTGCGGATGGCTGCGGAAGATCGGAGTTCAAATCTCGGTCGGGTGCACTGTGGCTGGTTTTTTTCTAATTGTTTCCCACTCTTTATTCACGAAAACAAGGGTACATTTCTTATAAATTCTGCCTTATTCATCCTTATCCCATTAGCCTGGTTATTAATGTATGTAGCTCGGACGGATAGTAAAACGGGATAATAAGAAATAGATAAATATATTTCGGTTGACGTATTAATGTTTTTTAATGTGTAATGCAAGGTATTGTCCACATCGTTCGACACCGGACCAAGGCTCCAATCTCCTCGTCTTGTCTGGTTTGCCGATGGTGTAGAAACAGGGCTTCGTGTACCAGCCGTGTGTTTCGAGATTTAATAGTTTCTCACTTACCCTTTATACAAATGCGGTTACACTTACTTTATATTATACCTTCCTTGTTTGTCCCATTTATTCCGTTTGGTTACGTGGATGACTCGTACGGGGGGCGAGACGTGGTGCGCTGAATAGAATAAAAATATATTTATAAAAAAAGTAAAATCTCTGACAACCGAAATAAAAGGGGCTGAACCTGTTTCGGATAAGCAAATTTTCGGATATGAAATTTATACCTCTCTGAAAAGTTTCAAGGTAAAAAGTATATAAATTACCTAGCATACAAAGTTACAGAAAAGTATTTAGTATATATAAAGACATACCGTATTTAAATAAATGGTTATTTAATATAAAAAAGTTAAATAAAAAACTAGATTTGTAATTTGTTCTTAAAAGAAATCCTGAAATTTTCTTTTTACTCTTTTTTACGATGTGTATAAAATCTTAACAAATAAAGTTTTTTTCCCCAAGGCAAAGCCTTTATTTGGCAGTTCACCTACTGAAAAAATTATATGAACATAAATGTGGTTTGCCTTTTCGGATATGGATATGGAAGGCTTTACTCTATGTCTTTCTTATATATAAAATGTACGAGTCAACTTTTAACATACTATATATATTGTATAATAGATTATGTGAATGGCGTTAAATTCGACGTTTATATTTACTTTAAATTTTAGCACCCCCCACTATGATCGTCACAGAACAAACAAACAAGAACTGAAAATATTTTCAAACCAAATTTGTAAACACATTTTTTTCGTATCTTTAAATTATTCTCCATAATCACATTTGATAAACAACAAAAACGCCCATTCAAACATAATTGCGTTACTCAATCTGTCATCGAAACCAAACATGTTTTTTTTTTTTTGAACGTAGACCCACTTATCAAATATTGATGCAGCACTCAAATCTGACTTCCACAACATAACAAACATGGACATTGTTTCGCGTAGAAATGATTCAACCACGCATTTATTTTTTTAGACATACCAGAGAAAACTTAACCACCTGTTATAAAAATATGGTCAACTCCGTCTCTAGACCATTAAATTAATTATCGATTAATTGTTTTCCGCCCCTGCCAGACAATTAAAAAAGTGTGTCAATAAAAAATATTCGCAAGGTCTTACATTGAAAAATGTAGCTTACACATGGTAAACTTTGTTTAGGAAGATAATGAATTAGATGTATTTTTTGTTGCGGCGAGAAAAACAAATATGTAATGTACCATAAGCTCACATGGTTAAGCAGCAACAAAACTTTATCAAATCAGATCGTTAAACATCCGACTGCCCACTTTTTGGCAATATCCTCGTTGTACAATCCTGACCAAACTATGGAAATCACAACCCAATTATGGCAGTTGATAAATTAAATATTTGAGAAAAAATATGTCCTTGTCCTAAGTGCCCAAACAAACGCAAACACGATCATAAAATAAGATAAAAGAAATAATATACGTTGTTACAGAAATATGGGTTCTCAGATGACCAAAGAGCATAAATAAATAATATACTCTGTTACAGAAACATATGGAATAATACTCATCATGTTGTTGTTTTTTTCAACGATCATAATAGTTCAGCGATCTATGTGGCCAGAATGTTTATTTTAATTGTTCTGTCGCTGATAAGATAAGCGCTAATTTAACCTTCAAATTTTAGTTTTGTTATCACAAAGTTAGTGGCTCCCCTTTAAGATAATCTTTAGTTTTTGTATTGTATTCATTTATTTTTAGAATTCTTTCGTCTGCCTGTACAAAATTAAAATGCTCTACTATGTAGATAATTTTTTTCTACTAGCCATTTCTAGCCCATATTTTTAAATTCTAAATTTTCCAGCTTTTATGGTTAATTTGAGGTGGTCCTTTTATAAACTTGGCCCCTTTTTTTTCCATTTTGAAAATAACATTTTATAATTGTTTTGAAATATCGTATGTTTAATCCCCCCTTCCCCACCCTTTTTAAGTTTCCACATTCCTATTTTGAGATTTATTTGATTATCTCTCGTGTTTTTTTCACGTGCTTGCCAAATTTCAATTTTGAACAAAATCATTAGCGCTATTTTTAATTAAACGTCAAACTTTAAAAAAAATCTGTTATCAGTAAACATTTATTAAATGAATATATCCAAGAAACATAAAACAATGTATCTCTTGTTTAAACACTTCAGATATCCATTTCAAACCAAATCATTATAGCCATTTTTTTAAATTTAAAAACTTCAGTCATCAGTAAACAACCCTTAAAAATGTTTTAGCAAAAAAAATTATACATTTTTATTTGTCATGTACAACACCCTCAATATGCGTTTTAAACAAAATTGTTCAAGGCATTTTAAAAAAAAATGCTAATTTTCAAAAATCATTCATAAGTAAACTACCCTTAATTTCAGGGCTAAGTTCAAAATCAACAAAATATCCTGAGAAAACCAAATGTCATCTAATATTCAAGTACAAAAAAAAAATCCATCAAACAATTTTGTATCTCTGGTAACATCCAGAATTAGAAAATGAACTTTTTTGGGTTCGGGGTCACATAATCTCGGGGTCAATTTTGTTAACGATTACAATACTTTCTCTTTGTACGTTTACGAGACTATTTACTACCCACAACTCAGTGAGCTCTTGTCAAACCCACGACTATTCTATCCACCGTCCTATTATTGGAGAAGGATAGAAAACGTCAGCTAGATATTTTGACAGAGATTGAAAGTTGACAAAGCTCTCAGAAGTTCTCCCTGGCAATTCCACTGATCTGAGATGATCTCCATGGATTCAAACTCTACCGTGAAGGGGGAGGAGAGAAAAGCAGTCGACGGAAATAGCGAAGAGGGGGTTCGCACAGGGGTTGGTGGTGGCGGAGGAGGGTGCAATCAAAACACTTGACGAGGCACCAAGAGTGGTGCTTTGAAAGTTCCCCGCAGCTGCCTGGACAGCGAGGAGAGCATTAACTCCCGCGATACAAATAAGCCGTTTTTTGATACATACGGACAGAGGAAAAATATGGAGATCAGTATTTTTTATTTTTTTTACAAATCTGGTAAAAAACTTTTCGAGAAGAGAGAATTTATGAAGAACTAAAGTTTTTTTTTAAAACACACAATAATATAGATATAAATCAATCCAGAAGCAACCTATTCAGGACATAACGTGTTTAATGACTCTGGGAAGGCATCTCTTAACTCACTTTGGTGTCCCATACTACTACAGTCGAATGGGAGGATAGTAGGAGGGAGAAGAAGAATCAACAACGGCGAGTGGAAATAATAATTATAACATGGCTTCAGGCTTTGGGCTCATCACAAGTGATGAACATGAAGCAATCTATATACAGGCTGTTCGGGAACTCATGGCCCAAACTGCACAGATTGCTTGTTTGAATCAAGAATAATACAACACCCCTATACAATTACATCCGAAAAACTATGTTAATGCAATTAAATTATATTCAAAGTTTCGGCGTACAGTGTTGGGAGAGCAAAGCTGTTCAAGCATGCGTGTACAACAAATTGCATAGGAGTTAGGCGCGCGGTACTACACACCTTGACATCTTGGAGCGCGGGGCAGAAATACCACAATTAATAGTAAACAACACACCAGTTCATCTAGAAATGGGAATACGTTCTGAGGGTCGTCATTAACGTCCTACATCACAGAAAGTGTTTGCCATTATTACATGTCCAATGCCGCGCGCCTAACTCCTATGCAACCTGTTGTACACGCATGCTTGAACAGCTTTGCTCTTCCGGCGCTTTACGCCGAAACTTTGAACACAATTTGATGGTATTACCATAGTATTCCAGATGTAAGTGTACAGGGAGTTTATATTACTTTTGGTTCAAACAAGCTATTTGTGCAGTTTGGGCTATGAGTTTCCGAACATCCTGTATGTATAAATATATCCCATAAGCACGCTGCCCTGGGTTTTAGTGGGGTTGGTGAGAGGAATATTATGATCGAAATTTCCACCGCTCATGATAGGACTGCCGCCACGTGATTAATTTCCGCTAGCAGATGATGCATCATGGGAATTATTGGGTCCTTGTGTCTGTAGTTATCACAGGTGTAGACACCGCTGGATGGATCTCATGGCAGATCATTTTAAACTTTACTTGCGGACCTCATTATGTAGACTTGAGATTTAAAAAATACAGTACTGTGTCATAACTCAAAAACACTATTTTATATTTATATTAAACTATACATTTCCTTTAGATGATTATTTCCAAAAATTTGAAAATGTAATATTGCATCAAGATACACATAATTTTATAAAGTAGGCGTTCCAATGAAATAATGTGGGTTGGTCAAATTTTGTACACCCATCTTGATGAGTATTGTTAAATTAAAATAAATCCCTAAAAGTAACTTATTAGAAGCTAGACAATTTGTTAAATCGTTAGTACATTTAACATCATGGTAACTTGCTTCGGTGGCCGCATGGTCTAAGGCATCACTATCGTTTTAGACTAGACTGCTTACGACAGAAAGATCGGGGTTCGAATCACAGTCGAGTGTACTAAGGGTGTTTTTCCCCCAAAATGGTTTTCCACTCTCCCTCAACGCTAATGATAGTACACTTTCTCTAAATTCTACCTTCTTCATCCCTAACTCGTTAGTGTAATTAGTACATATGTGTATAACCTGAACAGGTAGCAAGAAGCGGTGATAAAAATAATCATGGTTATCCGCAATGGTAGGCATGCGGGCTAAGGCGTCAACCTCACTATGGCCTGGTTTTCTGGAGATGGGGAGACGTTGGGGTTCGAATTCCAGCCTGGTGTGTTGATGATAGCTTTTCTTGAATGGATTTTCACTTTCCCCTCATGTAAATTCGGGTACATATACTATACATTCTACCTTACCTATCCCTAACTCATTTTGTAAAAATGCAGATATCCCGGACGGACTCAAAATTGAGTATTTTTTCAAGGTGTACTTACTGTGACCCGGAGAGAAGGGATTGTCAACATTGACCCGGAGAGAGGGGATTGTCAACATTGACCGAGAGAGGGATTGTCAACATTGACCCGGAGAGAGGGGCTTGTCCACATTGACCGGAGAGCGGGGATTGTCAACATTGACCCGGAGAGAGGGGATTGTCAACATTGACCCGGAGAGCGGGGATTGTCAACATTGACCCGGAGAGAGGGGATTGTCAACATTGACCCGGAGAGCAGGGATTGTCAACATTGACCCGAGAGAGGGGATTGTCAACATTGACCCGGAGAGAGGGGATTGTCAACATTGACCCGGAGAGCGGGGATTGTCAACATTGACCCGGAGAGAGGGATTGTCAACATTGACCCGAAGGGGATTTTAAGGTATGATAGAAAAACCACCCAGTGAAGGTCAAACCCCGGCCTCCAAAGTCAGAATCAGGTGTCTGCAATTGCAGCGAGACAAGACGCCACTAAGATTTATGTCAACAAGGTATTATTTCTTACCGCATCGTGGCTACGTGGTCTAAAGTGTCACTCTCATGGATTGTCGGTGACGGAGAGATCGGGGTTATAACCCCAGTTGGGTGTACAGAAAGATTTTCACTAATTGTTTACCAGTCTCCTCCACGCAGATGTGGGTACATTTCCTCTAAATGATCACATTTCTAATCCCTTTCCTTTAGCCTAGTTAATGAACCTTAATTGATTCTAAGACGTAAAGTATTATCTTTACCAGCCAATGCCTGCGTCATTTCACCGATGAATGACTAGCGAAATAAGTGAGCAACTTGATGACAAGATCAACACACACATACGAGCGTGTGTGTGACGATGTGAACATCCCCTCAATAAGCACCCTCGCGTGTTTACACAGGCCGGGACTGGACTGTTTATTCAGGCATAATCGCGTTACGAATTAAGGGTTTGTATCGAGAGCCCCCGCGACAGCTCGGGGTTTAATTAGACCCACGGTGTGGGCTGTCGCAATTATGTCCCATCTGTTTATGTAACCGGCGAGGTTAGGGGAGCGGTCAACACGCCTACCGTGGACCAACCAAATCAATGTGTCGTCCATTTTAAATACAAACCTGCACCGGTGTTTTATATATATATATCTAGTTTTCAAGGCGTCAAACTTAGAATTAAACTGGTTTGCTAATAAATATAATTAAAATAGCCAGTTCGGCTTGCAAAAAGGTATTTATATACAAAGTGTTAGCTTCAAGAACATTCCTTGAGTAACGGGATGAAGTCGTCTTTGTGCCCCCTCCCTTACTTGCTTTCGGAGAAGATTTTGCCTGGGTGACCGATAGAGAAAGACAAAAGGATGCTGCAGCGCGTTGACATTTACTGCCAGAGATAGTGTTAGTTAAATAAGAGTGAATTATGAATATTATCACGTTAGATCAGATCTCATTATCTCTATAAATAAATCAAAAAAGGACATGTAAAATATAATCATTACATGTAACAAATATATAATGATAGTCCCTTAACATTAAAACTCATCACTCTGGTCCCATATGTTGTGTTTGAAGTCACTGATAGCTTTCGGCAGTTGAGCATACAATTGTTGTTGTTGTTTCACAGGACAATCCATCAGATGAATTAAGCAAACTAAAATTCGCAATTAGAGATGTGTGTTTAAGTATAGAAAATGAATGCTTAGGAATTATTTTAATGGATATAATATATTGCGTGACTGTGCTACATCACTCGTAGCCCAGTAGTGGAAATATTATCCAGTACTAATGTACCGCTGTCCGAATGTACTAATAGTACATCCTTTCCGTGGAGGTTCTTTCCATGTCCTGATGAGATGAGGTGATGATAGTGAGTATGATGGAGATAGTGAGTATGAGGGTGTGGAACCAGTGGAAATACTTACAACCTAACTTAGCCCAGCTAACCAAACCTTAGCGACCGTTGGGGTAATTCATCTTTCGGAAAACTACCCAAGGTACCAGTCGGGAATCGAACCCAGAACCTCTAGACTCGTAGCCAGGTGCTCTTACCACTACATCACGGGGTCGGTTATTTTAATGTCTGTACTCTACAGGTGTACTCTACAGTGTGTGTTTATTTGATTTGTGAAGACAAACGTTTGTATAAATACGAAGCAAAGACTGGTTTCTAGGTCTCTGGAGGACTAATTATGATACTATTTCCTCATTAACTTGTATTTTATATCAATGTAATTAAAAACATTGCCAATCCTGTCAAACTTATTAACTCCTTTAATTTCGTCCTTAGAACCTTGTCAGAACGGGTATTTTTTCTCACCAAACTTAATTCAGTAGAGAAACTTGTACTGATATTAATTAATGGGAACTATCACGAAATAGCTAGCATATGAGCTACTACAAAAAAAAACTATGGCAGTTCTTTTAATTCGTGTTTTGGAAAACTTTTATATTAACAATAATAATAAAATCATTTAAAAAAAGAATCACGTGTATTTATAGTTTAAAACATTATTTGAATTTTTGGAACAATCCACTAAACCAATAACGAGAAAAAATTTTTAATTTTTTAACACCGCGTCTTACTACCCGTTCGGGTTGTACGCCTATGTACAGATTACTCTAATTTGTTAAGGATTAGGAAGGTTGAATTTAGAGAAAGTTTTACCGCAGTTGCGTGGAAAAACCATATATGAAAACTTTCCTTAGTACACACGATAGGGACCAAACCCCGATCTCCCCGTCATCGGTAGTCTAGTCTATCGCAAGAGTGACGCCTTAGACCGTGCGGCCAACAAAGCGGGTCAACATTAAATACACATTCCTCAAACCTATTACTAATTCACATACTTTAAAAATTTAGTTTATCTGAAATTGACTTTTAATGGGTGACCTGGCGGTCTAGGGGTAAGGTGTCGACTTCTAGGGTCCGGGGCTCAATCCCCGGTCCCGGCACAGATTTATCTGATTAACAAACCCTTCCTTCACCTCTGATAGGACGTGTATTAATCACAACTTGTGAATGTGAGGAATACCAGGCCTCCACCGTGGTTCGGATCCCACGTTAAACTGTAGGTCCTCCATTTCATCTCACAATCACCCTACCATTACACATTAGCGTAAGTGCGTACAACCCGAACGGGTAGTAAGACGCGGTGCTAATAATAATACTTTAGTTAAATCTCCTACAGTTACAGAAGTGACTAAAAGCACAGCACCACTAAGGCTTGATACTGGAAAGGAAAAGTATCAATCTTCTAACTAAGAGACCCGCCTCGGTGTCGTAGTTGGCTAACGCGCTTGTCGTGTTGAGCTCGACCGCCAAGGACGGGGAGATCGAGGTTCGAATCTCGGTCGGGTGAACTGGGGGTGGTTTTTACTAAATGGTTTTCCACTCTCCCTCCACGCAAATGCGGGTTCACTTCCTCTAAATTCAACCCTCCCAATTCCTAATCCATTAGTGTAATTAGTACTTAAGCGTATAACTCGAACGGGTAGTAAGACGCGGTGCTAAATATTCTAACTAAGAGGGTCCTTTATTCCAGTGTAGCCGAGTGTACTGCCTTGTAACTGGCTGGCTTCAATCAGGAAACTGAGAGGCAAGTTTTCCACGTAGTTTAGAGAGGATTATTATGAGCATGTGAAGCTCAACATGAAGGAAATCAGGGGTTGCGGGGGGGGATCTTCAAGGAGGAAGTGTGACGATGTCAAATTATCGGAACAAAACCAAGAGCTTCCGAGGTCTTAAAAGCAGATCCAAGAAAACAAGTTAGGCGTCCATGGCACGCATAATGCAGTAGAACAAACTTTGTTGGCGGGCCCTGATTGGTTAGGTACACTCTCTGGAGATATTACAGGTACAGTATATTTTATACAGGACTAGGTACACTCTCTGGAGATATTACAGGTACAGTATATTTTATACAGGACTAGGTACACTCTCTGGAGATATTACAGGTACAGTATATTTTATACAGGACTAGGTATACTCTCTGGAGATATTACAGGTACAGTATATTTTATACAGGACTAGGTACACTCTCTGGAGATATTACAGGTACAGTATATTTTATACAGGACTAGGTACACTCTCTGGAGATATAACAGGTACAGTATATTTTATACAGGACTAGGTACACTCTCTGGAGATATAACAGGTACAGTATATTTTATACAGGACTAGGTACACTCTCTGGAGATATTACAGGTACAGTATATTTTATACAGGACTAGGTACACTCTCTGGAGATATAACAGGTACAGTATATTTTATACAGGACTAGGTATACTCTCTGGAGATATTACAGGTACAGTATATTTTATACAGGACTGGGTACACTCTCTGGAGATATAACAGGTACAGTATATTTTATACAGGACTAGGTATACTCTCTGGAGATATTACAGGTACAGTATATTTTATACAGGACTAGGTACACTCTCTGGAGATATTACAGGTACAGTATATTTTATACAGGACTAGGTACACTCTCTGGAGATATTACAGGTACAGTATATTTTATACAGGACTAGGTACACTCTCTGGAGATATTACAGGTACAGTATATTTTATACAGGACTAGGTACACTCTCTGGAGATATAACAGGTACAGTATATTTTATACAGGACTAGGTACACTCTCTGGAGATATAACAGGTACAGTATATTTTATACAGGACTAGGTACACTCTCTGGAGATATTACAGGTACAGTATATTTTATACAGGACTAGGTATACTCTCTGGAGATATAACAGGTACAGTATATTTTATACAGGACTGGGTACACTCTCTGGAGATATAACAGGTACAGTATATTTTATACAGGACTAGGTATACTCTCTGGAGATATTACAGGTACAGTATATTTTATACAGGACTGGGTACACTCTCTGGAGATATAACAGGTACAGTATATTTTATACAGGACTAGGTATACTCTCTGGAGATATTACAGGTACAGTATATTTTATACAGGACTAGGTACACTCTCTGGAGATATTACAGGTATATTATATCACCCAATCAACTAAAATGATAAATCGTTCAACTAATTTATGGCCATATAAATTGTAAAGTCTTCACAATAGGTCACGGTTATAGCTAAGTAGTAAAATCAAACCCCTTGGATAAGAAATTAACTCAGAGCTGGCGCCTTTGGTAACTCAGTGGATCCAGGTTCGTATCCAGTAGAGGACCAATACTCAATTGCTTTAAATTTGGGGTGGTTTTCTTCCGAGACATTTTTTAATGGTTGTCTTAACTTAGAATCAATCGTCGATTACCCATAAATGGATTGGATGCGTAAAAATACTGAGAGTGAAAGTAAAGTAATTTATTATTACTATTATTATTATTATTATTACTATCAACGTAACTCTTCAATAGACAGCACCAAATTAATTACCATGCAAGGAGAAAACAAAACATTTTCAACAATAATAGATTTTCCGTTATGCTGGTAATCGAATCCCAGACTCTTCTTAGCTCACTTACTACCTTCCTATTAATCTTAGGTGCTGAATCAACTTTTGCTGTAGTCTACCTATAGTCCCATATTCATAAGAAGAGCCTTCCTTGTCTGACAACTGTAAAAGTTACTAGATCTTATTTCAAGTATTCATAAGTCAAGTCATGTGATATTCAGCTGTCTGGAATATTTATGGAAAGTATCCATCCTATATATTATTTCTGTTGTCAACATCCTTTTTATCAACTAATACAAAGTCTAGAGCGATAAATAAGGTATCAGTGGATAGGATTTTTACCGACTTCTGACATTTCCTCAGTTTTAGCTTATTGGTGCTGACTGACAGTTCACAGCTGACTTCTGACAGTCAACATTTAGGTATATACCTAAATTTTGACTGTCAGAAGTGACAACTGCTAAAGACATGTTTTTTGCAGATAATATGGTTCGGCATAGGGATACATAATTTGGTCGGTAGCTTTTTAAAGCCGTCAGAAGTCAGCTGTGAGCTGTCAGTCAGCACCACATAAGCTAAAACTGAGGTATAGCATACTCAATTAACGTTCAAACACATTGTTTGTTTAAAACATAAGTTAAAAAAAGAAAATCTAACAATATTTTTGTATCAATTACCGAAAATAAACTCTCTTTGCTATTTTGTGTATACACTTCGTTGAGTATTTAGTTTCAACAACCAAACAAAAGACTAAATCATTCTTTTGGGGGGGGGGGGGGGAGGTTGAATGTTTGAAAGTTTTCGCAAGGGTTTACAATAACCGTTATAATAAGGTGTTATCAATTTTGACCGCAAAAAAAAAAGGTTGTTGGACAATATCTAACCACTTGGAAGTTTCAGGTAAGTGGCCAATTATTTGATATCGAGCACCGTCTCCCAGGAGGTGAGATTCCTTCCATTGGAAGCCAAGGAAGGGGTGTATGTGGTAGGTATGTCGAGTAGAACAGGAGAGGGGTCGGGGGGGGGGTTGGAAGATAAGAGGCAGCAGCACACCTGTGTTGATAGAGGGCGTGAAGGAAGTCTTCAGGAAGATGTGCGCGGCTTTCCTCGGACCAAAAAACAACAAAACTGCCTGATCACGACCAACACTTCCATTGTTACTCGAGGAGAAATATAAAAACATCACCATACCCTTTCCCTGACCTCGACAAACTCAAAGATTGCCTTTCAAACAGATGCACAAGGTGTGTGTGGCGGGGGTTAAATACCCCCCCCCTTGCCTCCTCTCTTATCCTTAGGGTCCGTCAACTTCATCGGTTGCGAGCGGTCGCCACTTAGAAGAAGGCGACATTTGGACAAGAAATGGATATGTTTGTCCTCAAGTACGGAATGCTGTCTGTTATCATAACAATGGTGGGAGTTGGTTTTTAAAAAAAATGATTGTGTTGATTTATGCAGCTGGGTATTTTTTTTGTTTACTTTAGTTGTCTTAAGTACGAAAGAGAGAGAGAGAAAAAAATATGTTTAGAGTTTTTGCTCTGATGATGTATAAAGATTACCAAGATTCTTTGTATTCGAATTGACGATGTCTCATCGCTAAGGCCGTAGCCAGCCAATAATTTCGGGGGGGGGGGGGGATCGGTGGGTAAATACCCCAATTGCCGGAGGCTGGAAAAATTCTAAATGATAAACAGTTCTAGAAGCTATCTGAAGTATTTTTTTTGGCAACATTACCCCCTAACTATCGTAGGCTAAGATAAATTCTAAATGTTTAAACACCTCTAGAAGCTCTCTGAAGTGTTTTTATAGTAACAAAGCCCCCTAATTTGTATTTGTATCTTAATTTTGATATTGTTTGAACCATAAATAAAGCCAAATATATTTTGTTCATAAAATTTCGGGGGAGGGGGGGGCTGAACCCCCAAAATTCCCCCCTGGCTACGACCTTGCTCATCGGGAAAGTATTTTCTTCTTATCTTTTGTTCATAAAATCAGAAAATGTTGATTTTTTTTTAAATTTGAACCTTTTGGCACCATTTCTATTAACGACTTAGTTTAGTATATCATATCACGACCGATTAACCGGGATAACGGATACAAGATTTGGCTCGAACCGACAACAGGGATGTTGTAATCTGTTTAATATGTTTAAAACCCACTTCAGTGGACGTATGGTCTAACGCGCTACTCTCTCTGTCAACTAGACTAGGTTCGAATCTCGTTCGGGTGTTATGATGCTGGTTTTTCCTAAATGGTTTTTCCACTCTCCTTCCATGCAAATTTGGGTACACTAACTCTAAATATACCCTTCATAATCCTTAAAACCATCAGTGTAATTAGTACATAAGAGTATAGCCCGAACGGGTAGTAAGACGCAGTGTTAAAAAAGTATTAAGATTTTAAAATAATTATTTTTAAATTTTGTTGGATTTTTTAAAATATGGTAAAACTTTTTTCCTGGTCTCACTTCCTCTGTTTTCTAAAGGAGGTCACAATATGATCCTTGGTTCGAGCTCTATTACCTGTAAAAGTTTGGTATCGTCCGTGGGGTTGAGATTCACTCTTAAAGCGTGAAGATGAAGGAGGTAGTTTAGATAAAAATGCACCCACATTCATCATGGAGATGGAATAGCAAAACCACAGTGAAAAATCACAAATAATTTGAAAACCATCACGAATGCACTCGGCCAGGCTTGAACCTCGACCTCCCTGCCCCCAGCAGGCCAAACAACTACTAGCCTTAAGGTCCTGACACATACTCCGTAGTCCGTGATCCGTAGTCCGTAGTCCGTGATTCGTAAGAAATCGATGCCACAGTGTATGGTCCGAACACAAGGGCCCTTATCCGTAGTCCGTACTCCGTAGAAGTTGATCAACTTTAACTTTCTAAGGACTAGTTTAGTTTATACTGACTACCAA
Source organism: Timema podura (assembly GCA_033556935.1). Classification (NCBI taxonomy): domain Eukaryota; kingdom Metazoa; phylum Arthropoda; class Insecta; order Phasmatodea; family Timematidae; genus Timema; species Timema podura. The sequence goes on from JAVRXN010000005.1 coordinate 4,318,634, forward strand.
TCAAAGCTGAGTAAATATGCGCATGCGCGTTGGGATCCATCTTAAACACCAAAATAAATTGTTTATAATTAGATATTATTTTAAGATTAGTTATATTTTTGGCAAAGATCAAAACCCATATAAACATAAAGGAAACACGAGAAAATAATATTAAAAGTGCTTTCTTTGTTTACATTCAGAATATTAGTACCTACATTAATTTGTTTTGCATTTTCTGGCTAATTTGATAGTTAAAATTGTGTTATGAATATAGTTATTGTGATTGTACTACATTTTAAGTATATACTGGAAGTTTTCTCAACAAAGTTGTTTTTTGTTTCTTCTATTGATCAGCTGACTGATTGGCGATCGCTTCTTGTTGTAGACGATTTTCTTTTGAAGTTTTTGATTGGACGAAGGTTAAGGTTGTCATTTAGACCAGTTTCAGTGAAGGGAAGTCCAAGAGTTAGTATTGTTAGATGAAGATAGATAGTGTAAGAGAGATGGTCTCTTTAACAATTCTTGAATTATATTTTTGTTACTATAATTCTTATAAAATGTATGATTCATTTCAATATTAAAAAGTTCCTTGATCAAATTTTACCAACAGTGTTTTATAAAGAATATACTTGGACTATGGAATTACAAAATTCGGGAACTGATTTCAAGCTGGTCCACAAGTGACCCACTTTGTTTACCTGAATCCTCTTCTACCTAGTATTGTCCGTAAGTGAACCACTACTTACTATTCTTCACTGAATCCTCTTTTCTACCTATGATATTTGTCCGTAAGTGAACCACTTACTTTACCTGAATCCTCTTCTACCTGATATATGTCCGTAAGTGAACCACTTACTTTACCTGAATCCTCTTCTACCTGATATATGTCCGTAAGTGAACCACTTACTTTACCTGAATCCTCTTCTACCTGAGATATGTCCGTAAGTGAACCACTTACTTTACCTGGGCACTTTTCTACCAAAGATCTGTCTGAAAAAAAGTGTCCCACCCGGTATTGTCTAGTCTGCCGGAAGGGTAGTAAGACTGGTGTAAAAAAAAAGTCTTCAGAATAATAAAGTAATATGTTTTATATTCCAACCGCGTCAGAAGCCCGGAATCTCCCCCTCTCCCGCTGTCAGCGTGGTTCAGCCCATGTTCGAATTATGAGCGGTAATTAGTGACGATGTACGAGCCTGGTGAATATGTTGCTGGTTCTTCTTCTTGGCTGCCATCGTTCCTCCTGGACAGATCATCCAGTGTTTGTTGACTCAACTCACATCTCCTCATGGGTGGCCATTAAAACCTGCTACACACACACACACTTTATCGTCTAAGCATCGTACGTTCACCGCGCGTAAACTAAGTGCAGCACGTATTTAAGGTATTTATCAAGTCTCACAAATATATCAGTCTCACACTTCATCCCTTTCCTCGAGACGTAGATCTTACCTTTCATTCGTCAGGACCCTGCGAGGGTTCTTCTTACTTTGTTTGTTCAGCTCTCCGATGAGTGGATCTGGCTGGATTAGTTGAATTGAGACATTTACTGTCGGCAGTCACCGCGGTCTGGGACGTCGGGCTCACTAAATATTATATGGTATATTTATTTATTTTTTTGACCGTGACTATTACTAACGCTCATGTATTAATAACATTAATGGTTTTAAGGGAGGAAGATATTTTATAGAAAGTGTACCCACATTTGTGTGGAGAGAGGGAGAGAGTGGAAAACCATTTTTTTAAAGACCCCCTCAGTACACCCGACCGAGATTCGAACCTTGATCTCCCTCTCATTGGCAATCTATTCTACCGCGAGAGTAGCGCGTTAGATCAAGTGGCCATCAAAGCTGGTTAAATTCTTATTGACTGGGGGGAGGGGGATAGAGACTAATGCGGGTGCATTTCCTACAAATTACCATCCCAATCCCCACCCGCTTGTACTAAAACATTAATTAAGGTCATAATTTTTTTAAAGAAGAAGGGGAATAATTTTTTTTATCACCGCGTCTTACTACCTGTTCAGATTATACGCAGTATGATTACTATAATGTAGGGAGGGATGAGGAAGGAAGCATTTTAGAGGTAATACACCGCATTTGTGTGGAATGGGAGTGAAAAACATTTAGGGAAAAACACCCTCGGTAGACCCGACCGGGATTCGAACCCCGATCCCCCGTCAGCAACAGGCCAGTCCAACACGAGAGTGAGCCTTAGACATGCGGCCACCGAAGCGGGTCTTATAGCTAGTAATTATGTGAAATCTACTAAAACATTTTTATATCAGTTAAGGTTAAAACTATCAAAATTAGAAGAAAAATTTAAAGGATTCATATTAAATCTTTAATATGGGTTCGATGGGAGTTAATGTCTATATAGCCGTTTGCTGGATTATCAGACACACTGCAGACACCCAGTGTCTTTTTACTTTCTCTCAATCACTCCGAGAGAGGGAGTATTGTGATTGTAAAAAAATCAAATTTGAGATGTTGATGGATGTCGACGTTTTATAGTGTATACATTCTGTCTTGCAAACAATTCTAAAAAAACAAAGTACATACATTTAATTATCTTAAGTAATGATTTTAAAAAAAACTCGCCATTGAATGCCCGTTTTCAAACAAAGACTACATTCTGTAACATTATTTTAAATATTTAATTTGTTTAGTAATATATCTCAAATTCGACAACGCACATCAAGACAATTACTATTATTACATTGTCAAGTAAATTGACACGGCAAAAATTATATCATCCCAGTGTTTGATATAATAAGATAATCCCGAGATTGAATATATTTTTCTTACGAAACAAAATTATCGGTACTATTTGATTTAAATTTAACCTGTTTTTGCTTGAATAGTATTTTAGTTATAGATAACACTCGTCTAAATAATCCAGCGTAGTCTATTTCGCTTATTCTACTATTAACAAACATTTATACTAAGAAATATTGAAGCGACTGGTTTAAGTGCCGTGGTGAATATTTACAATCAATAAAGTTCTTTAAATTAAAGTTTTGAGAAATTTGGGTCGAATTATTTTAAAGTCTTCACTGGGGGTCTAATGTTATTTGTTGGTTAGACGAATCAAACTACAGGCAGGGACAGTTTTTTTTCTTAGAATCCACATCTTCATACCAGTTCGGGTTGCACGTACATATACTAATTACATTAATGTGTTTTGTATTAGGAAGGTTGAGTTTAGAATAAGTGCACCGCATTTGTATTTAGAAAGAGAGATATAGTGGAAAACCATTTTAGAAAAAAATACCAACCTCTGTTCAAACCTGGATTCGAACCCCATTCCACCATCGACAGTATAGTCTATTGCGAGATTGACGCCTTAACCATGCGGCCACCGAAGCGGGTCAGAGGGACTCTCGTTTGTACTTGGATGACAACCACAATCATATTCTTGTGTCTAGATTTAGGCTATTGTAACTATCAGACGCCCCACTTCAGTGGCCAAATGGTCTAAGGTGTCACTCATGTGTTAGACTGGCCTGCTGAGGACGGGGAGATCAGGGTTCAAATCTCAGTTGGGTTTACTGAGGTTTTTTTCCCCAACATTGTTTTCCATTCTCCCTATACCTAAATGCGGGTACACCTCTTAATATAGCCTTCCTAATCCTTTAAATCATCAGCTTATAGCCCGAACGAGCGGTGCGATGCGGAGCTAAAAAAAACCTTTCGAAAGCACGGAAAATAAATACTCGCGGTAAAATAGACGGCGTTATATCCTGGGAGCGGTGTAATGTTTCATCTTTATACTTGAGGTATTTAACGTGCACTTTCTAAACCGACAGAACATGACTTATAAACCTAAATCTAGAACAGAAACAACATCCAGCCCCGGGCCGCTAATTCATCACTCTGGAAGGGCAAACCCATATTTTCATCAATGATAAATTTTCGGCCATGTCGGGAATCGAACCTTGGACCCTTAGCTCAGTAGGCAGACACGCTACCGACTGAGACAAGGTGTCGGGCTCACACAATAAATCAATAACCTCAAAACCCGCCTCGGTGGCGTAGTTGGCTAACGCGCCAGTCGTGTTGAGCTCTACCGCCGAGGACGGGGAGATCGAGGTTCGAATCTCGGTCGGGTGAACTGGGGGTGGTTTTTCCTAAATGGTTTTCCAATCTCCTTCCACGCAAATGCGGGTTCACTTCCTCTAAATTCAACCTTCCCAATTCCTAATCCATTAGCGTAATTAGTACTTAGGCGTATAACCCGAACGGGTAGTAAGACGCGGTGCTAAATATTATTATTATTATTATTATAATATAATAACCTCAAAATATGCTCCATATATGAATGACAAAACAAGAAAAATTTAAACACAAAGTAAATAGACTTTGGAAAAATTATCATACAAACAAAAATTCCAGAGTTAAAATAGTTTTTGCACTTAAATGAAATTACGATGGAAAAAAATTAATCATCTTAGTTTGTTGTAGCTTGCTTGTTGACGCAATAAACCAAATCTCCAAGTTCACTGATTGCATTTAAAATGTTGTCTTTCACGTTTTCCGTTTGGTTGGTATTCAGTGAATCTTCTCAGGTTTCCTATCATTGTAAGTTCTACGATTCAATAACTAACTTTATTTGACATTCTTGGCGTATGGATGATTTAGTAAAGATCATTACTAGAACAAAATAACCATGTACTTTATAGGGTTAGATGGGTGACCTGGCAGTCTAGTGGTAAGGTGTCGGACTTCTGTGCTGGAGGTCCGGGGTTCAATCCACAGTCCCGGCATAGATTTATCTAATTACCAAACCCTTCCTTCACCTCTGACAAGACGTGTATCAATCACAACTTGTGAATGTGTGGAATGTCAGGCCTCCCCCGTGGTTCGGATCCCACGTTAAACTGTAGGTCCTCCATTTCATCTCACAATCACCCTACCATTACACATTAGCGTAAGTGTGTATAACCCGAACGGGTAGTAAGACGAGGTGCTAATAATAATAATAATAATAATCTATTATATAAAATTAATTTTTTATATTAAACTGATATTTATACATCATATAGTACATATGTAAATTATTTATATTAATATATATACTTGTATAATAAAATGTATTTAAATAATTATATTTCATTATAAATATATTATTAGGCATTAATCCCTTTTTAATTATAATGATGCCTATGTTATTTTATATATATATATATATATATATATATATATATATATATATATATTTTTGTTACTTTGGGTAGATATTACCGATATATATATATATATATATATATATATATATCGGTAATATCTACCCAAAGTAACAATAATTCTAGATCACATGACCTGGCGTATGAATGCACGAAATTAGATCTAGTAACTTTTGCTATGTTTGAATTAAATAAGTCCTTAGGAATCAATTAAAGAGCCTGACTAACAATTAACTATTACCAACAACACGAAAATACAATTTGCAAGAGCGTTGATTCATCTCAGAAAATAAATAGCTACAAATGTTTTGTTCTCTATGTTAAGAAAAGAACTATAATAATTCAATGTCTAGTGGAATGTAATCCACGCGTCGTCATCCCTAACACAAACCCAGAATCGATGTTTCCGTTCCCCATTAAACCACTTCTCTCTTTTTGTGTGGATTTTAAACAAAAAGAAAAGAGAAAAGAAAGTGGCAGCAGTCAGAAAAAGAGAAGCGAGGATTGTATCCTAATTCTTTCAATAAGGACTACTCGTGAAGGCCTCTCGAACTTGACATTCCACAACAAATAGTGGCAAGAAGTTACCAGAGTGCAACTCAAATATACAGACATGACCCGAACCAATAAACAGAGCAGGCAACTGGAGGCTTCGCTCGCGCGCGCGCACGTTTAGGAACAAACACAAGGAACAGTGTGGGCGACGCGCGTGCGCACAAATAGCAATTGTGTTACAAGAAAAATGGGAGGGGTTCAACGCTAAAACTAGTCTAACACACATTCATAAAAAAAAGGTGTCTGCGATTCTGAATTTAAATTTCTTACTACCTTTTCAGGTTATATACATATGTACTAATTACGCTAGTGGTTTTAGGGATTCAGAAGGTTATATTTAGAGGAAGTGTACCAACATTTGCGTGGAGGAAGAATGGAAAACTATTTTGAAAAAACCTCAGAACAGCCGACGGGGATTCGAACCCCAATCTCCCTGTCATCGGCGGTTTAGTTCAACACGGGAGTGACGCCTTAGACCATGCGGCCAGCGAAGCAGGCTCTGTCTTTAGAACTGTTTGACCTATTTAAGTGATATTTGCTCTAAAACCGTTATGACAGCATCGCAAGTTCTTCGGTGTCCACATGGTCTAAGGCGCTACCCTCACAATAGACTAGACTGCTGATGACGGGGAGATTGGGGTTCGAATCTTGGTTGGGTGTATTGAGGGAGGTTTATTACACAATTGTTTTCAACTCTCTCTCTCTTCACGCAAGTTCGGGTTCCTTTACTCTAAAATTCTACCCTACTCAGCCCTATTTCATTGCATAATTAATGTGTGTTATACTCCAATCGTGAATGCGACAGTCCACGAACTGTCCTCTACTGACCATTCCCTGAACTTGCCTCTCTTCCTGACCATTCCCTGAACTTGCCTCTCCTCCTGACCATTCCCTGAACTTGCCTCTCTTCCTGACCATTCCCTGAACTGTCCTCTCCTGACCATTCCCTGAACTTGCCTCTACTGACCATTCCCTGAACTTGCCTCTCTTCCTGACCATTCCCTGAACTTGCCTCTCCTCCTGACCATTCCCTGAACTTGCCTCTCTTCCTGACCATTCCCTGAACTTGCCTCTCTTCCTGACCATTCCCTGAACTGTCCTCTCCTGACCATTCCCTGAACTTGCCTCTCTTCCTGACCATTCCCTGAACTGTCCTCTCCTGACCATTCCCTGAACTTGCCTCTCCTGACCATTCCCTGAACTTACCTCTCTTCCTGACCATTCCCTGAACTGTCCTCTCCTGACCATTCCCTGAACTTGCCTCTCCTGACCATTCCCTGAACTGTCCTCTCCTGACCATTCCCTGAACTTGCCTCTCCTGACTAATTCCCTGAACTGACCTCTCCTGACCATTCCCTGAACTTGCCTCTCCTCCTGACCATTCCGTGAACTGGACAAACGAAGAACAGGTTTGGTCTTTGAGTTAGTTTAACTTTTAATCGTTTTAGAACGGAGGGTTAGGCTAAGTTAGGTTGGGTTAATTTAATATAATATGTTAAGAAGAATTTCAGTTAAGCTTGTAGTAGTATAGCTCAATAAGTTCCAGTTCATTAAATGGGCAGGGGTTAATACAGTTTTTTTCCCAATTCGCGTAATGGACAGTTTTACTATTGTGGTATGCAAATAGCCCGAACGGATATTAAAACGCGGCAAAAAAAGTTAACTAATCTTTGTGTTAAAACATATGGAATAAAAATATATCGTAGCATCCTAAATAATGAACGGTATTTAAGGAATTTTGGCTGTGCCAGTTTGAAAATGAGTTCTTTCGTTTAGCTAATTATATTTCTTCTTTTGATCTTTTTTTGTAGTTGTACATCACACTGTATTGTATACACATAACCTTCTGTCAGAAGTGTGTAGGGAATCTTGGCTAAGAACGGGCCGGGGGGGGGGGGGATGCATTTGTCAAGTTCTTCTTGTCATTTATTTTCTTTCAAAAAAATAAACCACCCTTTTTTTATATATAAATTGCTTTCTCTTCCCATTGTTTTCAAACACTCGTGGGGTTATAGGCCGCCCCCTTGGCTAAGTAGTAAGAGTGGTCGACCACAATAATAGCGGACTCTGGTTTGATTCCGGCTTGAGTCGGCTACAATTTTATTAATACAAACCAAAAGACATAGAAAATATTAGGAAAACGGAGGTATAAGACACCCATTTTTATAGAAGACGAACACCTAAAAAAATACCCAAATTATAGAAGACCTATTCAACCATTATTATTTTGGTATTTTATGATGATTTATTAAAGTTTGGTTATCTCTCATGAAAAATTGACTTTTTTTACTTTATACCTTCATACTAATCACTAGATAAATTATTTATGTATAAATAAATACTAATTGTATTCTGTCTGCGATTGAACCCGGGTCTCTAATCACAGAGCTCAGCTCTAGTTCGCACAACTAGCTCCGCGGGTCTAATTAGAACTTTGCATGTTTAGAACATAAATTAGATATAACTAAATCTATTAACTAGTGGATTTTTTGTTTTCCGATATTTATGGAAATAATATAGTGCATTGGGATCAAACTCAGCCCCGTGAGGACAAATGAGGAGATACTCGAATAAAAACAAAAGTAGCAGCTACGATTTGGAAAGCCGAGGTTAACGGCCAGAAGGTTCGCTGTGCTGAACACATTACACCCTATATCCACAAAAATTGGCGCTATCTTCACCAACAAAGGCGGCCACTCGGTTGGTAGAGCTCGATTGTAAGCTGACGTCATGGAGTTTTTTTAAATAATTTTTGTAACGTTAGATTTAAAACAAACGAAACATTAACTCGCGTCTTCAGATTTTCTAAGTAATTATTAATTTTTTTTAGAAGCACGTCATACTACCCATTCGGGTTGTACGGCCATGTACTAATTAAGCTAATGTGTTAAGGATTAGTAAGGTTGAATTTATATAAAGTGTACCACACACAAATAGAGAGAGTGGGGGAAACATTACCCCCAGTACACCCGACCGGGATCGAACCACGATCCTCTCCATCAGAGCAGTCTGGTCTATTGCGAGAGTAGCGGTCTTGATTATTGATATTAGTATATATTGATATAGATATTAGTTAGACTTGCCAGAGGTCCTCGTTTTACACGTCCACACTCTTCCTTTGACGACTGAATGCTATCGAGTTCCACACTGTCTTTTGTTCTCCTGCACTGTCCACCTCTGTTCCTTTCTGTTCCTCCTCTACACTCTGTTCCTTTCTGTTCCTCCTCTACACTCGTCCACGTGTCATTCACAATGTCTTATCGTTCCTCCAAGACTCACAAGTGTAGTTTATAGTTAAGGTGGGGATGTAGGGGACGCGAGAAAAGATCAGCCTTTTTTTTTTTTTTTCAAAATAAATCAAATATCATGAAGGTTTAAATAGTCATTGAAAATTACGGTTATAGCCGCATCTAAATATGATATTCTTTAAATTGAAAAATGACATCTTGACGACACAGATAGCTCAGTGGTTAGAGCATTGGCGTACACATCCAAAAGGTCCCGGGTTTGATTCCCGTGTCTAGGTGCCATTTTTAAATTCAAATAAATCAAATATTTCTCCAGTACAAACCTAGAGTGTAATTCTCTTCACCAGGTGATATCAACAGTTGTTGAATATCTATGAAGGGTGTCCTGGAATTTAATGACAATTTCTCTTCATTTAAAAAGTTTCTCATCTAATGTTGATATGCTCTTGACAGATATTCAACAACTGTTGATATCACCAGGGGAAGAAAATTAAACTATATAATATGTTTGTACTGGAGAAATATTTAATTTATTTTGACTAAAAAGTGTTTTTGTCACAAACACTGAAGAAATGAGGCGTTGTCCTGTATTCTACTTTAGTAAACAGTGGGAATGATACCAGTAAAACTTTTTAACCATATTAAAAAAAATATCAATTTAAAAGTAAATAAATAAAATTACTAAACTGCCCCCGATCTCGATGTTGCTGAGTGAAGATTGCAGAAAACTGTACTTAGATAAGTTTTCTGGTTTGAGCGTTTATCTTGTTATTCGGTCGAGAGACTTCAAAACTAACTGTCGCTTCTCTTGTCTTGATTAGGTGAGACCCGCTTCGGTGGCCGCACGGTCTAAGGCGTCATTCTCCAATAGGATGAACTGCATACAACAGGGAGATCATAGTTTGAATCCCGGTTGGGTGCACTCAGAGTGATTTTTTTTTCCTAAATGGTTTTCCACTTCCCTCCAGGCGAATATGGATACATTTCCTCAACCCTATCCCATTAGCGTATAAACCTAACGGGTAGTAAGACGCGATACTAAAAAAAAAATTAAGCTTGTATTTCTCGACGTAAACAATTCAATGACACATTTCAGTGATCGAATAATATTGGGCAGTGGATTCCCAATATTTCCACATCCCCCCCCCCCCTCATCTTCCCCGACATACGAGGTGAAATTATAAACATACGCACACATGTCTAGTACTCTACGTAACCCATTTAGTAATAATAAAATAAAAAATATGTTTAGTTGGACAGTATAAAATAGAAAAGAAAACTTTTTTTCTACATGTGAAAAGCGATTGTTTTATTTATATGATTTGAAAAATAAATAAAAAAATAACTTAAAAATCTAGATTTGTTTCGCGGGCCTCAGGTTGAGAACGTCTGGACAGAGGCGTCACTTCCGCAATAGACTCAACTGCAGATAGTGGATTTTCCCCCCATATGCTTTCGCATTTCTCTAAAAGGAATTGTGGGCACATTTTATTTAATTTTACCTTTCTCATTCCTAAATATATAGTCCTAACGGGTAGTAAGACGCGGTGAAATAATTTACAACATACAGCCACCATTTCTGGAAAAGGTACCCCGCCCCAAAAACCGTGCCCCCTTTTCCCCCGCTCCTAGCAAAGTTTTTCCCGGAAGAAGAACTCGAAGAATTTCATTCATGCGACCGCGGCGTCCACATGAAACGTTCCCTTCTAGGTAAACAAATAAAATAAATCATGCCTTGTTTACTCTGTTCTTGTCTTCATTTTTAAATGTTCTTTCTCCTCCCCTCCCTCCTTCCTCCCTCCATTCCTTTCATTGGTTGGAAGTCATGAACAAAATGTTCACTTCCTTCTCACGTTCGCCGACATTACAATCGTTTATGTGCGAGTAAAAACTACAATAAGTAGAATCTGAAAAGAAGGAGATTGTGTTCACTTAGAGTTAAAAAGAGGGGGAAAAAAAATGTTTAATTATTGGGAAGTGAAAAAACAACTAGGAACGCCATCATTTTACTGCAGAATTGTTAGAAAAATAATTTGTAAAACAGATATAAACAGTTATATAGGGGAAAAAAAAATATTTAAGGAGAAGAATAAAAGCCGCAAGAAGTGAGAAAGTTTCGTAGAATCAGGGTGGGTGTTGCTTTTATTTTATTTTTACGTTCTCCGCTCAGTCAACGCGATGACAGTGTCTAAATAAACTGAAGAGATCAAAAACTGTCTAGCGTAAAACACCCGGTGTTTCTCCCTCTCTTTCTAACCCCCCACCCCCACCTCTGGGGCACTGTGGGGCCCCCTCAACGGAGCTTATACTGGTGCAAAGTTTACAACAAGTGTGGAAAACATCGAACAGTGATTGACATAAAACTGCTATCAGCGACACTTAAAAGTCTCCCCGTTACAAAGTGCCGTGATGGCGGCACACCACAGGATCCGTGGGCTAGGGATTGGTAGAGGCAGTCCAGTGGTGTGGCCGGTTTTATTTATAGGGGACGTTTATTGGCGGGGACATTTAATGGGGGAATTTTTCTAAACATTGGATTTTCACATCGGTAAAAAGATGCTCTAGGACAGTGGCTCCCAATGTGTATGTGTTAGCGGCACACTTTAGAGTAAATTCCCGGCTATCCGAACCACAATCATAGGATTTATATATATTGATATATTGTAGGCTAATATAAAATCTGTAAAAGGTCTATCTTCATTTGTAGTTGTTTATGAAAAAAATTTAAAATGTTATTTTTTAACTATTATTTGCCCTTTAATTCCTTCAAGAATGCACCTTAAAAATGTTACCACAGCAGAGTCGGCTATTCGACCTAGATGGGACCGACAGGTGTTCAGATAACCGAAATGTCGGATACTATGGAAATAAGGGCTGGATAGGAACAAACCAAAATAAGATGGAAGAGCAGAATAGATTTGAAATGAGGATTAGTAGACTAATTTCTACAAAGCATAGTTATTAAATAAATTTACTATTATTTTATTCATGAAAACAGAATCAAAGATTTCAAATCAATTAAATTCAACTTTCATTATATACCGTAAAATGCAAAATGCAAAAGTTACTGTTTAAAAAATGTGTGATTGAAGTTTGTTTTAATTGATGTGACCTTGTCGTAAGGAAGAAAAGAAAAGCTGAACAGTAAGCTTCAATCACAATCTTTTTTTTAAATAATAACATTTCATTTTGCATTCTAAAATATATAATGAAAATTGCACGTAATTGATTTTTTTTAAAATTGTTCTGTTTACATGGATAAGACAATATTTTTGTAATTTATTGAATAATTTATACTTTGGAGTAGTTAGTCGTAATCCTTATTTCAGATATATTTTTCTATTTAATTTTGATCTGTTTCGTTCCAGCCCTTCCATTGTTTCCGTACTATCCAACATTTCGGCCACTCGACCACTGTCGGTTCCGTACTATCCAACATTTCGGCCACTCGACCACCTGTCGGTTCCGTACTATCCAACATTTCGGCCACTCGACCACCTGTCGGTTCCGTACTATCCAACATTTCGGCCACTCGACCACCTGTCGGTTCCGTACTATCCAACATTCGGCCACTCGACCACCTGTCGGTTCCGTTTGGATCCAATCATTATGACTCTACTCTAGTAATATTAATTATAGCTGCATACTGAACCGCTCCATTCTTGGTGTGTGAGGGCTCGCCTTAATCGATATTTGACAAACACATCTGTGCAGCACAGCTATAATATGTAACGAGCATTCAAAACACATCTGACTGTGCAGCACAGCTAGATTATGTAACGAGCATTCAAACACATCTGACTGTGCAGCACAGCTAGAGTATGTAACGAGCATTCAAACACATCTGACTGTGCAGCACAGCTAGAGTATGTAACGAGCATTCAAACACATCTGACTGTGCAGCACAGCTAGAATATGTAACGAGCATTCAAACACATCTGACTGTGCAGCACAGCTAGAATATGTAACGAGCATTCAAACACATCTGACTGTGCAGCACAGCTAGAATATGTAACGAGCATTCAAACACATCTGACTGTGCAGCACAGCTAGAGTATGTAACGAGCATTCAAACACATCTGACTGTGCAGCACAGCTAGAATATGTAACGAGCATTCAAACACATCTGACTGTGCAGCACAGCTAGAGTATGTAACGAGCATTCAAACACATCTGACTGTGCAGCACAGCTAGAATATGTAACGAGCATTCAAACACATCTGACTGTGCAGCACAGCTAGAGTATGTAACGAGCATTCAAACACATCTGACTGTGCAGCACAGCTAGAGTATGTAACGAGCATTCAAACACATCTGACTGTGCAGCACAGCTAGAATATGTAACGAGCATTCAAACACATCTGACTGTGCAGCACAGCTAGAATATGTAACGAGCATTCAAACACATCTGACTGTGCAGCACAGCTAGAATATGTAACGAGCATTCAAACACATCTGACTGTGCAGCACAGCTAGAGTATGTAACGAGCATTCAAACACATCTGACTGTGCAGCACAGCTAGAATATGTAACGAGCATTCAAACACATCTGACTGTGCAGCACAGCTAGAATATGTAACGAGCATTCAAACACATCTGACTGTGCAGCACAGCTAGAGTATGTAACGAACATTCAAACACATCTTCACCTGATGATATTGATGGTTTTGTTAGCTCTCCATTAGGGCTAAACAAATATTAGTATTTGATTCCCCTTCAACATTGAAATCATAAGCAACACGCTGTGCATAACTGTAATGGGGGCTGCGTTTTCTCCTATTTACAGGGGAATGGAGGTAAACAAACACCCACGACTTAATATTATTATTAGCACCGCGTCTTACTACCCGTTCGGGTTATACACACTTACGCTAATGTGTAATGGTAGGGTGATTGTGAGATGAAATGGAGGACCTACAGTTTAACGTGGGATCTGAACCACGGTGGAGGACTGGCATTCCACACATTCACAAGTTGTGATTAATACACGTCTTGTCAGAGGTGAGGGAAGGGTTTGTCAATCAGATAAATCTGTGCCGGGACCGAGGATTGAACCCCGGACCCCCAGCACAGAAGTCCGACACCTTACCCCTAGACCACCAGGTCACCCCAGGACTTAATAATACACAGTTCTATCATAATTACTGCAAGCATTAAGATCACATTTGTTCAGATTTTATAAATTTAAAAGTAAAGTGAAAATAAAAAGAAAGCATAGAATATAATAAACATATTTTGAAAATATTATATTATTATTATTATTATTATTATTATTACCACGTCTTACTACCCATTCGGGCTATACGCACTTGAAAATAGTAGCCCTATAGTTTCCATCAGGGTGGACTCTGTTCTTATTTTGTCTCCAACATATTTATCAAACTTTGATGACGTCAGCCCGCAATCAAGCCATGCCGCCCGAGCGGCCGCCACCTGTCGACCAAGATACTGCCAACTTCTGCAGATATAGGGTGTAATTGGTCAGCACAGCAAGCTATAACCCCAACGGGTAGTAAGACGCGGTTCTAATAATAATAATAATTAATAATAAGCTACTCACAGCCTCACAGAAATATCTGGAATCATCGGGGATCGAATCCAGGACCTCTAGATCTGTAGTCAGGACCTCTGACCGCTAGCCCACTTGCTGAATATTAAACTAAACGTATCTACTGGAGTAAAGCTATATTTATTTTTAGCCTAAGTTTTTTGCCATAGTAGAAAAATCTGGCTCTTGCCACACTGTCTCCCCCTCAGCTCCCCCCCCCCCCCCCCCCTCACATTTAATATCTTGGATTATGAAAGTCTGGGGCTTCCTGGAAGAAGCTGACTTATGTTCCTCCGTTCCTTTCAATCAGGGCAGATTCCAGATACTAACCGAACCAAAGACCTTTGGAAGCGGAGTTTTGACCCTTTCAGCATTACAGTGGCTGGTATCGCTACCAGCACCGGTGGTTGAAGACATCTTCCTTAAGGTGGGAGTGTAGGGGACGTGAGATAAGGAGAGTGTTTTTACAGGGTCTATATAAAACATTGGTTTGGTCAAAATAAATCAAATATTGGTCCAGTAGAAACAGTTTAATTTTCTTCACACGGTGATATCAACATTTGTCGAATATCTGTTAAGAATGTCCTGGAATTAAATGATAGCTTTTTACCTTCATTTAAAAAGTTGGTCATCCAATACTATCTAATCTATTTCCGCTATGCTCATGACAGATATTCAACAACTGTTGATATCACCAGGTGAAGGAAATTAAACTCTATGTTTCTATGGGCAATATTTTATTAATTTTGGCCAAGAAAGTGTTATAATAACTGATAAAACACTCCCCTTAACTTGTTTTAACCTACATCCACACCTTAAACCTGACGCATGTGTGAATTACCACCACAACAATGTTAAAATGCCCGTCTCTTTGCAAAGAAGTATGATGGGATTACATAAAGTAAGATTCAGGTCGAAAGGAACGTTTAGAAAATACAATTTATTTTGCGTTTAATATTGATAATATTTTACTATTTTATTGATGTTATTTCATAGGCTCTTGATTCTATTAATTAAATGTGAGGATACAGATAGCATGAATTGACGTATAGATGTGTGGGAATCTGTTTTAGTAATTTTTGTAACCGTCAAAAAAGTTATTTGATATATAAATCGGACTGTAAATGTATATCATACTCTGATTTATTCCCAATAGCTCAGTAGCTGTGCGTAGTTTTATCCTATTTCATAGATATTATTATACTATCCATAGTTTTAATCTAATCCTGTTACAATGCCCGCTTATGACTCTCGTTGTTTATCAAGAGGTCCAACTGGGCCTCAGCTGTGATCAAGAGGCACATAGACAAGAGCAAGGATCATAACTGGGCCTCAGCTGTGTGGTCAAGAGGCACATAGACAAGAGCAAGGATCCAACTGGGCCTCAGCTGTCTTGGGAAACCTACTTCCATTTTCCTTTATTAAAATTTCAACAAATACATTTAATTAGTTAAAAATTAATCCAAACATTTTCAAGGCATTAATTACCCTCATCGGTGGCTGCATGGTCTAAGGCGTAGATTAAACTGCCGATGACGGGGAGATCGATGTTTGAATTGGTCGGGTGTTTTGTCCAAAATTGGGTTTTTAACTCTTCTCTTCACGCAAATGTGGGTACACTTCCTATAAATATACCTTCCTAATCCCTAAAAACCATTGGAGTAATTACCCGAACGGTTAGTACGACGCGGTGCTAAGAAAAAAACCCCACCAGCCATCTTTCAATTTTTGTAAACCATTTATAATTTTATAACAGCTTATTTAATTGTAAATATGTACGAGGGATGAGTTAAAATAGGATACTAGGAAATGTGTCAAAGGTCTTAGTGTGTAGGACATAAACCAGATGTGAACCGAGAGCTCTCACGTCATGTGTTCTGTCTCGGCGATAGCTGTCAACACTTTCCTTTAAGACATGACGCACAACATGGCGACAATCTTAGAGTCAGCCGTCCGTAGCGGTCAATCTGGGGCACCTTTCATCGAGCTCTGTCGGTTTATTGTTGTACGGAGACAGCGACAAAAATAACGGTCGCTAAATGTTATAGTTAGGATGTAGGTCTTTTGAAACTTTCGACCAAAAAAATAAATATACATATATCCCACCGTTAAGTTTGCAAACGTTTCTTTATTGGTACTAAAATGTTTGGTAGAGAATTATTGTGTTAAATTACAAGTCAGTACAGAGCTTAGTGAAAGTTTTACATATTATCTATTCTATTAGTGTATCTAAAAAGTTTGACTAGTTAAAAAAAAATCTCGGTACAACCTTTAATTGCTCAGAAAAATACAGCTGTAAAATTATTATAATCTTAAATAATTTTAATAGGCTATAAGGTAAATAAGTTACTATTTAAAAATAACTATTAGTTATTGGCGTTTGTGAGAAAAATTTTTTTTTTAATAAATAAAAGTTCAACGATCACACATCTTTTCTTAAAAACTATTGATATTAAAACAAAACACTTAAAAATTGTCTATCAGTTAACTACCCAAAATATTTTTACTAGATTTTAAAAAATATAATTATATAAAACAGCCTCAGCTATAAATTTTAAACAAGGAATAGGAATGGTGGTAACTGACAACTAGAAGAAAATATAAAAACGGTTAAAAGAATATGATAACATAATTAGAAATAAATTGTTTTTGACGTCAACATGTGGTCTTGCAGATGGGCGTATTACAGTGAGGTCATGTATACCTGTTATGGTCTGCGTTTAAAAGGTTGGCGTTAAGGTGCGGCAGAAGGGAGCACGAGTAATTTTACAGTTTTTATAACATTACACATTTTTTGGCCAAAATAAATCAGATATCTCTCCAGTAGCAACATGGAATTTAGTTTTATGCACGTGCTAATATCAACAGATTTTAATATCTGCCAAGGTGTCCTGGAATTTGTAAAAACTTTTTCTCTTTATTTAAAAGATTTTGAAAAACTTCCAGGACACCCTTGATAGATATTCAAGATCTATTGATATTAGCACGTGCATAAAACTAAACTCCATGTTGCTACTGGAGAAATATTTAATTTATTTTGACCAAAAAATGTATATTCTATAAAAACTGTAAAAATAATTTCGCTCCCTTCGGCCGCACCTTAATACCACATAACAGTTGGACCACAAGGAGTTCCTTCTTGGAGATTGTAAACAAGTCGCACTGGTGTACCAACTCGGCCCCGGCTGTCGTGGTGCTCCATTTAGGATGGTTGTAAATGTTTTTTCAGGCTGAGCGAAAAAAACAGCAAGTGATGGATAGTAAGGCACAACAAAATGCTAAGCTAATCTAGCCTAGCCTAACCTAGATTTACCTAAGCAAGCCTAACCTAATATAAGGCAAAAAGATTGGTGGGGCAGAATTCATATCTACCTGTGGGTCTATTATCTGTTAAGTCCTCCTGGTCAATGATCGTGGCCCAAATAAGTCTATAACGATAATCCTGGTCAATGATCGTGGCCCAAATAAGTCTATAACGATAATCCTGGTCAGTGATCGTGGCCCAACTAAGCCTATGACGATAATCCTGGTCAGTGATCGTGGCCCAACTAAGCCTATGACGATAATCCTGGTCAGTGATCGTGGCCCAACTAAGCCTATGACGATAATCCTGGTCAGTGATCGTGGCCCAACTAAGCCTATGACGATAATCCTGGTCAGTGATCGTGGCCCAACTAAGCCTATGACGATAATCCTGGTCAGTGATCGTGGCCCAACTAAGCCTATGACGATAATCCTGGTCAATGATCGTGGCCCAGCTGTATGCACCGTTGCAGATCGTGAAGTTTGGCGAATGATACATGAGAGTACATCTGGTAGCTTTTGCTAGCTGTCAGTTACCTACACTCCGGTGGTGAATGGAATATAGCTCTAAACTTTTTATAAAATAGGAAAGGCTTATAAAATGGTTTATTCAGTGAAATTGACCACCAATAATAATAGAGAGCCTTTGATTCACATTTCAGCTAGATAATGATTTTATTTTTATTTTTTATTTGAGATATTATTTTAACGCGCACTTTCTGAACCGTCTGATTATATCAGTACACGACTTATAAACTAATTTAATACTAGTACAGACACAACATCCAGTCCCCCGGCCGTTAAGTCATCATTACGAAAGAAGAAAATCCACATTTTATTAATGATACATTTTTCGACCATGTCTGGAAACGAATCCGGGACCATTAGCTCAGTAGGCGGACACGTTATCGACTGAGCGAAGGTGTCAGACGATTTGAATTATAGTTTTGTTGTGAATATCTTTTTACGTTAATTTAGAGCACCTGTAAGGTTTTGTTAATTTAATATAAATATTTGCCTTTTTTAAATTATTTTTAAGTGACAAAGGGAATTAGCCGCCATTTACAAACTTCCAAATAAATTATTTCACGCACTACATTTAACCTGATATACTGATATACACACGTGATCACTGACAAACATAATAACACTTCTATTTTGTCTACACCAGTGGTCATATAGTCCAAGAGCGTCGGTCTCGCCTTGTTTGGTTTGTCATTTAAGGAGAAATCGGGGATTGAATCTTGGGCGGGTGTACTGAAGCTGGTTTTCTGGTTTATACATTTGTGGTTTTCCCATTCCATCGCTAAGCTAATAGAGGTGCACTTCCTCTAAACAAGCTTTCTTATCCCTAGCTTATTGAATAAATAATCCTAGTGTTAAATGTAATAACAAGAAATAAACCACTTTTCATCACCTTTGTTTCTTACGAAATTGAAATATTTTTTAACATGTTTGTTTTATCTCGTGCTACAATATTTGTATAAAGAAAGTTTACATGTTGCTAAATTTGACTAAAATTGATTTACATTTTTCGCTATGGTGTCGTCATTAAAATGTTTTCAAAAATGTTAGCTTGGCTTGGCGTGACCATAAGTTCGGCAAAAGCGAAATGTGACTTTTTTTTTAAATTTAACAATAGCCAATTTTAAACACAATTAATTTTCAGACTCTTCGGTGGCCGTAAGTCTTAAGGCGTTACTCTCGCAGTAGACTAAGCTGCGGAAGAACGGGGGATCAGAGTTCAATCCCGGTCGGGTGCACTACTGAGGTTTTTTCTTTAAATTGTGTTCCACTCTCCCTCCACGCAAATGCTGGTGCAGTTCCTCTAAGTAAAAATCTACCTAATCCCTAACACATTTGTGTAATTAGTACATCTAGGCGTATAGCTTGAACTAATAATATGACACGACGCTAAAAAAAAATTAGTTTCCCTTAAATACAGTAAATCACGGAGAGATTTATACTGGGTTTTTAGAAAATATGTTTATTTTATCCAGTCATTAAAAAAACCCAAGTATTTCGATGAGTACAAACTCTGAAGCCTTTTCATATATAATTGAAATATTGAGATTAACAAATAAATAACAATAGAATTAAGAATTTGAACCATAACCTACTTCAGCCAACATATTAAGGTACACAAGCAAAATAAATATAAAACATTGATATGTTTAAAAGAAGGTTTAGCGAACAACTTCCGTCATTTGTGATTTCATGGACAGTGTCCGACAAAGTCCGTGAAATCCGGTGATTTGTGGCAGGCGAAGGGCGTAACTCACCCTTCCATTGTCACACGCAGCCCCCAAACGGTTCGTCTGGTTTCAGAAATGTGCGTGTTGTTGCATTCAGTTGTTCTGCTGTTTGGTTCATTTGTAATTCTGGGAGCACTAGGCTTGTTTAGTATAAGGTAAAAATATTGATAACTTATAACCATACATTTGTTAAAATTATGCAATACTATTTTTATAGTCAGATTACTTTAACCGTTAGTGGAAGTAAAAAGTAGAACATCCATTTAATACTATTCTAATCCCAGCAATTTTGAAATTTTTGCATTCATCAGTTCAAATTTGGTTCATGTAGGCTTCATTGATGCCAAAAAAATTATTGATGGATCCCAGAGGACATCGGTTATTCATCAATATTTAGTTTAAGTTCACTATCGTTAAATTTATGATTGTGAAAATGTTAAAATACCTTCAGTTTAAATCAAAATTGCTGCGATTATAAGCAGGGCCGCCCCAAGGGGCGAG
This sequence comes from Timema podura, assembly GCA_033556935.1. Taxonomy (NCBI): domain Eukaryota; kingdom Metazoa; phylum Arthropoda; class Insecta; order Phasmatodea; family Timematidae; genus Timema; species Timema podura. The sequence goes on from JAVRXN010000005.1 coordinate 4,339,205, forward strand.
CGAGGTTGGCGACTGCCCAGGGCTCCTGGCTCTAGGGGGCTCCATGCCACCGATGTCGTCTTGAGAAAATTACAAATATATTTATTTTTAAAAACTCGTACATTGAACTAATTTTCTTCGCTGTTTTTTACAACTTGTATCCCTGTTAAAAGCAATGGGCATGAACATAAGGAATTCATCCATCTTGTAATGAGTTCCTTTCAAATTTATGGGACTTTAAAGAGAAGGTTCTACCGGGCTCAAAAGTATGCTCAAGACAGCCCTGATTATAAGACACCAAAAATTTGCTTTATACTTTTAAGTTTGATTTTCTATTAAAATTTTAAAAAAAAGTCTAAAAATAACCCCATATTTTACATTGTATTTTCAGATTTTGTAGTTATAGCTACACCAATTTATATCAAATGAAGATAATTCAATTTAATAAAAGGGACTGTCACAGGAGTCGAACCTGTGTGCTAAGTATTACATTATGTTAGTAGCGAAGTGGATTAAGGAACCGGTTACACATTTGAAGAATGGTAAAATACCAAGAGGAGTTAATTTACCGAGCGGAGCGCGGTCTTGTTTTATATCAATCGCTGGACATTTCGTTTGTATATTTGTTCCACGATTACTGCCAAATTCTTGGAGCAATTTTAACCAAGTTTGGCGGGGACATTGTTTGGACCTAGGCCGTATTTTGGGATCTGATTATCAGTTTCAAGATGGGGTCGCTTAAATAAATGTTTAGGTTAGTAGTTCATTCAAGCAATCAACCGAGCACCAGGGGGTATTTATTACTATTTTATATATATTAATATAGAATATATTATTATATATATATATTTGCGAGACTGACGTATTAAGCAACGTTAATATTATTAGTTAAATTCATTTTAATTTGTAGTAAGGAGAAGTATGAAATTAATATTATAAGGAACGTACTTGGTAGAACGACAATTGGTTGATTGATCAATCAATCAATCAATCAATCAATCAACCAATGGTCGTTCTACCAAGTACGTTCCTTATAATATTAATTTCACGTTAATATTAATTAATATCAATAAATATGTACACTACTATTTAAGATGGTATTCATTTGATTTCTGTTTACCTTTATCCCCCAGGAAAAATATCAATCCAACATTTAAAGAGAAATAATACGAAATATTTCAACTCGAAACCGACCCACTCCGGTGGCCGCATGGTCTAAGATGCTACTCTCGTGGTAGACTAAACTGCCGATGACGGGGAACTCGAGGTTCGAATCTCGGTCAGGTGTAATGAGGGGTTTTTTTTCCCAAAATGGTTTTTCACATCTCCCTTCACGCAAACACTTCTCATAAATATACCCTCCCTAATCCTTAAAACCATTAGCGTTGTACAAAGGCGTATAACCCGAGCGGGTGGTAAGACTTAGCGCTAAAAATAACTTGAAACAAAAAATTCTCAAATTATTTAAATTCAAAAACTGTTCATAGAACTATTATTATAATGGGTTTTTTTTAAAGTATGTTATTTAAAATAGCCATTTGTTCCTTTAGCAAAAGTTTTATTTTTAACTATGATATGAAATAAAATTACCATAGCCTATCTTTTAGTACCTATAGTCCATTCACCATAGGAGTGTTTGTAGCTGACAGCTATCAATAGTTACAAGATCTACTTTCATGTATCCATCCCCAAACCATATGAACTACACCATACATAGCTTATATTGATTTTTTGTCACTTTTCTCAGTCAAAACTTTCACAACAAACACTTTGTGTTGGTGTAAAGGTACTATTTCTAACCGACTGTATCACACAGTTGTTGGTGTAAAGGTACTATTTCTAACCGACTGTATCACACAGTTGTTGGTGTAAAGGTACTATTTCTAACCGACTGTATCACACAGTTGTTGGTGTAAAGGTACTATTCTAACGACTGTTCCACGTTTGTGTAAGTACTATTCTAACGACTGTATCACACAGTTGTTGGTGTAAAGGTACTATTTCTAACCGACTGTATCACACAGTTGTTGGTGTAAAGGTACTATTTCTAACCGACTGTATCACACAGTTGTTGGTGTAAAGGTACTATCTAACCGACTGTATCCACGTTGTGGTGTAAAGGTACTATTTCTAACCGACTGTATCACACAGTTGTTGGTGTAAAGGTACTATTTCTAACGGACTGTATCACACAGTTGTTGGTGTAAAGGTACTATTTCTAACCGACTGTATCACACAGTTGTTGGTGTAAAGGTACTATTTCTAACCGACTGTATCACACAGTTGAGTGTAAAGGTACTATCTCTAACCGACTGTATCACACAGTTGTTTGGGCTTTTGACTGTATCACACAGTTTATTGGCGTGTGACGCACGCTCTTAGTTATATTATGATTTGAATCTATGTGAATTTTACACTCAAATTGTTTTCTATTATCTGTAATGTAACAGCGCTAGGGCTATATATTTTATTTTATACAAGGGCTCGACTGTTTTGAGGGCGTTTGTCAAAACAACTTGTTATTTCGGCACACGACTTACAAACTAGCACACACACACAACACTCGGTCCACAGGCGGTTTGTTTATCGTTGTAAAAGACGAAGCACTAATTTCACGATTATAAATTTCTACCTGGAATCGAAGCCCGGAACCTTTTAATAAACTAGACATATACGTATACTAGAACTAAGGAGTAACATATAGGTATATTAGATATGGGACTATTGAATCCCTCAAATCTTACGGTATTCATGAGATTCGAGAAAAAAAGTATCTCGAATAGAAATTACGAAGTAGTTGACCTTAAATAACAATTTTAAATGAATTGGTAAAAGGAATTATTTAGGCAAGTGTTGTAGCCGACGATTTCCGCACGTCCATCATAGACTCGCCTTAAAATATGAGTGGAAAACGACCCTGGGCACAGGACGAATCCTGGTAGCTCAGTGTTAGAGCATTGGCTTACTAAGCTAAAGGTCCCGAGTTCGATTCCCGTGTCCAGGTGTCATTTTTCATTTTCAGAATATGATATCTAGATGGGTAATTCCTAATAATAGCATAAATAATAGCTTTGGCTATAAATTCTTAATGTGTTATTCAGTCAAGCTTTGAAATTTAAGTGAAATTAATTGATTTCTCAATTACTGTTCTATCGAAAATAAATTAAATCTCTATCTGAGCTTAATTAGGGCGGTATGCAAGAGCGTATAGTGAATGCTTAGTGTGGTCCAGAGCACACAATCACTCCACTTTTTAACCTATGATGACGCAAACAAACCCACGCTAGTGTCCACTAAGCACTCACTTAGTCAAGTACTTGCATACGGCCCTTAGTGTTTTAAGCGAAACTTATTTTATCTCAAAGTCGGTCAAGTCCTTTACTTATATTATCTTAAGGCGAATGGTTTAAGGCTTTCGATGCACAAGGTTAGGATCGTGTTAGGAATAATTTAGTGCCCGGGCAAACTTTCATTTTAGCGACCCCCTCTCCCCCTCTATCTACCTTATAATGTTGGTCCAACACTTGTATTATGACCTTGAAAGGAGATAATTGCAAGAGACACATTCAAGTTATATGAACTTATTCTTTATACTCTAGAGTAGAACTAATTAAAAGCTGTAATCGAGTTTCTATAAAAAATTAAAGGAGAAAAATATAAAATAGAATTATGACTTTTAACGTAGGCCTATCCATTAAAAAATATAGGTATTTAGTTTATTTCCATTATTTGAAACAAGAAGATCGAGTTTATTTAATTTGATTCTATAAGTAGTTTGTCAAAACTCGCGATTTCTCGCACTTTCTACACAACTTAGTGCGTCTGTATAGAACGAGGGTAAAGGGCGGTGGGTTTGCATTTTTATCTGTCGAGGATGTCCTGGAATTTAATGACAACTTTTTCTCTTCATTTTAAAAGTTTGTCATCTAATGCCGCTATGCTCTTGAAAGACATTCAACAACTTTTGATATCACCACGCGAAGAAAATTCAACTATGTTTCTTTCTACTGTAGCAATATTTATTTGTTTTAGCTAGAAAAAGTTTTGATATAAAAACTGCAAAAATACTGCCCTGAACTAGTGTTCCATAAACTCCCGTCCTTAATGATTTCGTTGGTAGCTTATAAAAACAATTTTAATATATTTATTGGAGTTTTTTTAATAGTCTTACTAAAAAACAATTTAAACTTCACTAAACCATATTGATATTTTAAATATTGTTATGAAAATGCCAGAGAAGGTCTCCAACAAAGTTTACTTCAGAAGAAAAATGTGATTACGAAGAGACTTCAAATGGTTTTGAACGCCGAACGTGCTGTGACGATCCAGAAGACTCGTCTTCCTGTACAGCCATTGACCTATAAGTCACCACACACTATAACTTCAACACACAGATAGATAGACAGACAGACACAACGCGCGCGCGAGAAGAGTTCCAGCGGATGGTCGGTCAACGGACAGAGACAGCGCAGCGCGGCCGGAAGTCTTGGGGACTTCCCTCGGACCCAATACCCGACCCGACACCTCTTCTGAAGGTTTCACCGCTCAGATCGTCTCGTCCCTGGTTTATATGTGGATGTGTGCTAAGCTACATTGTTTTCTCTGGCTGACGAAGCCTTTTTTTTTCCTGAAGGTATCCGAAAATCCCCCACCTCTCCCGTCCTAGCCCGCCCCCCCCCCCCTCTCCTTCAGCCAACACACACACACACACACACGCAGTCAAGGTAAACCCCTGTGGAGTTTTGTCATCTGGTCTTCCCGCAGATACGAGCCAAGCGTTTTATCCGTCTCTTAAGCTTGTTTGCGTTAAGCTAGGGTGACAATAATCTGTTTAGAGTAGCCTCGAGCCCAGAATTTAATTTCCCCGCGCGCCTTTTATTTTCATTTGTTTTTGTTTTCTTTAACGCAGGTTTTATTTCGTTTCTCTAGCTCTCTCTTTTGTATTCTATATTCTACAAAAACCCGATGTTGTCAAATTTTTTTTGTTCTAAATTCTGTGTTCTCCTTTTCTAATCTTTACCCTCCTTCGCCATATTATCACGCTTCTGCTATTCCATTTCGTGGTGGAAATAAGGGTAGAGAGAAAGGGATTGTGGGGGGGAGATATTTTTGGTGGAGGTGTCGAAAAGAGAGTGGGGAAGTGGGGGGGGGGGACTTGATTAAAAGAAACTAACCGTAGGGGGTTTTTCCTAGAGTGAACGCTTTTGGAGTGTTAAAGGGATGAGGGGTGGAAAAATAGAGGGGTTCAAATTGAATAAAACGCCTCCCTTACCTTATCGTCTCCCCTAGCAAAAATCGAATTAACTGAATAAAGGAAAGGACGTAAGAGAGGTTTTGGAGTGTGGGGGGGGAGGGGAGAGCGGTAGTCGAATAGGCGTGGTCGATCCACAGCAGTCATTGGCCGTCGGGAGTGCGGGGGGCGTGGCTAGAGTAGGTGAGATGGCCGCTCGGCCAATGCGCGCTCCTCTACGAGTGGAGTCTTGTGGTAAAGCCTTTGCGCGGCTTTGAGCCGATCGTTTCAGTTGTGTGGTTCCTGAAGCTTGGCGTGCTTGTTGTTCTAGCGTTAGTGGGGGTTCTCGCCGCTAATTCGAGACCCGGCCGTGTGTTTTCAACGAGGAGAGGGAAAAAAACCGCAACCAAAAACTCGTCTCTGCCGTTGTTTTCTCTACATTGTGAACCTTGTGGGGAAAGGAAACAGCAGACTGTTTTCACTTAATCGCTGTGTAAACCTGACGTGTTGTGTGTCATAATAAGAAAGTTGCCTTGCGAGTGATTGCTTTCCCGTGAGCTAACCACGCGGTCTCTATGACAGGCTTTACGGTACGGAAACAAGAAACAATAAAATAAAAAGAGAGGATATTAAAATAACAGGGGCCCTCAGTTTGTGTGTGTGTGTGTGTGTGTGTGTTGCGAGGGACCGGTGATGTTTAGTATGTCACCTGAAGGGATTCCCCGCGATATTTGAAGATCAAGGGCAGGCAGACTCCTCCTTGACCTGCACACCCACCGCTACAAGTGGTTTGTTTCCCACGGAGACGTTGATCTAGAGTCTCAGCCCCCTATTTAAAGTTTCCTAGTGTCGCCGGAAGAGGGTGTCCTTGTTGTTATTGGCAGTTCCCGAGGAGAACTGCTGCCAAGTGGGGTAGCAGTCATAAACCAAAGTCACCATTTTCCGGGAAGAGCAACCTGTTGTCAATGAGTGTGGGGGTGTGTACGGGTGTGACGCCGTGAGACTAGGCTCGCTCCAAGACTCCGGCACGGACTTGAAGGTCCGGGGTTCGTTCCCCGCCGCCGTGAAACTGGAACCTGCCACCGCGACCTACCCGGGGACCTCCCTCGCCATGCACACTCTGTTCGGCGAGCAGAACGCCTACTACAGACACCCGGCGGCGGCGGGCGGATACCCCGGGGCGGCCCACATGGGGGCGGCCGCCGCCGGCTACCCGTACGACCAGTACTCGAGGTACGGGTACGCCGCGTCCCCGTACCCTCTGAACCCACACCAGCAACAGCTGCACCACCACGGACCCGCCAAGGACATGGTGAAACCCCCGTATTCGTACATCGCCCTGATCGCCATGGCCATCCAGAACGCGCCGGAGAAAGGATCACCCTGAACGGTATCTATCAGTTCATCATGGAGAGGTTCCCGTACTACCGCGAGAACAAACAAGGCTGGCAGAACTCCATCAGACACAACCTCAGTCTCAACGAGTGTTTCGTCAAGGTCCCGCGGGACGACAAGAAGCCGGGCAAGGGCAGCTACTGGACCTTGGACCCGGACTCGTACAACATGTTCGACAACGGCTCCTACCTGCGACGACGGCGGCGGTTCAAGAAGAAGGACGCGGTCAAAGAGAAGGAGGACGCGCTGAAGAGACAGCAGCAGCAGGATGTGCCACACAAGAGGGGCGAAGAGAAGATGTTGTTGGACGGGGGCAAGGCGGGGGCGGCCAAGGGCGGCGATGCAAGCCCAAGAGAGAGCCCTCCACCGAGCTGAGTCACTGCATGAGTAGCGGCAAGTACCATCAGGACATCAAGCCGGGGTGTGGGCGTCATCGTGGACCCCTCGCACCTCGACGTTCAGCCCATGGACACCTCCACCTTCACGGTGGACAGCCTGATGACGGGGGGTGGCGGTCGGGGTAGTCCACCTCAGCAGCACCTTTACTCCAGCACAGCGATACGGGGGCAGCCCGGGGGTGGCACCATGTATTCTTACCACTGCTCCGCCGGGGGGCAGTACACCACCGCACACCACAGACCATGGCCCTGCACCAAGACGAGCTCTTGGCCATCGCTTCGACGACCACGTCCTCCGCCACCCCCAGCCAGCTGCAGGCCCAGTTCACCGCGGGGCGCCATCACGCCCCCTCCTGGTACAGCGACGTCGTGGCGGCGGACGCCGGCAGTGGGTCCGCCCCTTCGTCCTCGGGGTTCCGGGACCTGTTCGACTCCGTGCCGACCAACCCTAGCTGCCAGCTTGCATTCCGAGGGGGTTCGCCCCCAGCGCCGGGGACCACGATCACCCTGGCGGCGTCACGACGTCGGCGTACCGCAGCGCGGCGCATTCGTACTACCATCAACAGCAAGACTGTGCGAAGTACTGACCGCAGAACGCGTGAGTCGACAAACATCATTATGTTCCTTATTAGTTCATTAACGTATCCTAATTTCCTGTTTTACGTGACGCTCGTTATATATTTGGCGCAGGTCCACTCTCCATTGTTGGGTGTAGAGACAGACACCTGAAACTTTCACTAGCAGTATTCATATCATTGTTCCTGTGAGTGACCGACCACCATTTTTTATCCACAGAGTTATATTGTGTACAGCGTCAAATCGTCGTCAACATTTATTTGTACAAACAAGTTGAAAAATATACAAATAAATAAAAATACATTTATATGATTTTTTTAAAGAAAAGGTCAGGTGTCTTTTTTTTATTGGTAAAAACAAAATTCCCACATTTTTTGTTGGCTTTTACAACAACAAACAAATTGTATAATTCCTCATTGTGAATTGTCAAACTCATAACAATAACTTATAAGTTATGCCTGTTGTAGTGATGCTTTGTTTTCGAACTGATTAAATTATTTCGAAAGTATTAAAAATAAAAATTCCTGGGCTAACAACAACCATAATGGAATTTAAAAAATAGATTGAAATATTATATTAATTTTTAAATTATTTTATTCGACCTATTATTTTTACCCTCATACAACGTTTCATTGAGTGGCAATTAATTAACTTATATAACTACAATTATTTTAAATGTACGTACACTAGAACTACGTTATATACTAAGACACATTTTTATTACTATTTTGAGTAACCTACAATATAAATCATAGTAACGTCCAAGTTACAATCGAATCAAGTTATTATAGGCCTACTCAAATAACTTCACGAAAGTAATTAAGTAACAATCCTGCATTGAGTCCTAGCACTAACAAAAATAGCTTAACAAACAACTGTGACGTGTTCATTATATTTAATATTAATATTTAAAATTAAAGCCAGGTCCACAAGCCCAAACCTACATGTCATTTAGATTTTAAGGTCAGTGTAATTATTACTTTGTTTATTCAAGTTTTCTATTTATTTTGTCGAATTAAGGAATAACCAAACATGCCAAGAAATGTTCATGAAAGAGTCTCTTTCGTCCAAAAATAGGGACTAGCAGGAGGAATACCCGCCCTGATGGACGCACAATCTAAGGTGCCAGACTCGCAATAGACCATTTCCAGTAATGGGCAGGTTGATATTCGTATCTTGGCAGGGTTAAATGGGTGAGATTATGTGATTTATAGCCGTATTTTCCCATTCTTTATTCATGCTGATGTGGGTGCAATTCTTCTTAAACAAGATTATTCATTCTTATCTCTTATATTAAGAAGTCAGTAACCAAGGAATTGAATATGACGATTATTAAAAAAACTAGGATAAAAGAATGATCATAAAAGGAGAACATCTGTTGATTTATATTTAAAGAAAGATTCCAAAAAAATATGTTTTTAGAAAAAAATACTTCAAAATTGTAGTTTTGACAATTAGCAATAACCCTACAATTAATTAATTTAATGATAACATAGGCTTGAACTATTTTAGCACAAGCGTGTTGTTTTAAACATTCATTCAAATAATTTGCTTTTGTATTCAAAACAATGCAAGACAAATTGACAACCAATATAATATGTTTGGATTAGAATTTATTTTACGTAAAATAATATGAAAAAATCAGCTCAACAAAATACAAATAAAAAACAACTAGGAAATGGTTTAGTAATAATTAATGTTGATCTCTCTGATTTCTTTATTTTAATAGTTGAGAAATTGTTTAAACAAAGTCACTTCATAAAACTTGCTGTAATATTGTATTCCTGTGCAATGTAAATTTTTAATTTGTTTTATATTGATGTTCAATTGAACTGAATGTTAAAATGTAGGTCGTTACTTTATTAAATAATTGATGGGTGTGGTTTATGGTATTAAGGGGTTACCCTCAATTTAACCCCTTCCCTCCCTACCCCTATATTAATCAGGACTTACTGATTTGAACATATTATTTTATTTAAAATATTGTTTTAGCCATTTATTAGCGTCCAGCTTATAAAAATATTAAATAAGCCCATTGAGTTTTTTATAGCTCAAATGCTTTTTTTTAGTATTCATAGTTAAAATATGTAAAAGTTTAAAGACGCTGTTTTTAATCGCTGTTCAATTTAATATCAAGGTATCAAACAATTTTAAAATATGCTATTTTCTTTAATTTAAAATTATTTGGATGGAATTTTATGGGAAAATGTCCCGTTATGGTTTTTAAATAAATACATTGAATTAAATTACTACTTTCTTAAAACTCACGGGTACTATACATTATTATCAAATACATGGACACTATAGAAAATATTAATTACTAGTAGAAATACCCATTGCCCGGGGTAACCGCACAATGTATAGCGTGATTATCCCATGTAACACTTTGCTTCAAACAAACAGAAAAAAAAAATCTCTTCAATATATTGCTTCCGACCCGATTTTTAATTACTTTAAAATAAATCTAATCGGATATTTAGAATTCCGTCTTCTGGTACACATGTTTATACACAAAGGCTACTATTTTTAAAATGTCAGCCCTCTGAGTGTGGTAGATATCACGCAAAGCTCAAACCAGGAAAACTCTTAATTTTATTATTATAGATTCTGACACGCTACTATTATATTCAATGTTGTTTAGTAATTATACTATTAGGAAAAGTTAGAGGCAGTGGCGGGTTCGGGCCCCGAGCCACGGACCTCCGTCAATTTTCGGAAAATATACAGCAATCGTAGCAATCTTGCTAAAAAAATAAATCATTTTTAGCAGATAACATAACATCCACCATTAGAGGTACTTTATGGAGCATGTAAATAAATGGAGGGAATTCTTGATACAGAAATCAGAAAAAAAAAATATCGATACTCCAATGGAAGCTTACAGATTAGCGTTAAGGGAGTTTTAAAACTCTCGCTGTGATGATACCAGTTACTATTTCAACGGGAGAGTAGCCCGCTTCGGTTGCCGCATGGTCTATGACGCTACTCGCTCAGTAGACTAGACTGCCGATGACAAGGAGATCAAAGTTCGAATCTTAGTTGGGTGTATTGAGGGGAAGGGGGTTTCCAAAATGGTTTTTCACTCTCTATATCTCTCTCTCCACGCAAATACGGTGCACTTCCTCTAAATTAAGCTTCCTAATCCCTAAAAACCATTAGTATGATTAGTACATCAGCGTAGGCCTATAACTCGAAGGGTAGTAAGACGTGGTGCTAAAAAAAATACCAAACTGCAGAGCGATATTTTTGTTTGTTGAGTAGAATTAAAACCTACTTGAGATCAACAATGGACCAGGAAATACTCAATGATTTGGTCAAGATCGGTATAGATAAAATATTTGGAATAATCCCCGAAGAATTTCTTAATATATTTGCCAGAAAACATCCAGGAAGATTTAGACTAAATTTTATGTACATTTGTTTTCTTCTATCAACTCAAAGAACTGGACAATTTTATAAAACAAAATGTTCTTTATCATTTATACTGAGATAATTATTTGTCAACCGACTCGCACACACTTTTTACATAGCCTAGCTTTCTTCATGCATCATTTAAAAAAATAATTTTCTTTTAGAAATTTGACATTTTTTTTAGAAGGATGTAAGATAACAATATAATTATTTGTATCCTGATGATCCACCTGTCATTTTTTCCGGAGCCGACATTCGTTGGAATTAATAGTAAATACGTTTTAAAACGTAAAACTTAACCTAGGACAGCACGCCCAACATCAGTACTTAGATATTTATTAATTATAAAACACAACGAACCCGTAAGAAAACTAAATAACTTAGACCGGTATCGAACCAAAATACCCCGGACTTGGGGTCCAGGGGTCCAATCTCTCAAAACATTAGGATACACTGATTTAATAATTAATCATTTACATTATTATCATTTTATAAAATAGGCCTAAGTGTGAGAAAAAATATTTTGTCGAGGAAATAATAAGTATCTCTACAATATTAGAACAATGGCATCAAACAAGGTTTCGACCTTTATAACTTTTAATATAATTTATGGTATGTTTTCATATCTGTCTCTTTTTACCTAACTTATGGTTTAATTATTAATTGTTTTTAACAAGCGCTAATGACCCTCGTAATTTTTATTCTATTTTAAACACTAATAATAATAATAATAATAATAATAATAATAATAATAATAATAATAATAATAATAATAATAATAATAATAATAATAATAATAATAATAATAATAATAATAATAATAGACTAATAATAATAATAATAATAATAATAATAATATAATAATAAATAATAATAATAATAATAGACTAATAATAATAATAATAATAATAATAATAATAATAATTTAGGACCAAAACAGTAAACACCAAAGAAACTATTTGCAAATTTGCTATCAACTTATGATGGGCTGGTAGCTCCGACATTTGTTGTACCACGGCTTATTTTAATAACCTTGTTATAACAACAGGAGTGGGTGAGTGGTTAGCACGTCTGTACTCCGATACTCTATTTCAACTGGCAGCAATTAGGCCTACTATGATTCTTAGTGGTTTGTTATAAAAATATACAAAACAACATCGAAAAGTGTTGAATTTAAAGCGAAGACGGGATTTGGCAAATAAAGCTGTCGAGTGTGTTTTATCTTCATGAGTTCACTTGTATGAATATAATTTTTAACTTCACTTTATAGATAATAGGCCTTACAAGGTAGTTAATAGCCTATCAGTTATTCTTACGTTCAATAAAAAAATTTAATACAATATTGAAAAAATAAGTTAGATAATATTGAAAGCTCTCTTTTGCTGTGGCATAGAAATCCCCGTGGGTTATATTGAATAGAGGTCCCCATGGGTTAATATGGGATACAAGTTGCCATGAGTTAAGGTGAGATGTAAGCCAAAGTGGGTTAAGATGGGTTAAAAACCAGAGTGGGTTAAGATGGGATAAAAGTCACGGTGGGTTAAGACGGGATAAAAGACACGGTGGGTTAAGATGGGATAAAATACACGGTGGGTTAAGATGGGATAAAAGTCACGGTGGGTTAAGATGGGATAAAATACACGGTGGGTTAAGACGGGATAAAAGTCACGGTGGGTTAAGATGGGATAAAATACACCGTGGGTTAATACAAACTGTCTTCGGTTATGTTCATGCACTTTTTAAAAAAAAGTTTTATTTTGAAACTAATAATTTATTTGACTCTTTCCCTAGATTATATAAAAAAACATATTTTGGTGGCAAGTTACAAGAATATACAAGTGTGAATATAAAAAAATGTTAATTTATTATTTCATGTAACAAATTATCTCTTGTCGCCCCAACAGCAAAATATAATAGTTGCATTTTGTTCTTTCAATAAGCTACGTTAGCTTCAATTATTCAGTAATCATTAGGTAAGTATTATTAGACTCGTTTGATAATACTTTTTATTAATAAATACATATAGGCCTATACCTAATCACACCGTTCCCTTACAGGGTAGGCAAGAAACTGTGCCTATATCAAAAAACAACAACTCTGAACTCTGAACTTTCTCCACACTTCCCTATCCTTGCATACTCCCTTCTCTTCAACAACATCCATACACAGAGTCATGCATGCTCTTTTATTATTAAAACTATTAATGTTTCTCTTTTTCACACATTCGTCTACCACATATAGCCACGTCTTACATGACCTACCCCTTCCTTTTGATCCACACACTCTACCTTCATATATTTGCTTCGTAACTTGATCCACATTCATCCTCTCAACATGCTCAAACCAACGTAAGACACTTGTTTCACATCGACCTGTTGTATTCCTTTCAAACCGCACCCTTCAGCACCCATTCATTACTGACTCTGTCCATACGAGTTTTTCCCCAAACATTTCTTAGATATCTCGTTACAACCGCATTCACCTTGCTCTGTTATATTGGTAATATGGTATTACTAAGAAAATAAAACAAAGGTTAACAATAGTAACTTTCAGACAATGTCTGCAATAACAAACCTTCTGTTAACTGTCGGTTACCACCTCTCCTAACGTAGATACGTTATAACTTAAATTTATATCAGACACAACACCCACCTGTGAAGAGGGAACCCCGATCTATCAATTACACATTTTTTGGCTATGTCAGGAATCGATCTCAGGACGGACCCGCTACTAGCTGGCCTTTTCTCGCGTCCCTTTCCATCCCATCTTAAGGTCTCAGACTGTTCAATAATAATTGACTATATATTTATTTTTTAAGTAAGTTAATATTTACTATAGCAATTCACCTAATCATGCCCAAAGGCTATGGATATAAGTAAATAATTATTTGCAAATTGCGTCTAGCTACCATATTATTTAAATTAAAAAATTATACTTGGACACGGGAATCGAACGCAGGACCTCTGCCTTAAGACATTAGTGAAGAATGACCTTGAACATGGGACAACTCCTGGTTAGCTCAGTGGTAAGAATATTGTCGTACCAAACCATAGGTTAGCTCAGTGGTAAGAATATTGTCGTACCAAACCATAGGTTAGCTCAGTGGTAAGAATATTGTCGTACCAAACCATAGGTTAGCTCAGTGGTAAGAATATTGTCGTACCAAACCATAGGTTAGCTCAGTGGTAAGAATATTGTCGTACCAAACCATAGGTTAGCTCAGTGGTAAGAATATTGTCGTACCAAACCATAGGTAAGCTCAGTGGTAAGAATATTGTCGTACCAAACCATAGGTTCCGGGTTAGGTTTCAATATGCAGGTGTCATTTTTTAGTTAAAATAATATTATATTATTATATTACTGTTGTTTTATAGGTAAATTGATATATATCGAAAGCGGCGGATGCCTGATATATGACCTAGCGTATGAATTCGTGAAATTATAACTCTTTCTAGCGGTCAGATAAGATTCTTCCACTGGAAATTGGTCTGCGGCCACGACATCTTGTCGTGTGATAGGTTAGTTGAGGAAGCCAATCAACACAGAGTTAATGAGACAGTTCTAATTTCAAGGTTATCACTCATTAAGAAGAGGTGATAACGCTAATGAGATTATGGTGATTAGGACGCCGCCACAGCAGCTAATGAGTTGAGACTCACATGAGCCTCTGAAGGAAGAGGGGGGAGAGGGGGGAGACGGTGTTGACCATGGACTAGTGTGTTGAGCTTTTAGAAGGTCTGAGTGGTTAGGGAGGCCGTTTGTCGGTCCAGGGGACTCTTGGGGTCAATCACACAGGTTTATTTTACCTGAGGTAACATTCTCTTCCCTCTAGGTTTTATATATAATATTTTATAATGACGACTCTTGTCACCAAATCCATCCACGCTCCGTTTGGACGATATTAACAATCTCCACTGAGGATTTGCTTGTCAAGTCCGGCCCATGAGCTATTCGGACTATAACCTGAGTGTTGATTTAATCATTTACACACCTGCTTCGGTGGACGAACGGTCTAAGGCGTCACTCTTGTGTTAGACTGGTCTACTGATGACGGGAAGAACGGGGTTCGAATCCCGTTCGTTGATATGGCTTTTTTTTTAGATTGTTTCCTACTCTCCTTCTAAGCAAATGCGGTTACATGTCCTCTAAAATTCTTCCTCATCCTTACCCCATTAGAGTAGTTATCAAATATTTGTATAATCTGAACAGTTACTCTGAAGGCGGTGATATAAATAAACGAACACAGTTTTGCTTGAAATAATATGAAAACAATATTTAAAATATGATCCAAAATCTAACCTACCACATAGAAAAAATATTTACACTCTTGCTGCTTTAGGTATATCAGCACTCAAATTTGTATATTATTTATCACAGTAGGGTTAAGTGGTAGTAATTTTTCTAATGATAAAGGCAATGCAAATATTAAATACTAAACAAAATTGACCAAATAATTTTAGCAGACACAATTTTGTTACATTTTGGTAAGCTATTGTTACGTAAAGCCACACAAATACAAGTGAAATTTAATCAAAAATCATCAATGCAGTTTTCGAGAGGAATAGCTTTTGGTATTTTTTTGTTTCAAGATACAATAAAATTACGAAATCATTGCAATATGCACCAAAATAATTCTACTTTTTTTTTAATAATTTTTTTTGGGAGAAAACATATGACAAACTCCTTAAATTATTTTTTGAATTGATCTATGTTTTTGTTCGACATTTCAAGAAAAAATACCTTAATTTCTATATTAATTAAGTACCAGGATTTAATAGAGATATTATGAATGGTAGATTAGGGGGAAAAAACAACAACAAAGAATCCATCATTGAGTTTGGAGGAAGCTAGAAAATAAATTTTGAGGAGTAAAAATATATTTTTTTAAAGCTGTATTTCCAGAAAGAGATAGAAGGAGAGTGAACAACAATCTGAGAATAAGGATAAACGACCCTAAGTGGACCCCACCGAGATTCAAACAAAGATCTCCTTGTCACCAATCATTCAGCCCAACAGGAGAGTGCCGCCTGTCACCTTTTTAACATCGCGGGCCTTATGGGTAGACAATTAATAGTGGTCCAGTTAGAAAAAATATCAAGTGATAAATTTCAACTATGTATCTATTTTTTGTGAACGCAATAATTGTTTGTTTGCTAAATATTTGGCGGGCCAGAAAAAAAAAATCAGTCGGTGGACCGGATCCGGGCCGCAGGTTGCCGACCGGTGCTTTAGATCATGCGACCAACGATGCATGTGATACTTATGGCAAGATAGAGATAAAGAAGATATGACCAAAATTGGTTTTTCTAAATATTTTACATTTTATTCATAATTTTAAAAAAAATCATTTAAAAGATCTTAAGAAATTTTACGTTTGAGATCGGATTAAAAACTGTTCAAAATGTTTCTGTGAGAATAAAACATCGTTTAGGATTATTGGTGTAGGTTTACGAAATGTATTCCTTCTTAAAACTATCCACCTATATTTCATCATCATCACCATCACCATCAACTGTTTCCAGCCTGTGGTCGGGTCTGTTTAGTAAAATGCCTCCATCTTCCTCTGTCCTTCCAACATTCTTCCTCCTTTAATCACTTCCATTCTTCTCCTCTCATTTGCACACTTTCTGTTATCTGCTCCTCCCTATCTTTCTTAGTCTCCCTTGTGTTCTTTATCACCCATACTTCATTCCATCATCTACCTATAGCTTGAAATATTTTTTTTTAAATCTTTTGACGTATTAGTCAAGTTATTCGTATCGAGCGCTGGAAGGTTTTCAAGTGCGAGTCCACTTGAGAGCTGTTTCGTGCTGCCCGCCCATCTTCAGTTTGAAAATGTCAGTGAAATAGCTACACAGCGTCACTTGTGTTTATTACATCAAAAACTGGATTTATACACCTTTTATTTACCGGAGCATATATCGTGCATTTATAACACATCGTACCAGTATACGACTTACAAACTAACTTAACCTGAATAGTACGAGTAATACTAAATATCAGGGAGTCAAACCGGAACCAAATCCACGTGGTCAAAACGCTACTCTCGCAGTAGATTAGATTGCCAATGACGGGGAAATTAAGGTTCGAATCTCGGTCGGGTGTACCGACGGTGGTTTTTTCCAAAATACTTTTCCACTCTTCCTCCATGAAAATGCGGGTACACTTCCTATAGATATAATTTTATTAATTCTAAGCCCATATCGTAATTAGTACGTAAGTGTACAACCCGAACGGGTAGTAAGATGCGGTGCTTGGAAAAATAAAAATAACTAAAACTTATATTTCTCTGTTACCGATAGGAACACACAAAAAGGCTTCAGTCTCGTTCTTGAACGGCTCACCAGTGTTGAAGAGGTCAGGAATCGAACCCCAGTTATTCTTAGAAACCGTCTCGCGACTGATTGACCGGGTTGTTGGGCACAAGACTACGCTCGTACCAAAGTGAGGTCTTCTGCCTTCACTTACCAGCAGTAATTTTGGGTTTAGTTTAATGGTCTTTAAATTTGGGTTTAGAATTTTTAAAATATGGGGAAATGGTTCAAATTGGCTCAATTTCACTGGGTTTTTTTTATGTTATGTTAGAGACAACGGCACCGAAATGCAACGCTTGATCCGATATGAATTACTTCCCCTCAATGTAAGTGTGAATACACTTACTCTAAATTTTACCTTCCTCAATAAGTGTAAAATAATGTGTAAAGACCAGAGATTTTTCCAAAATAGCGCCAGTGATAGCATGATCTATGGCGTCAGGTTCGTCCTGGACTGAATCTCGGCTAAATGAGCCTGGGGTGTTTTTCCCATCCCTCTCCCTGCCAGTTAGGGGGTGGGTTCTTCTAAGTTACCCTTCCAATCCTTGGACCAGGCTTGTTAAACTTGCGGCCTGAGGACCTTGAGATGAACCGACATGCAACGCGGTGCGATTCTTCTTCTTAGAAATATACACCTTTGGGAATGTTATTCCTTTTGTAATTTTCTTTTCTTCTTCTTCTTCTTATTCTTATTATTATCATCATCATCATCATCACCGCGTCTTACTACCCGTTTGTGTTATACGCACTTACGCTAATGTGTAATGGTAGGGTGATTGTGAGATGAAAAGGAGGACCTACAGTTTAACGTGGGATCCGAACCACGGTGGAGGCCTGGCATTCCTCACATTCACAAGTTGTGATTAATACACGTCTTGTCAGAGGTGAAGGAAGGGTTTGGCAATCAGATAAATTTGTGCCAGTACCGAGTATTGAACCCGGACCCCCAGCACAGAAGTCTGACACCTTACCCCTAGACCACCAGGTCACCCTTTCTTTAATCAAATTCCTAACATTTCACAGATGTGCAATAGTTTATTGGATAATAGGCCTACCTGATAAAAACTACACATATTGCTGGGTGAGTGTGAAAGGAAGGCGATTTAATGGCAGTGTTTTTTCAGCTTTATATCAACACTTTTATTGGCCAAAATAAATAAGATACTGTTTTAGTAGAAACATAAAGAGTTTAATTTTCTTCACATGTTGATATCAACACTGATGTTGAATATCTGTCATGAGCATAGCGGCATTAGATGTGAAACTTTTTAAATGAGGAGAAAAAGTTGTCATTAAATTCCAGGACACCCTTCACAGATATTTAACAACTGTTGTCAGGGGTACCCACCCCCCCAAGCTCAGTGGTGCAAATCCCCCCCCCCAAATTCTGATGGCGCAATTTGTGCCATGATCCCCCCTATGGGCACCCCTGTCTGTTGATATCACCATGTGAAGAATATTAAACTAAATGTTTCTACTGGAACCATATTTTATTAATTTTAATCATAAAAATTGTTTTGATAGAAAAACTTCAAAAATACTGCACTCAAATGGGAGTTATTTTAGTTGCTATTCTGACAGATTTTTTTTTAAATGTGGCCTCCTAAATATTTTCAATGAGGCCCACATGATCAAATGAGCTTGACGCTCCGGCCTTAGAGTAAACAATCTTGGGGTTGAATGTATTAATAAAAACAACCTGCCATAGAGTCAGACATTTTATCTCCAGATACTCCAGGACAGTTATTGAAATCTTAAATTAAAAAAAAAACCTCAACCCTCGTTGCAATCTGATGTATTCACTTGTTTTTTTTTTTATGGCATCGCGTTTTTCGACGCTGCTGTATTATGATGCCATATGGGAGGGAGGGAGGGTGTGGGGGGGTTTGGGGGGAGGGCTGAACATTGAACAATATACGAGTAGCCCTCAGACCTGACTACATGCGCATAATTTCTCTCTCTTTCCCGGCATCCCCTCCCTACTACTACTACACCACTGGTTGGACGCACGCTCCACTGCACTTTATATACTATGTGAGTGACAGAGAGGGAGATATGCTCACGGAGCTCTCGGAAAAAACAAAAAAACCCCACCAAAATAGTAAAAGCCGCATCTCAGTCACTCAACGTTAGCGGTATTTTGGATTTTGTGTGTATTTGTAACGGATTGACGTCATGTTTTTAAGTGTGTGGTTGTATGAAACTAGATGCAATCAAATAACGTACAAAATGATTTAATTGAATCACATTCACGTAATTTTGTTTTGAATTTAATTTTACACAGTTGTAGTAAACAATGCAAGTTTAGATTCTAGTATCGGCATCTACAATCCAGTGTGACCAACTGTGCGAGAGTTAATCTGGACTGGAGAGAGGATGGGAAAACACCCATGCGCCCGATAGGGACAGAGTTAGGAGTACTAACCAATATACATCATTGTCCAAAGAACTTATCGTAGTAAAAAATAACTAGATCTTACCAGTTATGAACTGCAAGCCTTTAATGATGAAATAAACACTAAAATCCACATAAAATATAGTAAGCGTGAAATACGCTATGGGATCGCCCTCAATTACAAAATACATTCTATACCAAAATAGCATAACGGATACTTGGAAAATCGTTAGTAGAATTTCACTTTTTTAACAAACTTAATCTTTTTTTTTGCTAATACACAATTCGAAGGGATATATAAGACAAAAATATAAACAAAAGTAGCGTTTTTTTGTCAGCCATGTCCCTGTGGCTATTTTTATAAATAATATATTTTCTTGGCGATCCGTATTATCGACGATTCGGATTTTTGACGTCCAAATTATCGACGCTTTTCTGTAATATCTATCAATGCTGACAGCAAAAATAAATTTGTATTTCAAAAAGACCTTTCTATGAAAATTGAACTGTATCGGTTCTCATGATAAGACACGAGATTTCTTGAGTTCACCGTGATTTTAAAAATTGCAAGTGATTGAATTAGTTACATTTATTTAGGATATTTCAAGCAATATTAATTTTAAATAGTGCTATTAGATCGTCACATTGCTCACAAACTAACTTATATTAGGGCAGCAAACGTACCACGACCGACCCAAACAACCATGACACAAACAACCATGACACAACAACCATGACACAAACAACCATGACACTAACCATGACACTAACAACCATGACACAAACAACCAGGGCACTAACAACCATGACACTAACAACCATGACACAAACAACCATGACACAAACATGAACTTATTTAATGTCACTTAAGAACCAGGGCCACACGAACGTGTCATTTTCAATAACCATTTTCTTTAAATAATTAGCTAATTATAATAAAATAAGGAAATTTGTATAAGTGTTAAGAACAGGCCTATTATAAACAACAAACTAAAAAGTTTAATTCATACATGTTAATTTCATGAGAAATAATTTTAATCTCGATTTTATTAAAGACGAGACTAATATATTTTAACGTCACTTTATAAACGGTATTATATTTTAATGATGTGAATTGTGCGTTGTCAATTTAATATTCATCTCCAATTAAATTCTAAGCAAATTCAATATGGAAGTGAAGCTAATCTGTTGTGGTTCCTCCTTAGGATTAGTTAGCCAAGTTCGCTAATAATTTATAAGATCAAGTGTTCAAATCACTTCATTTTTTCTCCCACGCTTTTTTACTCATCTATGCCAGAAGTATTTAACTACGCTAATGAGACAGGGAATTGAATAGTAGAATTTAGAGGAAATGTACCCGCATCTGCGTGTAGATTAAACGGGAACTTATTTAGGGGAAAAACACTTCCAGTATGCCAGTAGGGATTCAAACCCCAACCACTGGCAAACAAAACTACTAGAGGTTAATTCCGCGTGCAAGCCGAGGCAGTCTTCTAATTATTAATAAATGCTCTTGCGCACACATAATATAATGAGCGCTTTAAAACCAAATTACACGCTTCGGTGGTCGAATGCTCTAAAGAAGCGATTCTCGATTCTCAAAATTTTCAACCTTCACAATCCTTTACACCCCCCCCCCCCCCCGTTTTCAAAAAAAAACTTAGGCCTATCCCCAATTTTTTTAAATGGGTTTTATTCATCGATGTTTATACCGAATTAGATTTTAGAACTATGATAAATTTTGTATATATATTCATTAATTAATTTAATTTTAATCAATAATAACTAATAAAAACTATTATTTTTTCCTAAACGATTATTTTGCTGAGATATTGGCACGGCTTTATATGATTGCAAATGTGTTTCATGTCTGGCCTAGTAGAAGAATTGCATGTTTTCGTCTGCATCCAATTTGTTGCAATACTTTGTTTAGGTTGAGGTTTATTTAAAAAATACAGCACCACAAAATGCTCAAGTCTTTGGAGGAGTCCCTGAAAGGCTCTTGGGGAGCTCCTGAAAGGCTCTTGGGGAGCTCTGAAAGCTCTTGGGGCTCTGAAAGTTCGGGGAGCCTAAGTCCTTGAGAATCCGAAAGTCTCTTGGGAGCTCCTGAAAGGCTCTTGGGGGCCTCTTGAAAGGCTCTTGGGGCTCCTGAAAGGATCTTGTGGAGCTCCTGAAAAGATCTCGAGGAGCCACAGGGCTCCTATGAGCTCATTTTGAGAAACACTGCTTCCAAAATATCACTCTAACAATGAGCTCGAAGATCGGAGTTCGAGTTCTGGTCGGGTGCACTTAGGGTGGATTTTCCTAAATAGTTTTCACCTCTATATGCAAATGCGGGTACACTTCATCTAAATTCAACCTTAATAATCCTTAACTTATTATAGTAATTAGTAGATGGGCGTGTAACCCGAACGGGTGGTAAGACGCGGTTCTATAGCATGAGGGTGTGCTCGAGATAAACAGAACGGGTGGTAAGACGCGGTTCTATAGCATGAGGGTGTGCTCGAGATGAACAGAACGGGTGGTAAGACGCGGTTCTATAGCATGAAGGTGTGCTCGAGATGAACAGAACGGGTGGTAAGACGCGGTTCTATAACATGAGGGTGTGCTCGAGATGAACAGAACGGGTGGTAAGACGCGGTTCTATAACATGAGGGTGTGCTCGAGATGAACAGAAAGCGGTTCTGTCCCACGGTTAGTGTGCCCGACTCAACTGCTCCACTTCTGGATTGCTCTTTATGCGGCCAATCTGGTTAATATCAACCACGAGCGCGGCTAACATGAGGCCGTTACGTCAGTCATAAGCTCGGTTCACATGGACGCACGGCCGGCGCTAGAACTTTTCCCGCCTTCTGCAAATGGATTATTTTAGCACTGCGTCTTACTACCCGTTCGGCTTATACGCTTATGTACTAATTACGATAGTGGTTTTAGGGAATAGGAAGGTTACATTTAGAGGTAGTGTACCCACATTTGTGCAGAGAGAGAGAGTGGGAAAACAGTTTTGGAAAAATCAGACTCAGTACAGCCGATCTAGATTCGAACCTCGACCTCCCTGTCATCGGCAGTCTAGTATACTGCGAGAGTAGCGCGTTAGACCAGGCAGCCACCGAAGCGGGTAAATAAAAGTTCAGTGTTATTGTGACCACTACCGCTGACCACACAGCAAACTACCCGCTTTGGTGGCTGCCTGGTCTAACGCGCTACTCGCAGTAGACTAGACTGCTGGTAACTAGAGATCAAGGTTAGAATCTCAGTCAGGTGCACTAAGGTTGGTTTTTATAAATTGTTTTCCACTCTCCCTTCACTCAAATGTGAGTTCAATTCCTCTAAATTCAACCTTCCTCATCCCTAACTAGCGTGATTAGTACCTGCGCGTATTAGGACGTACGGTTATAAAGAAAATTAAAGCTAACCTGATGTCAGTGGCGTGTCGCGGATTATTGCAAATATAAGGAGAGTAAATAAAAAACTAGGGGTCAGGTATCAGCGAAGTTACAGTCCCATGATTGGTCAAATGGGAAGTTACTGGGTTAGACCATTACTACAATAGTTACGGTTCTAGCAAGCTCTGCTTAATCTGGCAATATTCCACGCCAAGTCACAGTTTGATGATAGAGCATTTTAAAACACGATTTATTTTAGTATTTAACATATAATTTTCAATCACACAGATTTAATCATAACATTATTTAAAAGTGAGTTGGGTTACCTGGTGGTCTAGGGGTAAGGTGTCGGACTTCTGTACTGGGGGTCCGGGGCTCAATCCTCGGTCCTTGACACAGATTTATCTGATTACCAAACCCTTCCTTTACCTCTGACAAGACGCGTATTAATCACAATTTGTGAATGTGTGGAATACCAGGCTTCCACCGTGGTTCGGATCCCACGTTAAACTGTAGGTCCTCCATTTCATCTCACAATCACCCTACCATTACACATTAGCGTAAGTGCGTATAAACCGAACGGGTAGTAAGACGCAGTAATAATAATAATAATGATGATGATTATAATAATAATAATAGTGATAATAATAATAATAATAACCAATAATAAAAGCAAGTTTAACCCAGAACAATATGCATGATAATAAACCCATTGCCCTGGCACAGATTTAATTTATTTACTAATTGGTTATTAATAATATCATCGTCAGTTTCGCCGGGAAACTGATCTGATTGTTTGATGACTTGTTTTCATAGAGCCTTATACTTAATTTTAATTTCCAGGTCATAAGCAACATTTTCTTAAGGGGCGCACAATATGGAGAGTTTTTTTTAATATAGAATAATTTGTTCGATCTAATTTTGTTTTTATAATATATTTTGTGCTTATTATTCTAATAACGCAATTTTAATAAATTATTTTGTATTTTCTATATCTTCTTTCTTCCATCAGTATGTGTGTTTATCACGACTATATCTGGACTGTGGCTAAATCCCTCTCCGGGTTGTAATATATAGAGAACATACCTGCACTGACAATTAATGTTGTTGAAGTTAATGTTGTCTTGAGCATAGCAGCGTTAGAGGCGAAACATTTTAAATAGAGAGAAAGAGTAATCTTGAATATAGATTAAATTCCACAACTGTTGATATCACCAGGTGAAGACAATTAGGGCATTGATGTAGAAAACGCAAGAAAAGGTAAGTGATTTTCAGTTCTTATGTCAAATTTTTTTTTTTGTTAAAATAAATAAAATATTGCTCCAATAGAAACATAAAGTTTAATTTTTTTTCACGTGGTGATATCAACATTTGTTTAATATATATGAAGGGTGTCCTAGAATTTAATGACAAATTTTTATCTTAATTTAAAAATTTTGTCATCTAATTCTCATGGCAGATATTCAACAACTGTTGATATCACCAGGTGAAGAAAATTAAACTATATGTTTGTACTGGAGCAATATTGGATTTAGTTTGGCCATACAAATGTTTTTATACAAAAACTTCAAAAACATTGGGTATTTTCTTGCGTTCTCTACACTCTCACCTAAAACAACCCCAGCAACATTTTAGATATGAATACATATTTTTTTTTCTTTTCAAGGAGTGACAATTTCAGGCCTACGAGTGCAAGACGTTAAATAAACTATAATTCGGTCATGCTTGGTTCACACATAGTAACATAAGAAAGGGAAATTATATAATATCTACTCTAATAGCTATTTAAATACCTTTAATAGGGAGGGGTAGCTTGTTTAGATAGTAAAGATAAGGGAGGTTATCAATCCGACTAGCGCGCCTGTGGGTTGGACAACAATTTTACATTTTTATTTAATTATAAAATAAATCGCACCAAAAAAAATTCACCACTATTTGCATTAACCGCATAACTTTTCTACGCACACACACACACACACACACACACACACACACAATTACCACTATAAATACAACCCCCTACCCCTTTTCACATTTCTTTCATCGAGATCCCCCCCCACCCTCTTTCCTAACTTCTGTTCAGTAGATAAGCTTGGGGATTACTATGGCGGAGAAGAAACTGCCCCCCCCCCCCACCTCTCTGCATCCCTCCCCCTCCCAGACAGAATTATACCCCTCTACAACATTAGCTCCCTCACCACAGAAATCATCCCCCTTACCCACCCATCCAATTTCCCCCTCCCCCCCAACCCAGATCCTTTTTTTTTTCTTGGAGCATTCCGGATTCTGAACCGAGTTCAAATAGCGTAACCAACACTTTTATTTTTTATTTACCACGGCCAATCTGCGAGCAATTTGGGTGGTTGCACCCTTGACATCTGTTGTGGTTCATAAGGAAGGGCTGGCCGAGTTACTATTGAGGGGAGGGATTGGGGTGGGTTTACTTTAGGGCGATATACTTGTTAGGGGGGGTAGCATAGCTCTCTATTTTCTCGCGCTCTCTCTCTCTCGATTACAATATACTAGTATTAGAAGCGTTCATCATAGCAGGCCCAACTCAGCTCGCGCGAGGTATTATGGGAGTAGAAGGGAAAAGAAAATACCAAGATATTCCAGAAATGTGTGCAGTACATTCGTATTTGAATGATTACTTGACATATTCCGCGGTGACGATGGGGGACAAAGCGACAAAGTTTCTTGTTAATAAATACAGTATGTCTCTATTAAGACAGAATTAAGATTTGTACACAGTACTTATCTGTGAAGCCATTCATTTAATATTTCGACAATGTTCAGTACTAGGAACATCTATCAACTCTTTACCTCCATTGATGTTTAATCAGAAATTATCCATGTGCGATAGTGTTGGTGTAGACTTACGATTTCGAGCCGACTGTATCACAGAGTTGATTGGCTTGTAATTCATCATCTTAAGGAACGCTTTCAATACATAGTTATGATAAAGTTTCGTGGTTTTGAAAACAGTTTCTTTTAGGATTCTCAATTTTCTCCTAATTTTAACCCAAGTTTTTCCCTCTGTGTTCCGTGTCTTAATACCTGTCCGGCCTATCTTTAGAATTTACAATAATAGGTAAGTATGAGATAGAGGAAATGTACCCGCATATAGAAGTCATCAAGGAGAATACCATCAGTAGAAACAGACGACCAGAGGGCGAACACCAACCTACCAATCACCAGACGAACCAGACAAGAATAGATCGATACCTTTTCCCACGTACCTCAACCAGTGTAGGTCCTGTGAGCGTATAATCTTGCTGGAAATCAGTCCTAATGTTATTTTAGAAGAAAGAGAGTTAGGAGGATGAATTAAAAGGAAAACAAAAATCACGATTATATTAGAGGAAAGATGCAAACCTCATCGGGGGAAGAAAAAAAAATAGTTTCCATTTCTTACGATCTTGGACTCAAGACATCAACTCATCCCTGTGACAAACTAAACCACAATTTATTAAATTGTAACTTTTTTTTTTCGGCCATATCGGGGATAGAATCCTTGACTCTCATTTGGAAGACTGAGTTAAAGGAGTAGGATTCAAGTATTTAATCAAAACATCCCGCGCGCGTTGTCTACCAGCTCGAGTAGAATTCTCGGGGCGTAGCAGACTCTCGGTTTAAGAAGGTCCTGTCTGCATCCCTCCATCTCCAGAGAAAGAGAAGAATACCACGAGGAATGAAGAGAGGAAGAAGAGAGAGAGAGAGAGAGAGAGACTGGCGATGTCCCGGAGCAGAAGCTCATACAATTTTCATTCCTCGGTAGCGGCACTGGCTGGATTCAGAAGCAAGAGTTCCTATGTTTTCAAAAAAGATAACACGTTATATCCAAAAATGGGAAATATTGAAACACTCACCGAGGCTTTGATTCAAATTGACACGAAACCTGCCCATTCGGGTTAGTATGAGGTATCGGAAGGACTAGTCCAAGTACAGAAACGCAAACTGGTCATATTCCCTCTTCTTTGAAATGTATCCTGGCTTAAAAGCGGCCGATTTCTACTTTGTAGTTGACGCTTTTAACCGTGATATTCTAGGAAGTTGGAAGGAATCAGGCAGTGCCGCGACTTGAGAAGATGCGCGGTGTTATAGGGGGGTGTGGAGGGTTGGAAAGGGTGGCTTCAACATCCCTTCGCCTTGCCTTGTGCCGACAACATTTGCTACGATTCCCAAGTCGGTCGGTCTCCCTCTCCGGGAGTCTGCCCTCTCTGTCTGCCAGACTCGCGTTGTGTTCTGTCACAACGGCACAAGGGGTCGAACCAGAGCTGGGGGCCCCACTCAGGTATTGATTGATCACCGTTTTGGAGAGAATTGGTTGATTTTTTTTGTTTTTTGTTTATTGCTCCACGTCTCATTACTAGGGAGCGTATTGCTAGGCACCAAAAATGTTTAAAATAGGCAGGCAAATAGGCATTAAGAATATAGGATTTAGGCACCAGAATAATCACTTTAGTATTTAAAAGAAGCACTTAGTAAACAATGTAAAATTAATTTTACAAACTAATAATTTATTACCTACAGCCAATTCACGTTGCTGTTTTTTTTAGCACCCCGCCTTGCTACTTGTTCGGGTTGTATGCATATGGCGCACTAATTAGGCTAATATGTTAGGAGGTTAGATAGGTTGAATTTAGAGGAAGTGTATTTGCATTCGCGCGGAAGGAGAGTGAAAAATCATTTAGTAAAAGAAAATCTCGATCAGTGGCAATCCAGACTAAATTAGGTTGGCGTTTAGTCTACACGCGTGGGTTGATGTAGGCCTAAAACTGGGTAAAACCTGAACAAAGGAACATTACTTACAGTAAAACAACCCTCTAACAAGAATACCTTGCTAGCCACACTTTTCTGGTCGGGAAGTAATATGTGGCACACAACTCGTATTTGAAACACATTTCGACAGTTATCGATAACCAGAATTATTACAATATGTTTTTATTGATATTTACCTTTAAAATACCGTTAGAATCCTCTTCAATGGAGGTTCCCAAAACTTTTTGGATCGAAGGTGCTATTGTACCAGAAAAAAAAATGTATGCTAGAGTTCTCATACAAATGTTTACACTAATATTAAAAACGTTCTATAATGACGGTTAAGTTTTACAAATATAAAAGTGTAAGGCTAACGGAAAACCTAGTAAAATTATTAATAAAAATTATGAAACTTATGTAATATTGTGATATTATGTTTAGCAAAGGAATGAGATGGATGACTATAACAATTTAAAAAATGTACGTATTAAGTGGATTTTGATATGGTTTATAAATAAAGATCAGTAAAAACGTATTTGTTTGAATTGCAATTAAAATTAGGACCAAAAAAATTAGCTACGTGAAATTTGTCGACCTCCATGGTCCTTGGCCTTAAGTTCTCACCATAGGACCTGGTGTTTGTGGGTTCAAAACCCAGATTAGGCCGAAGGATTTTTCTTGAACGATAAAAATCCGTAGCACAACTTCCTTCGGAGTGTAAGTAAAGGCGTCAGTCCCATGTTGATTGTGGTAGGTAAATAAACCTGGAAGATATGTGGACATACTTTTACCGGCAAAATTGGTAAGCCCTAAACTTCTAGCTCATCCAATTTGTTTTGCCGATGCCAGGGAAGTCGGGTATCAAACTATGGGTCAGTGTATTTAGACTGTTTATGCCTAAACGGGTTTTCACTTTTCCCCTAATCAAACGTGGGTACATTTTCTCTATTCCATTCTCACCCCTATCCCAACAGCGTAAGTAAGTGCGGTTAGTCCGAGTGGAAACTGTAAAAAGAGAATTTACAAAAATTCCTTAATCTTTTTAAATAACTTTATTTAGTGGAAAGCTCCACCAAAATGTGATTAGTGTTTATACATAATTAGGCCTATGTCCAATTAGCCTAATCTATGCTCCCTTCTGGTCTATTTGCGTATTAATGGATAAAAGCGAGTATTAAATTTCTCCATCCAAAGCTACAAGCTCTTAGCAAAGTTCAACGCTCATCATCATCATCATCATCATCAATAGTTAATTAGTCACTACACTTCACGTCAAAACATTTCTGCATCAATCTCGACTTCTGTCTTCGTGGCATGTAATTTCATTAAACATTCAACAAATATTTACTGGTTTAATATTAAAGTAGGAACTCTTGTAGACATAACTTCCGAGCCACCACCTGGCGGAGATGACGAAATGGAAATTATGTTTCACACAAGGAGTGACCAACTCTGGGATCCTGACCCGTGTGGGTCGGTTTGTACCAGAGCTAGAAGTTATTGTGATCACAATGTGTGCGCTTGATGTCAATTGTCAAAATATATTAATAGATATAGGTGTACACTCTAAGGTTAGCACATTATAGTGTTGTTACATGTCGGGTTAAATACGTAATCAATTTGATCAAACTTTATTGATTCAGATTATAACTAAACTTATCTCTAAACATTGTTTATAATGTTTCATTCAATTTAAACTTTTTGACTTAACATGTTAAAACTTTACCGGTAGACTTATAACTATTTAAAGAAACCCATGGAAAGAATATATATAAGTTGGGAAATAGGTTTAGAAGCGAACGCTGAGAAGTACTTAGCATGATCACACAGATAACAGATTAAGGAAGACAAAATTCAGTTATTACTGTGAACAAAATATCATTGGGTAGGTTTAATGAGTTCAAATACATTTAGGAACAACTTTAACGAACAATAACGATATTAGAATTGAAATTAGGAAAATAATACAGTGTGAAAATGCAGTCAGTAAGTTGTTGACATTTCATCTGCTGTTCAGGAATGTAAAACTAAGAATATACGAAACAATAATTTTACCTGTTCGAAAACAAAATACTTAGTAAAATATTTTATACATAGAGGTATAAATATAATGGTGAGTGAGGGAGGTTACATATCGATGAGTTACAAACCTTGTACTTATCACATGATATTGTTAGGATAGTCAAGTCTCGTAGATTACGGTGGGCAGGACATGCGACGCAAATGGAAGAGTCTAGAACAGTGTTTAGGGTACTGACTGGCAAATCCATTGGGAAGAAACCATTGGGAAGACCTAGACGCAGATGGGAAGATAACATCAGAATGGACTTGAAATAGGTATAAAGTGTAATGAGGTGAACTGAATACAACTAGCTCAAGATACAGATATGGTTTAATGAGGTGGACTGGATAGAACTAGCTCAAGATAGAGCCGGGTTTAATGAGATAGACTGTATAGAACTAAATAAATAGGCCTATAAGAATAGGAGGCGTACATTTATAGGTGTGGCAACTAACTTTCGAGTTCCTAATGCCATAGAATAAGTAATTAATCAAATATTGGTCACTCCTGTCGGGGTGATTTGTACCGAACAAACCAAGTTGTATTCCCATTTGTCAGTGAATTAAAGGGTTGTACTTCTAGTAGAAAAATGTAAATAGTTATAAATATAGCTTAACTTAATACACATGGGGGTCCACAAGGAGGGGCCAGAAGGGGGCACTGTCCCTCCCCCCCTAGGTTATGTACTTTTTCATTCATTACAAATCGATCAGTTCTGAATCTGATATATACGTACAATACAATAGTGTGCATTAAGCACTGCAGCGTCGTCATAATTTAGAGAAGTTTCTTATTTCCTGTTACAGTAGTACATAGTTGGTCTAATTTTAAAACTGTTTCGTAAATATCTCTAGAATCTATCTTATGATTGTTTTGTGACATTTTCTTTACTCAATTAATATCAAGAGAGCTGTTCGTCATGGCTGGTTATTTCAGTACAAACCTTAGCTAGCATAACAAGCATATTTAGAACGTGCTTTGGGTGATATTTGCGTATTATCCCCACAAAAAGTGAAAAGGGGATATTAAGGGGAATTTATTACTAAGGCATTTGTAAAATATAAAGAATTTCACGAGGCCGCACGAACTTATATACATTTTAAATGGAATAAACTTTCCAAATATTGAAGTCAATAACGTCGCGCCAATAGCGGGAGGAAAACAACTGTCGGTAAATTTACAGATAAATAATGGTGTTAATACGACCGTAGAAGAAAACATAAAAGAATATCCAATCGTTTCGACAATAGTTTTTTGCGTTACGATTGGCATTCCTCTTCGAGACAAATTAAATAGGCCTACACACAGGAAATTTTCAAAATATATTAAATTTTAGAGTTTAAGGAGTGGATAATGTTTTAAAAACCCGTTTGGAAACGTGGAGCAACAATAACAAAATATTGTTCCGTGAGAACCCAAAGTGAGATTATTGATATTTGCGGAGACATTATTCGAGTTGACATAGTGGTTGTTGCTAATGCCGCTGTTGGATTTTGGCTGATGAAACGACCGATATTGCAGGGATGGAGCAATTATCTCTAGGAGTCAGATTCTCTGAGTATATTAATGGCGAAACGAATATCAGAGAAGAATGTTTGGGATTTGTGCCTGTCTTAGTTTTGTGGTGCAGAAGTTATATCCACAGAAATTATTAAAGCATTTTTTTAAATTTCAAACAGAATAATGGAAAATTTAGTTGGCCAAGGATATGAGGGTTGCTCCGCCATGGCAGGAAATGAAGCAGGCTTGCAACCAAAAATTAAAAATGTGTATCCGAAAGCGATGTTCGTACACTGTTCTTCCTAATTAAGTGGTATATGATTTAAATGATTTATGCGATATCCGAAATGTAGTTGATACAATAAAAGCCATTATTAATTATTTCCGAGAAAGTTCCATGTGAATATCTACCGTACCGAATATTCCTATGCTATGCGAAACTCGATGGATGCAAAAACATAAAAGCATTTGAATATTCGCAGATAATTTTACAAAAACTGTAAGCCAGCTGTAGAATTTCTCCCAAAATGGCAATGCCAAATCAAAGCAAACGGCAAATCAGCTGTACGCTTGCACCAACTATAATTTATCTTGTAGTGGTAAATAAATATTCTTTAATATTAGAATCAATAACTCAATATTTACAGGCCATTGAATTAGATTTATTAAAAGAGATCAATCATGTGCAAAAAACAGTACATAGGGAAAACTCAGTATCAGTTTTTCAAGATACATTTACTACTGCTAATAATATTGCAGATGAAATAAATGTTGAGCTTTCAATACCAAGATAAGCTAAAAAACAAACTCTAAGAGCAAATCACCCCAATGACTAAAAATGAGTATTATTATAGACGATCAATTTTTATTACATATGTAGATTCTTTAATTTCCTCATTTTAACACCAATTTTCAGATGAACACAAAGAAACATTTAGTTTATTTAAGTTATATCGCCAACAAATGAAAAATATCAGCAAATCTTTTTTTTTTTGACAAATTAATAACAGATATTTAAATATATTATGATAATGATTACTTCTTATACGAATCAACATTATGGTATGATTTTTGGTTAGTGGAAACTCAAATACCAATAAATCTATAAATTACTTAAATTATTGATCACCATACAGAGTTTTTTCCTGACATAAAAAAAGACTATCTATTAACTGCACTTGCTTTGCCCGCAACTACATGCACGATCATTCAGTCTTTGGAGTGTGGGAACATGGCTTCATTCTACAATGAGTGAACATAGATTATGTGGGCTGTGCCTGCTAAACGTTCGCTGAAGAAAAGTTATTGTAAAACAAGATTTTATCAATCTAGGTATTAATAAATTTGGGCAACAGCCTCTAGACAATAATTATTCCTCTTCAAAGACGATCAATTATCATATTAAATTTTGTGTGATTTCATAAGTTATATGTAATTCGCACACTCTTTGTGTGTGTGTGTGTGTGTGTGTGGTGTGTGTGAAACAATCTCTGTTTATGAAGGTTAGCTTTAATAAGAAAATGTTTATTTATTTGTTTGTTTATTACCAATTCAAAGTTTTTAAGATTTTGTTTGACACGTTGTAGGATACGTCTTTGTTTTTCTTTGTTTGTATACCTTTTTGTTTATATTTCAGTTTTACTTTAAAAAGATTCTGTATTTGAAACTTCTTTGTTTCTTTTTTGATATATCATGGTTTATATTTTATTTATAATGGAAAAAACGTTCCGTTTTGCAATGAAGCCATTTCCATATTTTGATGAAAATAAAGTTTATTACTAGATTATGTGTTTTTTGTGAATATGTATCCTTAGGTAGATATCTATACAGTGTAAAACCAAACGATGGTTTATTTACAGTTTTATCAACAAATGTAATTTATAAAGTTTTCCCCCCGCTTGGATAAATTTCTGCAAACGTCCATGGTATTATCAACTTATAACTCATTTAACACAAAACTTGGGAGATATGTTATTAAGGTTATTTTTCCTAAACGGGCTTCGAGTTTCTTCCGCGCAGCTGCGGTTAAACTCCCTCAACTCCACCCTGTTATTGTGTGTGTAACCATGCATGGATATAAACACACAGAAAACAACATGATAATATGTTAGCTCTAGGGCTAGCGAGGTAATTTCAGGCAATAGTAGGATTTTCATAGCAAGGGACTGTTAGAAAATACTAACTTAATTTATGTTCGCGGCTAACATTTATAATATTATCTCTGTAGTATAGTGATCATTGTGTACAAGGCTACAGATCCAGAGGTACCAGGTTCGATCACCAGCGCTTACAAAATGTTTATGTGAAAAAGATTGTCCTAGAAAACTAAGATTAGCGGCCGGAGGGCTCGTGCCGACCACATGGCACCCTATATCCACAAATGTTGGCACTATATCCGCCAACATGCGGCGGCCGCTTGGCCTGTGCAGCTCGTGTGCCAGCTCAGATCATGGAGTATTTTTTATCAGTATTAATTCATAGGCATGGAAGTTGTCCATTATGGTGACAGTTACAGATCTTATTACTTATGGGCCTAAATATATGAACATTGTTTTAGTAAATTTTATAACCGTCCAAAATGTCCCTTCCCAATGACCTCTACTTTATTTTGAAAATGTTACTTTGTGAAGTAGTTGCATCATTTTATCAAGCACTATGCTACAGTCAAAATGAACTATATTTTACAATAAAGAAACATAAAACCAAATTAATTGACTTGATTATAAAATAAAATAGGGATTACGATCAGGATTGTGGACATAAAAATAAGCACGCTTTAATCAATGATGAGATATGAAAACATCGAATAAATTAAAATCAAATTAAAATGTAGCAATAATTATTTAATGCGAGGCAATGGCCTTGGGAACAAGCAGAGTTAGCTTGGCACTGAGCTGGCTTGTTCTACATCGACACAGGAAGTCTTGGTTCGAATACCGTGTGTTTTCTTGGGGCTATATTTCACATGAATACTTTCCCATCTTTTATTTCCGTGACTGTAGGTGCATTTAATTAAAACTTACCTTTTCATCCCTTAATCATGAATTGGTATAAGATGCGGACAGTAAGACTTTTACACCAAAAAAAAGTTTTTGATGTATTTTTTTAATGTGTATAGGCCTATGGACAGATATTCGAGTCCTGTAGGTGCACAGTTTAAAATAAAATAAAAATAGTTTTGGTTTACCAAGGTATTATGAATGAGTGTTAAAATAATATATTTTTCGGGTAGACTTTACTAGAAAAGTAAAAATACAGCTGTTGGTCACTGTTGCAGGGTCTCCATTGGAACAATATTTGTCTTTTAAAAACATAAATGTAAAGTAACCTACATTATAAAAAGTTTTTATATTTATCTTATATCTTTATAATAAATGGGTAACCTAGTGGTCTAGGGGTAAGGTGTCAGACCTCTGTGCTGAGGGTCTGGGGTTCAATCCTCGGTACCGGACACAGATTATCTGATTGCCAAACCCTTCCTTCACTCTGACAAGACGTGTATTAATCACAACTTGTGAATGTGTGGAATGCCAGGCCTCCACCGTGGTTCGGATCCCACGTTAAACTGTAGGTCCTCCATTTCATCTCACAATCACCCTACCATTACACATTAGCGTAAGTGCGTATAACCCGAACGGGTAGTAAGACGCGGTGCTAATAATAATAATAATAATAATATAATAATAATTTTATAATAAATGGCTTGGCGTATGAGTTTTTAAATTACTACGTTTAGCCCCTAGTTTATTAATGGCTTTTTTTCTAAAGGGATACTTGGGGTTTGGGAGGGTAGTTTGGAGATTGAGAACCCATATTAGCCTGGAGAGAGAATAAGAAAACCATACTGATAATCACACATTAAAAAAAACCTAGTGCACATTTATGAGTTAAATTTTATCCTTTGAAGTTTTACGGCCTATCAACACAAAGGTTATTTGCACCTAACCCTGCTGAGATTCGAACCTCGTCCACCCCTTTCACCGACAAACCAATCGGCGCACTGGTATAGTGGTCAATGCACCTAGCTATTAACCTAGGGGTCCCGGGTTCTATTCTCGGCTGATAAACTTACCATGGATATTTTTCCCGAAAGGGTAACTAACCGAAACTGTCACCAGGGGTTGGTAAATTAGTTTTAAGGCGATTGGCCCTTTTAATTTGACGTGGAAATGCAGATTCTTGGGAACAAACGGTTCTCTTCAAGAATTTTTATTGTTTTGCAATTTTATTTTCGGAAACGGTTTGTTAGAGAATAGAGGAATTTTATTAAGTTATACTTTTTATATACATACCTCTGCTATAATTTTAACAGTGATCAATATCGATAAAATTGACATTTTTCAATAGAAAACTCCCGGCTTCATAACAAAAAATAAGAAATTTTAACAATAATAAACATCGAAACATTATCTTAGAAGGGGTGTTGAAAATATTAACATAAAAATTTCACTCGTTCTCGAGAAAAATGATATTTCCAAACGTATGATTTTTCCGCAAGACCTGTCCGGTAGCTAGCGCCATCTACTGTTTCCGTTATCCATCTGTTCTTGTTGGCGCGGAAGGATACTTTGGTCGGTTGTGAAGCCACGCCACGCCTTTCACCCTCCCACCCACCATCCCACAAAATAGGTTTTAGACTTTCACTCGACAGGGCGAAGGGCGTTAAGTTATGTTTAAGACACCCATCGTCTCACACCTCCATATTCACTCTCATACATCATCTCATTGCGGATATGACGTGTAGACAATCTCCAAGGTGTACCCTTGGGTAACGTTCTTTGCGCCAGAGTGGCTAGTAGTCTACATACACAGGGGACCTACAGTAGCCCCGTGGCTTCTTTGGTGCTGACTGACAGTTTACAGCTGACTTCTGACAGTCAACATTTAGGTATATACAGTGTTCCATGGCTTCTTTGGTGCTGACTGACAGTTTACAGCTGACTTCTGACAGTCAACATTTAGGTATATACCTAAATTTGACTGTCGGAAGTGACAGCTGCTAACACATGTTTTTGCAGA
This sequence comes from Timema podura, assembly GCA_033556935.1. Classification (NCBI taxonomy): domain Eukaryota; kingdom Metazoa; phylum Arthropoda; class Insecta; order Phasmatodea; family Timematidae; genus Timema; species Timema podura. The sequence continues at coordinate 4,375,631 of JAVRXN010000005.1, forward strand.
ATCATATGGTTCGGCGTAGGATACATAATTTGGTTGGTAGCTTTTCAAAGCCGTCAGCTGTGAGTCAGCACCAAAGAGCCCATGGGGCTACTGTAACTAAATAATCTATATCTCCCAGTCAAAGATGCCATACGCTTAAAAAAAAAATTTAAAAAATTAGGTGACGCCTTAGTTAATGTGACCATCGAAGTGGGGTAACATGATTATAGATAATCAATTCATAAACTGTTAATTTATATTGAAACTCAAGTGTCAACAAACCCTTACATTTACAAATTTCCACAAGAATATCAACTAAAGAAGACCGTATGTTCGAACTATATACTCTACCGACAAAAATAGAAAAACAATAGAAGCAAACTACCCCCTCCCCCCGGGTTTAACAATATAGGTACATCAGGCACGGCATGCCCTTTTCTAGGTTCAGTTTTAACCACAGTGCTGTTTTCTTCGATCTTATTTTAAATATCAACTTGACCAATGAAAGTAGAGGCTTGGAGATAATCGAATAAAGGTACTCTGTTGTTTTTTTAAAAGAAAATAAAGCATTTAATTAAAATACCAATTCGCACCCGTATCGGTGAACACGTGGGCTAAGACGTCAACCTCATCTAGTTTGGGTTTTTTTCCGGTGATAAGGAGGATATGGATCGAATCCCAAATGTGTGTAATAAGGGTAGTTATGGTTAATGTATTTTTTTTTCATTTTGCCTCATTACAATTGAGGGTACATTTATTCTAATTTATTCCGCCCATCCTTACCATGTAGTGTAAATATGCGATAATTATGATGGATAGTGAGACGTGAAGTTAAAAAACAAAAGAGGGTGATAAAGTAGGCAAACATATCATCAAATCTTATTAATGGGTTAAAAGACTAGTAATAATTTTTTAAATTGGTTAATTTTTTTACAATTTAATTAGTCTGACATCTTAGCTCAGTCGGTAGCGTGTCTACCTACTGAGCTAAGGCCCAGGTTCGATTTACGGCATTGCCGAAAATTTACATTGATGAATTAACGACCGGGGACTGGATGTTGTGCCTGTCCTGGTCTTAAGTTATATTATTGTACATATGAAGCTACGACAGGTCTAGCACAAGCCGGTAGTGGAAAATATATGTCTTGAATAAAAAACTGACCACAGGCTGGAAACAGTAATAGATGTAAAAATAAACTTTTTTAAATACCATTACATAAGTTTCTGCATATTACTATCCTGTAGAGCCTTAAGATACATCTGCATCAGGTCTTTCAATCATATGTATAGAGTATGGGGCCTATATATAAAAAATATTTACACACATAATTTTAAATTTTCACATTTATTTAATTTTATTTAGAACATTGCTAAGTTATGGGGTGATCGATTAGTTTGTCTTCGACTTCGGTGGTCTTGGGGTGAAGTGCTCGCCTCAGGACCGATGTTCGTGGGTTCAAACCCGTCAGAGTATTTTTCTTGAGCGATAAAAATCCGTAACACAACTTCCTTCGGAGGGGAAGTAAAACCGTCGGTTCCATGTCGATTGTGGACATGTAAAAATAACCTTGAAAAGTATGTGAAAATACCTTTCCCGGCAAAAATTGGAAGGTTCTTTCACACTCTCTCGTAGAATTTCAGTGCGGAAGGCAATGGAAAATCACCACTCTTTCTAAACTTCCCAAGTACATGGGATTTCTACCAGATTGTGTGGGCAGCACTAACTAGCTCCGGATGAATGGGAAGCAACCAACCAACCTTCCGGTTGAGGACTCATTAATCAATCAATCAATCAATCAATATGTCACGTTAAAAAATTCAATAAAAAATGAAAAGCACACATGACCTTTTTTTTACTTATTTTTACCTTTTACTTTCTCTCGACACCTCGGAGAAAGAAGTATTGTGATAGTCAAAGAATTGAACTCAGGATTTTGATAAATGTCGAAGTTTCCTGAAACAAAACAAAAAAGTTGTTTTCGCACTGTCATCTGTCTGTCTGTCTGTACCTCGGGCTAGAGCTGAGACAATTTTACCGATTGGGCTGAAACTCGGTATCTGGGGCTTTCATAGGGTCCCCCTGAGGGGTTTTTGGAATTAGATATCTAACCCTTGAATTAAGGGTAGTTTACTAAAGAGCAAAATTTCTAACGATTTTGATTAAATTTTATATCTGGACATTGTTTATCATACTAAACAAGATGTCGACTCTCATTTTCTCCTGAAAATGACTGAGGGTACTTTACATAAGGAAAATTTTACAATTTTCATCATTTCTCCGCAATTATTTGAGAAACGAAATAACTTATTCTTGTAAAGTTGTAGTACTATTAAAGATAAAACTCTTTTATTTTAAATATATTTTTATAAAACCAATAGTTTCTTAGTTATAAGCAAATATATATATATATATATTTTTTTTTAATTCGTGTTTTTTAAAACAATTTTATTCTTATGCTCTTTGGTGGACAAAAATGTTTCTCTTTTCTCAATTTTTCCTGTAACAATGTTCCTAGTTCCTAATGCCATAGAGTAAGTAACAGTGTATATTATTTCATTTATGATCCTTGTTGAATGTTTCTATAAAATGTATAGTCCTAATATTTCGTTTCACAAATCTTACGAGTTTTTAGTAAATAAAGATAAACGCGGGAGAAATCTGTGCGGGGCACCGGAACATTTATTTTACTCAATTGTCGAAGGTAAAACCGTTGCAGGGCTGGATAATGCATGTCTTACCTTGTACCCTTGTTACATGTAATCCAGTCGGTTTGCCTGTTGGAATATTCTGTCTGTGGAATACAGTTAGTTCCTCGTTCCCTTCAAATCCAACCCCCTCGCAAACTCCCGGAACTGAATAACTTCTGCCTGAGGAACCCCACGAGTTGTGGAATCTATTTGCAGCCTCAACGAATAAGTCGCGGAGATGTTGTAAGACATTTTACTAATTCGGGGGGTGGTTTCTCGTCGTGCCGGTAGCTCTACTTCACTATGAATTAAACAGGTATTTAAATTGTTATCAAAATTCATGAAAGCATGTTTCACCCGCCTCGGTGGCGTGGTTGGCTAACGCGCCAGTCGTCTTGAGCCAGACCACCGAGGACGGGGAGATCGAGGTTCGAATCTCGGTCGGGGTGAACTGGAGGGTTTTTTTCCTAAATGGTTTTCCACTCTCCCTTCACGCAAATTCGGGTTCACTTCCTCTAAAGTCAACCTTCCCAAATCCTAATTCATTAGTGTAATCAGTACTTAAGCGTATAACCCGAACGGGTAGTAAGACGCGGTGCTAAATAATGATAATAATAATAAATGAAAGCATGTTAGCTTCTCGGGGGTTTTTTCCTCGGCTATTAGATCCGTTTGAGCAGACTGTACCAGTAAATTGTATCCTCCTATTCCATATATATATATACACAAACACCACGCCTTACTACCCGTTCAGGTTTTACGCTTATGTATTAACTACGCTAATGGTTTGAGGGATTATGAAGGTTATATTTAGAGGAAGTGTACCCACATTTACGTGGAGAGAGAGTGAAGAGTAATTTTGGAAAAAAAAACCCACCCTCAGTACACACAACCGAGATTCGAACCTCGATCTACCCGTCATCAGCAGTCTAGTATATTACGAGAGTAGCGCGTTAGACAACGTAGCCACTGATGCGGGTTATTCAATATTAAATTTTGCATTTAAAGTTAAATAAACACATTATCTTACTACGTTATTGTGTGGTGGTTGGTCGATTGGACAGTGAAGGTGGGGAGGGAAGGAAACTAGTACAGTCCCGTCAAAAGGAGATATTCCTGGCAACAGTTCGCAAGATACTACTCTCAGTAATATAATTTATTTTTTTGTGCATTGTTTTTTATTACCTTTCCGGTTATCCACATATATTCGAACTAATGGCTTAGGGATGAGAAAAGTAGGATTTAGAGTAAAAATACCCGCATTTTCATGGAGGTAGATTTGAAAACAATTGAAGAAAAGATACATTACTACACTTAGCCGAGATTCGAGTCATGACCTTCCCTACACCGACAATAAATACGACGAGATTAGTTCCTTCACCCAGGGCCGGTTCTTGGCCTATGCGAGGCAGGGGGCCCTCAAAGATTAGGGGCCCCCACAGCTAGCCCTTTGTTTTAATCGTTTAAATACATCAATAAAATGATAGAAAAAAATATGAGAGCAGTAAAATAAAATTAGTTACAACAGCACCAGCTGTTCGATTAGTTTTTGTTAGTTTTCCCTCCTCCTTTAATTAATTAAATTAATTTATTATAACATTGTGATAAAAATGTTAAAACTATATTATCTTGATGTAAAAACTATGGTAAACGCATAATGCATCCTCTATGAGTAATTTATTCAATCCAAAATCAATACGCCAATCAAAAGTATGTTTTTAAATAATTATTTCAAGCCCATTTGTTTGTTTTATTCTCAAGCTCACATAAGACATAGCTAGCCTAATATATTTTTTTGTTTAGTCTGATTCATGTTATTTAACTTGTTATGCGATTGGACTGCGCTTATTTTTTATAAAACAAAATATCTATGGGGCCCACACTCTACAGTTTGCAGGGGGCCCTACATTGCTTAGGACCGGGCCCTGCCTTCAGCCACGTGACCAACGGTGCGAGTGTAATAATATACAATACAAATTAGTGGTATTTTTTGTTTCCACACAAAGTTTCTAACCAAATATTCTTAGAGAGAACTGCGTCTCGTTTTGTCTAAAGAGAGCGTACAAACATGTTTGTGACGACAAACATACAACTGTACATTCGGTTGGTATTCAACCCGGTTCTCCCATGTCAGAGACAGACATAGTGACAATATTATCAACACTAATAATATAGAAAAATATGTAAATATATATTTCTACTCAAAGTTGTTAGTAAAATTGAATATCTCTTACGAAATACATTTTCCCCTCTTTTGTTTTGTTTATCTTATTCTTTTTTTTCATATGTTTTAAACTTTCTCACATTTATAAATACCAAATTGTAGTTATTTTTATCAATCCTTGGGTGTTTATCAGTTTGTTTATAAATTATAAAATAATCTTGTTTAAGTTTAATTTAAGGCATTTTTCGTAATTTTGCCCTAATAACTAAAACAATCTCAAACATTGTTTTCTGTAAATAGTCTAAATATGAGGCTTTTTTTTTACCAAATAAAATTACACAACAATAAAGAAAATACTATCAAGATAAAGGTTGGTCGTGTATTAAGAAGTTCCAACCTTCTAAATTATCAAAATCACAAAAATTGAATGAACAATAAAATAAGATTTTCTAAGTATTGTATATATTTTTCTTGAACAATTTTCAGTAGTCTGTAAATATATATATATATATATATATATATATATATATATATATATATATATATATATAAATTACACTTATTTAGTAACCCCAAACAAACATTCGTAATTATGTAATAGGCCTACCTCGTGGGAAATCATAAATAACATTTGTACTATACATCTCGACTCTTATTTTGTCCAGATTTTACTAATTTAAATATGATAATTAGATTTAAATTGTTCATTTTAGAGGCAAATTTCAATTTAAAAACAAATAATTAGAAATACAATTTTTAAGAAACATCAATTTAAACTATTTCCTTAAATCACAATAATTATAAGTTACTAATTGTATATAATTTAAAAACACAGTTATTAATTCATTTTATAAAATATATTCTTCACTTGGTATTTTGGTTTAAATTTATTTATACATTGGTTGATACTTGAGAATAAATACAGGTGAGATGTTAAAAGTAAGTAAAGGAATGTAAAACTGGTTAAAATATATTAATTTGCCATAGACCTGTCAAATAATGTAAATTGCCTACCATTAAATGTAAGACAATATAGGTATTAATATACCCTACCATTATATTTAAAAATGCGCAGTTGTCATCAACTTAATGATAGCTACTTTATGAAATTACCGCCGTTAATCGATTTCATGCTCGAGAAAAGTATCGAACACGTGCGAGAGCAAATAAACATTTCATAACTTTAACCGCCAACTTGGCTCAATGTAAACACATGTGTGTTTTGATCGTCTTTGAAAAACATGTTGGACATATTATTTTAGTCGCAATTTTATGGTAAGACAGCAACAACTTAATGAGATTAAAATATTAGAATTGGTGTTGTGTTGACAACCGAATGCTTCATACGATATTATAAATATTCTAGTTAGGATTATTTGATTAATAACACCGTCTAGTTTTAAATATTGTGGGTAACTAATTTAAAAACTAAATTTATCTCAAACTAAACTCTTGATTTTGGCGTAGTTTTCTACATAATTCATCAGTAGAAATTGGTAGTGTTATGGTTGAGAGTATTTTATCATTAAAAATGATGACCTAGCTTACAAAATTAACCAGTATTTTAACATTTTTAAAACTTCCCCCTTTTTTACCCAATGTCTCTTACTACCGTCGCACTATATGCATTCTAATCATATTATGGCCGGTCTTTTGACTTATGGATAAAATTAATCTTGCCGATAAATATTTTTATCTGGTCGATAAGGTAAAAGTCCGTCTTGTGACTGCTAGATAGCATTTATCTGAGAGATAAAATGTATTTATCCATCACATTTTTATCGAAGGTTTAATACCTGATAACTTTTATCTGAAAGTTAAAATTGTTGTTGCCATAGTGACGCGTTATATTTCATGAGGTTTCGAATATCAGAATCGATTTTTAGGTTAAAATCTTTGTTCACGTGTTTAGTAAGCATAGGCCCAGGCTCTAACTATATAATTTAAAACATTTAATTCGCACTTTTTTGAAAACTGACAAGATATTTGTAGAGTTATATAAGAACTAATTATTTAAGTTGATTACAACGAATGCAATTTTGTAAACGTTGTACCCAACTATTGACCACATTTTGGCAGACACCGAAATTAGTACTTGCAAGACAACCTTAGCTTCTGCGCCCACGTAACGCCAACTGTTTCCTCGCACTCGTTTAACCACCATTATTTAACAAATGTTGAGCGTTGTACCCACTAGCTAGTTGTAGCGGTAGCAGCAGGGTTTATACGCATGCGCGCACCAGTAAAAACAGTACCAACCTTGCGTTTTCTACATAAACATATATTTATCCTACAGCTAGCTATCCGGTAGATAAATTCAGTTCATAATACGCGTAAAATATTAAAGTGGCTGATAACCTTTATCTGGTCGCTAACTTTGGCAATGGCAATATTTATCCAGTAGTCATAATCCCGGCCCTTAATGGGGCAGGGAAAAGTAAAATGGAATTTAGAGTAAATGTAGCCACATTTGCGTAGAAGTAAAGGCCATTCATAACAAATATCCCCTGATCGGATGGAACCTCAATCACAGGCAAACAAGACTAAACTAATCTGACATTTAGATCACGTGTCGAGCGAAGAGATTCCCAACACTTTTTGTAATTTAAAACTTAACCGTGTTTTTAAGTTGCCGGTTAATCGAGCGTGACTAAAGCTCGCGAACTAGTCTGTTACATCAGAAAGAGTGATTAATTGTCAAGCTTTCCTATCTGAGTGTTATTTATTAGACCCCGGGTAGAAACATTTTTTGTACGTACGGTACCAGGCCTATGGACTGCTTAGTTCAAGGGATGAAGATGAGAAGATGAATAGTAAGAGCAAATAACGTGATTACCTGTGGCAAACTACCTCAGTACACATGGCTGATATCAGAGGACCAAAATTAGAGTCAATTTTGACTAAATTCAATGCGTGTCTTACGCCTTTGACTATGCAAAAACGCTATAAACTACACACAATGTATTGAAAGAAGCAATCAAATATGTTAAAATAGTTCCGTCCCATTTATACATTTATTAAAGTTTAATTTTCCTGAATCCGAATCTGGACTCCGTGTCTTGTTCCTGGTTCGAATCCCCTGACGATCCAGATTTTCTGTGAAGCATTGGGCCTGGAACAGGGTCAACTCAGCCTCGTGAGGACAAAGGAGGGGATACTGGTGTAAATAAGTAGCAGCTCTGTTTTAGAAAACTGAGATTAACGGCTGGAGGGTTCATTGTGCGACTACATGACATCCTCTATCCACAGAAGTTGGCACTATACTTTGACATCAACGTCGTCCACTCAGTTGGTATGATTCATTGTGGGCTGAATCCATGAGGTTATTTTTTCCCTATTAAAGGTAGATTTATGTTTGAATGGTTAGTGATTAATGTTTTGTCCTAATGGTTAAGTTTGTCCAAAATTATGTTGGGATAGGTCACAAGAACCCATCATAATATTTCTAAAAAAAGAAATTCTAATTCAAAATTTTAAAAAAATAACATTTTTTTTAATGTCAGTTTTAAAATCTTTTCGAGTGTTTGAACCTCAAAAATTCTTAAAAAACCGAATAATTCTTCCATAAACTTTAAATAAAATAATTTCTAAAGACGTTTCTCATAATCGTAATTTTAAAACGAGAACTTATAAATAGACCATCTGGTATCTGAGTAAGGATAGTTGTGAGGTTTGCAAGACCCCCTCTCTCTCGCTAGATACTGGAGGCCAATGTTGCGGAGATGGGTGTTCGAATCCCGGTCGGGTGTACTGAGGGGCTTTTCCCTAAATGGTTTTCCACTCTACCTCCACGAAAAGGAGGGTACACTTTCTCTAAATTTAACATTCCTAATCCTTAACACATTATCATAATTAGTACAAATGCGTTTAATCTGAATGGATGTTAGATCTGGTGCTATCTGTTAGGAATTTCATCAACTAACGCTATTAAATTTTGAAAATTAAAAAAAATGTGGTACATCTTTAGGGGGAGAGGGGGGGTTAAGTATTCTCCCTAATCAGACCTACAGGAAAATGAGCCAGCCAATATATCTAGACATTTGACAGAAATATAAATATTTATTTTAATTTGTGTTTCTCAAATATATAAATGATTTTGAATATTGAATATAAATATATATGTAACCTATGAGAAATGTTTTAGTATTATTTCCTATAGCGGCAACTTAAGCAGACGGATCAATTGGCCTTAACCGTGGTTCAGAGCGTGTGTGAATGACGTGTGGCTTGGTTTAATTGGTTTGTCGCCGAGTCCCAGGCTCTAAGCGCTAATTAATACTATAATGAAGCTAGATGCACATTGGAGGCTGTTGTTGTTCTCCCATGCCGACACGGGGTAGCCGCACACACACACACACACACACACCATCTTGTTCCCCCCTCAGCCATTGTTATTATCATGGGACAGATTTATCATCACAATCGGACCAAAAACCAAACTTGTGCTCGACTCAAGGAAAACAAACCCTCCCGTTAGATAGGTGTGAAATTGGAACGTTGCCCGATTAAGTTGATTATCTTCAGTTCTTTACAAATTATGTTTTGTTAAGTTACAATCAGATTTATTATTATTAGCACCGCGTCTTACTACCCGTTCAGGTTATACGTACTTACGCTAATGTGTAATGGTAGGGTGATTGTGAGATGAAATGAGGACCTACAGTTTAACGTGGGATCCGAACCACGGCGGAGGCCTGGCATTCCACACATTCACAAGTTGTGATTAATACAGTCTTGTCAGAGGTGAAGGAAGGGTTTGGTAATCAGATAATCTGTGCCGGGACCGAGGATTGAACCCCGGGACCCTTAACCCTAGACCGCCAAGGTCACCAACATGTACTCTAATTTTACATTTACAGTCTATCTTTTTACGGTACTGTAATTATTTGTAGTTATAGAAAAAAATTGTGTTGATTAAATCACGTAAATATTAAGTACATTTTATGCTTTCACTTTTTATTACAATTCTCTTTTAAGAAGTTTGTTATCCCAATCAATTATATTTAATTTGACTTACAATTATTTGTTTTTTCCGCCGGTTTTCATGAAAATTTTGTTCGGATTATCCGGAATTTCAGACAAGAGTTTTAACGGATTTTTACTGTATTTTAACATTTTTAAGTAGAGGTCTAGCTTTACCCATACTTCACCCAAAATAATTGTATCTGCAAACATGAATTTGGTTTGTTGCGATTATTTTTTAGGTCGAATATGCGGATAATATTTGTAATTTTTGATACAAATGTGGTATATTGGGATTAATCATTTGTGGCTCTAGATAAACGTGTTAACACAATCCATCCTTCCACAAACAACAAACACAAACACACCAACACACAAAAACACAACACACAACACCCACAAAACCACACAACACACACACACACACACACAGGACTGACACACTTTAAACATAAACACACAAACTCCACTAATAAAAAACATATTTCCACCATCGAATCTTAATGATTTAAAGTGGTTTGGGAATGAGTTTTAGAAAAGTAAACACTTTTGCTCCAAAGGATAATCTATTATGTAGCCCTACTATAAATTGAGATCCACCTCTAATTTAAAATATTGTAAGATATTCTAAAATAAAATATAACTTTTTTGTAGGGTATATCGTATATTTAAGGAATGATTTGTAAATTACAACCCCATGATATTATCTCAAATTTAATTATAAGAATTGATGAAATCAATAGACTTCCAAATATTGTAGTTTTAAGGGTATAATCATTGTAAGGAGTTTTTATATCATTTCGAGTTTTTAAATATTTGTGAAATAAAATGTAGCTACCAATTCTATAAAAAGACATTAAATTACGTTGTGTAAAACTATTTTTGAAATATTAATTTTTAATTTTATTAAACTTCTTAAATGATTTCGAATTTATTCTAATTTCATAAAATTTATAGGTTAGAAACAATAAAGGTAAAATTTATATAATATGTACCTAAATTTGTGTATAAAGATTGTAGAGCAAACCATTTTGGAAAAAATACTCTCACGACACCCGACTGATTTTAGGATTTCAACCTCCCATCACCGTCAAACCAGACAAGTCGAGCCTGACGCCTTTGTCGTTTGTCGACGATCCCACATATTCAGTATATTTCTTAAACAAATTTAGCGCTCCTATTTTATCATTTTGTTTCTTTAGGGAAGGATAAATGGTTAGAATCCCGGTTGGATGTAGCGAGGTTAGTTTCCCTCAATTGTTTCCCACTCTCCCTGCAAATAAATGCGAGTACATTTCATCAAAATACTGGCTTTCTCTTCCCTATTTTTATTTGTGTAAATATGCGGTTGGGATGGGTAGTAAGAAGCTGTGTACATATAACAATGTTAATGTTTCTTTTTAAACTTCTTGAAATAAATCTTAGCTACTGGCGTTGATATTTATATTAAAATTTTTAAATATCTGTCCAAAAACCTGTCTCATTGTTTAAATATCTGCTCAAAAACCCGTCTCATTGTTTAAATATCTGTCCAAAAACCTGTCTCATTGTTTAAATATCTGTCAAAAAACCCGTCTCATTGTTTAAATATCTGTCTAAAAAACCCGTCTCATTGTTTAAATATATGTCCAAAAACACGTCTCATTGTTTAAATATCTGTCCAAAAACCCGTCTCATTGTTTAAATATATGTCCAAAAACACATCTCATTGTTTAAATATCTGTCTAAAACCCTGTCTCATTGTTTGAATATCTGTCTAAAACCCCGTCTCATTGTTTAAATATCTGTCTAAAACCCCGTCTCATTGTTTGAATATCTGTCCAAAAACCCGTCTCATATGTCCAAAAACCTGTCTCATTGTTTAAATATCTGTCAAAAAACCCGTCTCATTGTTTAAATATCTGTCTAAAAACCCGTCTCATTGTTTAAATATCTGTCCAAAAACCTGTCTCATTGTTTAAATATCTGTCAAAAAACCCGTCTCATTGTTTAAATATCTGTCCAAAAACCCGTCTCATTGTTTAAATATATGTCCAAAAACACATCTCATTGTTTAAATATCTGTCTAAAACCCTGTCTCATTGTTTGAATATCTGTCTAAAACCCCGTCTCATTGTTTAAATATCTGTCTAAAACCCCGTCCCATTGTTTGAATATCTGTCCAAAAACCCGTTCTATATGTCCAAAAACCTGTCTCATTGTTTAAATATCTGTCCAAAAACCTGTCTCATTGTTTAAATATCTGTCAAAAAACCCGTCTCATTGTTTAAATATCTGCTCAAAAACCCGTCTCATTGTTTAAATATCTGTCCAAAAACCTGTCTCATTGTTTAAATATATGTCCAAAAACCCGTCTCATTGTTTAAATATCTGTCTAAAACCCGTCTCATTGTTTGAATATCTGTCCAAAAACCCGTCTCATATGTCCAAAAACCCGTCTCATTGTTTAAATATTATGTTAAGGTGATGAAAAGTGTTAGTTTTGTATGTTAAATGCATTATAATTTATCTTGTGACGGTTAACTAAAACTATTTTGAATATATTTTCTTAAAGTAATATGTATTTAATTTATTAGCAATAAACAAAAGTATCTGAGTAGTATCTCTCTTGAACTAATTTAAAACAAAGATGTAAACGCTAATTTGTTCAAACATATTTGAAGGATATTTTACCTTCTTCGTCTACTTATGCCTTTTGTTTATTTTTTCTCTATATCATGGTTTCATTTCCTAAGCCTTTTCGTTGTTATAATATCTCTTTTTTTTTTACAACAATTTTTTTTAACAAACATGGGATTTGCACATTTTAACACCTTCTATGCTGTCTTTTCGGCTATTTATCCAAGGAAAGAGCGAAAGTACGTATAAAGCAAAAGACAACATCTTTGTGGACCTAAGTTTTCTCAAATAACACGCTGCAAGCATCTCTCTATCATCTCAGCTCGTTCCAAAGTTATTGTTTCTCTTGGTATGGAAGGTAAAATTAACGTTCAGGCTCTGTTCTTCTCAAGTTTGTTTCGAAAGGTACGTTGCTAGAAAAAAAAAAAGGGGGGGGGGGGGAACTGCACGACCTGTGGGATTTGTTGCCATGAATTTGATTTATAAATAGAGGGCTCCGCCAAGTCAGTTGGTGTCATTTGTAAACGTGCTTTTTTTTTATAAAGCGTTCAATGTGTTGGTGAGGGACGGGGGTGGGGGTAGGAAACATGACTTGGGGTCTAAATATTTTCAGTTTTTATGACACCCACTTCAGTGGCCACATTGTCTAAGGCGCTAATATCGCAGTAAGCTAGACTGCCGATGACTGGGATATCGAGGTTCGAATCTTGCTCGGGTGTACTTAGGATGGTTTTATACTCTCCCTCCACGCAAATGCCGGTATACTTCCTATTAATATAACCTTCCTAATACCTAACGCCATTAGCGTAATTAGTACATAGGCGTATAATACCAAACGGGTAGTAAGACGCGGGGCTAAGAAAAAGGTTTTTATAACAGAAAAAATATTTCTGGCCAAAATAAATAAAATGTCTTCAGTAGATATGTAGTTTCTTACACATGGTGATCTCTCACGTTTTTTGAACATAATATGTCATGACAAATGAACATCGCGCAATTTTAGCGGGGCTTTTTCTCTCCATTTAAGGAGTTCCTGTTCAAATACCGCCGTGTTCATGACAAGTATTCAAGAACTGTTAGTACTATAACATGTATACAATTTAACTAAACGTATGTGATGAAACAATATTTAAATTATTTCGTCAAAAGAAATATTTTAGGCATAAAATTACAAAAAAAAACATGGTCATGCAGTGAATAGCGTTCCTTCCATTCCAGCTTGAAGGCATGTTTGGATAGACCTATCATTTATCCAAGTACAAACCAACATATCTAACCATACCGGTGGTCACAATGTCTAAGGCGTCAAGCTCGCGTTGGACTGGATTGCCGAAGGTCAGTGTATCCACTGGGAGGAGGTTATTCCACAAGTCGAAAGATATAGATTATAGTACATTTATTTGATCAATCATTTAGTTTACTACATGTTGCATTAGCTACCAACAGCTAAACATCTTTTTACGCAAACTAGCTTACCAGTGGCGTGGCGTGGCGTGTTTCTATGGTAAGAAGAGTTAGTTGAAACATTAAGCCTCTCTCTGATAGCTATTATCTGTGGACCTTCGACCAATAGTAGTGTGAGACCACTGGCTTAGACTAACTAACGAATAATTATTATTCCGGGAAACTATTTATAACAGAAGAAAGTTATACACTATTATGGTATAATATCCATATAGTCAGTATGATAATTGTCAAGTTAAGAGCGACCTAGCTATACAATACAATGGTGGAATATCCACGCAGTCAGTATGAGAACTGTCAAGTTAAGAGCGACCTAGCTATACAATACAATGGTAGAATATCCACGCAGTCAGTATGATAATTGTCAAGTTAAGAGCGACCTAGCTATACAATACAATGGTGGAATATCCACGCAGTCAGTAGGAGAACTGTCAAGTTAAGAGCGACCTAGCTATACAATACAATGGTAGAATATCCACGCAGTCAGTAGGAGAACTGTCAAGTTAAGAGCGACCTAGCTATACAATACAATGGTGGAATATCCACGCAGTCAGTAGGAGAACTGTCAAGTTAAGAGCGACCTAGCTATACAATACAATGGTAGAATATCCACGCAGTCAGTAGGAGAACTGTCAAGTTAAGAGCGACAGGGCTATACAATACAATGGTAGAATATCCACGCAGTCAGTAGGAGAACTGTCAAGTTAAGAGCGACCTAGCTATACAATACAATGGTGGAATATCCACGCAGTCAGTAGGAGAACTGTCAAGTTAAGAGCGACCTAGCTATACAATACAATGGTAGAATATCCACGCAGTCAGTAGGAGAACTGTCAAGTTAAGAGCGACCTAGCTATACAATACAATGGTGGAATATCCACGCAGTCAGTAGGAGAACTGTCAAGTTAAGAGCGACCTGGCTATACAATACAATGGTAGAATATCCACGCAGTCAGTAGGAGAACTGTCAAGTTAAGAGCGACCTAGCTATACAATACAATGGTGGAATATCCACGCAGTCAGTAGGAGAACTGTCAAGTTAAGAGCGACCTGGCTATACAATACAATGGTAGAATATCCACGCAGTCAGTAGGAGAACTGTCAAGTTAAGAGCGACCTGGCTATACAATACAATGGTGGAATATCCACGCAGTCAGTAGGAGAACTGTCAAGTTAAGAGCGACCTGGCTATACAATACAATGGTAGAATATCCACGCAGTCAGTAGGAGAACTGTCAAGTTAAGAGCGACCTAGCTATACAATACAATGGTGGAATATCCACGCAGTCAGTAGGAGAACTGTCAAGTTAAGAGCGACCTGGCTATACAATACAATGGTAGAATATCCACGCAGTCAGTAGGAGAACTGTCAAGTTAAGAGCGACCTGGCTATACAATACAATGGTGGAATATCCACGCAGTCAGTAGGAGAACTGTCAAGTTAAGAGCGACCTGGCTATACAATACAATGGTAGAATATCCACGCAGTCAGTAGGAGAACTGTCAAGTTAAGAGCGACCTGGCTATACAATACAATGGTAGAATATCCACGCAGTCAGTAGGAGAACTGTCAAGTTAAGAGCGACCTAACTATACAATACAATGGTAGAATATCCACGCAGTCAGTAGGAGAACTGTCAAGTTAAGAGCGACATGGCTATACAATACAATGGTAGAATATCCACGCAGTCAGTAGGAGAACTGTCAAGTTAAGAGCGACATGGCTATACAATACAATGGTAGAATATCCACGCAGTCAGTAGGAGAACTGTCAAGTTAAGAGCGACCTGGCTATACAATACAATGGTAGAATATCCACGCAGTCAGTAGGAGAACTGTCAAGTTAAGAGCGACCTAGCTATACAATACAATGGTAGAATATCCACGCAGTCAGTAGGAGAACTGTCAAGTTAAGAGCGACATGGCTATACAATACAATGGTAGAATATCCACGCAGTCAGTAGGAGAACTATCAAGTTAAGAGCGACATGGCTATACAATACAATGGTGGAATATCCACGCAGTCAGTAGGAGAACTGTCAAGTTAAGAGCGACCTAGCTATACAATACAATGGTAGAATATCCACGCAGTCAGTAGGAGAACTATCAAGTTAAGAGCGACATGGCTATACAATACAATGGTGGAATATCCACGCAGTCAGTAGGAGAACTGTCAAGTTAAGAGCGACCTGGCTATACAATACAATGGTAGAATATCCACGCAGTCAGTAGGAGAACTATCAAGTTAAGAGCGACATGGCTATACAATACAATGGTGGAATATCCACGCAGTCAGTATGATAATTGTCAAGTTAAGAGCGACCTAGCTATACAATACAATGGTAGAATATCCACGCAGTCAGTAGGAGAATGGCAATCTAACCAACTCACACGTTTCCCTCGCTCGCCCGAAGGGTATTTTGATAGCGAGCAAAGCCCGAGACGGAGCCTCTTAATTAATGGGTTTCTTTGTTTGGTTTGAAAATAGCGAATGTATTGCGAGGCCGCGGGCGGGGCGTCAGTGCGGCACAAGCGCATCATGGGGGCCGGAGGGGGGTGGAACACGTCTGATATGAAGTACACCTCCCCTTTTTTTACCCCCCCTCACCAACGCCCTTATCTCTTTCACCGTTCACCATTTCCATTTCAAAAACATTTGACTACTCTTTCAACGTTATTAAAATATCCCACATGGATCCAGTGGCGGCTTGTCACATGAAGGGTCGTTTTATTCTCAACACATCTTAATACCCGTTCGGGTTGTGTGCGTAATATTATTATTATTAGCACCGCGTCTTACTACCCGTTCGGGTTATACGCACTTACGCTAATGTGTAATGGTAGGGTGATTGTGAGATGAGATGGAGGACCTACAGTTTAACGTGGGATCCGAACCACGGTGGAGGCCTGGCATTCCACACATTCACAAGTTGTGACTAATACACGTCTTGTCAGAGGTGAAGGAAGGGTTTGGCAATCAGATAAATCTGTGCCGGGACCGAGGATTGAACCCCGGACCCTCAGCACAGAAATCTGAGATCTTACACCTGGACCACCAAGTCACCTGTGTGCGTAATAGGGCCCCTACACGATCAGTCTGACTGTCAGTACGCATCAGTATTTACAACAAGACCGTACAAGGTCAGTCTTCGTATCATCATTTTTATCAGTCTCAGCTCCTGCGTGTAACAACGTGGATGATAAGAGAAAGGCGTGGTCAGTCCATGTTTGCTACTGAAATTGAATGAAGTACTGACGAGCACGCGCACACAGTCAGTACTACTGTCAGTACTACGGTCAGGCTCTCCCATCACTTGCAAGACTGATGTACTGAGACTGATGTGATCAGAAAATTCGGATCACATCAGTATTTTCGTAAGTCCGTCCATCAGTCCATCAATACTGCCCCTACACGATCAGTCAGATTGTCAGTATTAAATGTTACTTTATTAATACTGACAGTCCGACTGATCGTGTAGGGAGGGGCCCTACGGTGCGTACAGACCAAAATCCAGTGCCGGATTTACAGGAGGGCTCAGGGGGCTATAGCCCAGGGCGGTATATTTAGTAAAAAAAAAACAAAACACAACTATAGATATTGAAAAAAAGTTAGCATCAATCATCTCTTTGTTATTCTACAAGAAAAACTTTTTTTTACAAACAAGTACTTTACCCAAGATGGATGTGTGAGGCCCGTGGTATTAACTGTTCGGTGTTCGTGTCCCGACTTGCGTCAAGGGGTTAGATAGGCTACGTGCAGGGCTATATTATACCGGTAGTTCCTTATCACTATCGTTAATATACAACTTCTTTGTATGGTGTTTAGTAAATAGTCTATACAGGACGGTGGTATGGGGCTAGGTGACTGAAAGGGGTTTCCGGGTGGGGGGGGGGGGGGGGGGTGAGAAGGGCGGCAAGATCTGTGTAGTCCCTAAGAGGTAAAAAAATTAATCCGCCACCGCCGAAATCAACTGTTCGCGAGCAGTTCGGGAGCTCAACGTCCACACCACGTCTTTTGAATAATGAAGTCATGTTCGCCATAGTTTGAGTTCAGTTCTCAAAATGTCGATGTCACCGGGTGAGGCAGATGATGCTATAATTAATCAAGATTAATTTAATAAAATTAGCTGTGTAGTTACTTTTTTTTGTTCGTTTCTCTGGCTTCAGATATTGTTTCATAACTTACTTGTCGTGTAAAAATGTTATATATTTAAAGCCAAATATGGATTTCACAGGTCCAGATGTATTCATTCTTAGCGCCTTTGCGCTGGATCTTCTGAATTGCGATAAAATGACGGCTGGTTTGCGCCCTATTTCTTCCGACGCCACATTTAACACCAAACAAATTTGTCGCATTGAGTCCTTTTTCATATTCAGCGTTTTATAATTGGGATTTTGTGGATTCCACAAATTCGGATGCAAACTTGCTCACGTAAAGTTGGGTCATACTCTCAACAAAATTTGCTACAATTTTTTTTTTTCCTTGTTCTCCAAGTCTTACTACACGTCCGGGACTTCCACATATTTACACTAATGAAGAATAAATGGTGAAGGTACAATGTATAAGAAGTGTACCAACATTCGTGTGTAAGGAGAGTTGAAAGTTGCCTAGCATAAAACACCTCAGTAGACCTGACTGGAATTCTAGCCTTGATATCTCCGTCTACCAGCTTCCAAGACAAAGTGAGACTGACGCCAATATCTGCGTGACCACAATAAAATATTAATTTATTTTCTGACTGAAATAACCTTTTATTCCGAAATCTGAGAAAAGCCCAATACACTGAAACATGTCCTGAAAATGATAAAATAGCAAATACTACAATTTTCTTGTGTTGGCACGAGGATGCAAGCTCAGCTGTCCCTTAACAACCCTTCAACATTCCCCCAGGAGAAGTAATAATTTACATCCGAGAGTCAAAGAATAACAATAAAGATACAAACATAAAATATATTTAGATGTCCTCGAGCTGTTTTCCCTCCAATAAATAAAGTTTATTTCCTTGTCAACACGTTAGCACCCCTCCTCACTCAGGGTGTCTCTGTCCTCAACTTGTCCTAAACTGCGACAGTCCCTTGTTTACTGCTCAAGGACCATCAAGAACTCATGGATGAACTTTTAAAACCTTGTATCAAAAATAACGGAAGAAAGAGCGCTTCACACACAAAACTTAGCCCAACATATGTCTGGTCTGCAAAGATTTCTCCGATAAAATATATTCCTGCGGGAAATAACATCTCACTCACATCAATGGGAGCTCAAGACTTTATGTCAAGCTAATTATACTACACTATAAAGCCACATGGCTGACTCACTCACTAACTGACATTAATGTTTACCCACTTACAGATGAGCTAGAAACTTGAAATTTGGAAAACGGGAAAATTCTAAAAAGTTTAAAAAAAATAATTCTCAACCCCGAAAGAAATTCAAAATGGTGGAGAAACTTTAAAGTCGGTCTGGCCTTTCTTTGGAGGTCTCTTGTGGCTAAACGGTAAGACCTATCAAAAAACTGATTGCACCAGCAGCCACGGATTTGGCGAGATCCACAAGTTTGGTCCTATTACTTTTTGTCGTATCTCCATCGGTTATACCTTAGATAGAGCTAAAAAAAATATTTTAGGTAAATTTTGCACATTTTCCACAAATTTTTTCATTTCAAAACAACGCTGGAATTACATTAGTTTACATCCACTTGCAAAGAAAACTCACTGGGGGTTTGGGGGCGGAGCCCCCAACGAGCAAAGCGAGCAATCTATACATAATTACATATATATATATTATATGGTCAATCCTCAGGGAGTTTTTTTGGTATTTGATTCTAACCATCAAATTAAGAGTAGTTATTTAATGAGTGATTTTGAAAATTAGAAACTTTGTGAAAATTCATCCAACGATTTTGTTTAAAATTGATATCTGGGGAGTGTTTGACATATCAAACAACACTGTAACTTGGGTTTTGGGGGTAGTTTCCTGAAGCCAAAACTATGCTTTTTTTTTTAATGGCTCTAATAATTGTGTTTAAAATAAATAAATGTCCAAGGAATGTTTCACATGAAAAATAGCATGATAAATAAGAATGCAAGTTCGTGTTTCTTAGAAAAATTAATTTAAGGGTAGTCTACTGATAGCTTATTTTTGAACATTTTCTCACAAACCTTAATAGACGTTTACTAAAATTACATACGATTATGTACCATTTATCAATTTTGTTTTCGTTCCGCTATGTTTGCTGCATTGTGCCGATTGGCCTCAGAGTTATGAAAGTTTGGACCAATTAGGCTAAATACTTTATTTGTATTTTGATACTTCTTGATTAACAAATCTCTAATATGGTTAGCAAAACTATGTGGGCTCGAACCTGGATCTCTGTTATAGATCTCTGTGTATTTTTCAGGTATTTTAGAAATGGTCCCCATTCTTCAAGACAACTTAGAAAGTTTAGAGAAATGAAATTGGTTGATATGAAATGAAGTCATGTAACTGCTTAATAGGGGAATATTTGTATTGTGTAAATCATTAAAACATAGTTTAGAAGACGCCGCCTTCTTTAATGAAACCCTAGAAGATTGTATATTTTTCTAGCGCCGTGTCTTACTACCCATTCGGGCTATACTCTTATATACTAATTACGCTAATGGTTTTAGGGATTAGGAGGTTATATTTAGAGCAAGTGCGAAGAGAGAAAGTGGAAAAACCCTTTTTGGAAAAACTACCCTCAGTACGCTCGACCGAGATTCGAACCTCGATCTCCCGTAATCATCAGTCTAATCTACTGCGAGACTAGCGCCTTAGACCAAGCGGCCACCAAAGCGAGTTTGAATGTTTTTATGTTCGGGAAATAGCATTTTGGTATGTATTTTACGCCAGGATTAAGGTCTTGGTTTGAAATATCTGCCAGGACCCAAGTGTGATTGGGGGGGGGGGGGTGAAGTAAATATTTATCAACTCTATCAATCGAACTCCTTAATTACATCAACAACCACTTACAACATCCCTACATTGGCTACGTCTTTTTATCATTAGCTATTCCCGTCTGTAGCATTTGTGTACACCGCATTGCACCATGGTTACTAGGAATTTTGATTTATCTCGACTTTAAATTTCCTGGGTCCAAGAATATTTTTTTTTAGAATATATTCATTTTTTTTAATCTCAACGTGAGTACAATTTTTAATTTTAGGCTTAGAAAAAAAAAGTGAAGAATTTTTTTTTTTTAGTTTTAGTATTAAAGAAGTAGAAGAACATTTTGAAGTTTAGGATTAAAAATTAATAAGATACAATTTATTTAATTACTAATATATTTTACTCCAAAAGTATTAGCATTAATAAAGCCATAGGATTTTTAAATTTAGATATTTTAAAAAAAATTTATAGATACCTTTGTATTCTTGAAAATCTATTCAATCATTATTTTTTATTTTCGTTAAGATAATTTTTCTGTTCAGTTGATAAATTTATTTGAAAGTGGGCAACAAAATTCTAAACTAATGAAAAAGTCCTTTCATTTTCCGTCGAAATAGACTCAATTGATAATATTGCTTCAGTAGGGAACCCTAGTGGCTTCAGAAATTTGATTTTTTAATTATTATTTTTTACTGCGTTCTGATTACTTTGGTTGCAGGCTTATATCACGTCTATGTCCATTTTCATGAACACATTATCATCGCTTTCGTTTGTTTCTCTACTACTTCATCATCGTTCGCTCGCTACCATTGTCGATAATGAAGATGGAACTGAACAACTTTTATTATTAATTCCTTTTTCTAAATTTCTCAGATTTCCTTCTTTTTTTCTCTTTTTTTTCTAGGACTCAACACACAAAATATTCCAGTAAATTTCCGAAACAGAACCACTAATGACCATTCAAAGCCAAACCCACTGCTATAGGCGAGTTTCCGCGGCTGATATCAAGTGTTACCAACCAAAAGGTTTGACGGGCGAATGCTACTCATGTGTTGTGTTCCCTAAGCGATATCTTTATAAAAAGTGAAATATAAATGTACTAATTATATTTATTTTTAAATTCCAGTATCAAATAAAAATATACCTAATCAAACAAAAACCAAAATCTACACCTGCTTCCCCCCCCCTCCCCCCAACAATTCGTGAAAGTCATTTTGACTTTTAAAACCACTTATGGTTATGTAGACCTAGAATAAATCGTGATCTATTTTAATTTGATTAAAAACTGAACGTTTCTTAAGTAACTATCACAAATAATAATTTAAAATATACCTAACTAATTAACACACATGCAAATAAATAAGTAACGTTAACACCAGCGGCGTGCCGTGAAGTATTGCCGGGGAAAGCAGAGCTTTTAAAAACTGTACCCGTGATTTGTTCTACACCAATCTGTTCCTATTTAACCAATCACACATAAGCTCTACTCTACAACTCACATGGAAAAGTATTTCTGTTGATCGCTGATCAATGATTGTTCTATTGAGTCATGGAAACCATTCACAGGTACGGTTTGGACTAACTTTGCTTATACTGAAAACACTCCACGACACGAGATTAAAAAACACACTATCGTATGTTTATCAAAGTCCCACAAAATAATCCGTAAAGAACAATGGGTATTAGTAGATCCCAATGGTACGGTATAATAAGCTTGTGTTCTAGTTTTACTTATCAGTATCTAACTTTATTGTTCATGTTATTGTGATCTAAATAATCTTCCATCTTAATTACAAACGAAACTGTACTCGTTATAACCTTTCATAAGAGGCCATAGCGTTCTAAAATCGGGGCGCAGTTCTCAGACCATTGGTTAAAACCGAATGATTTATTTCGGTCAAGGGAAAAAGTTATCCAACTCTATCGTCTTTGACATAAACTATCGAAATGGGACGTCCATAAAAACACTTAACTCGTTTATCTTTACTTTTTTGACAGTCCCTCTTCCCCCCCTCCTCCCCCCCATGTAACACCATAAAGATATTTAGCCTGTCACCTCCCCCCTCCCCCACCACAACCTGTGTAAAGTAGCGTTTCATATCAAAAGTGAATGTCATTATTTCAAAGGGAGGCCCCTAGGGCCGGTCTTATGACTACCGCATAAACATCGCTATCAGGAGGTTAAAGTTAGCGACCAGATAAAGGTTATCAGCCACTTTAATATTTTACGCGTATTATGAACTGAATTTATCTGCTGGATAGTTATCTGTCGGATAAATATATTACTATTACTGTTTTTACTTGTGTGCGCATGCGTTCAACCTGGTTAGTGGCTACAACGCTTAGCATTTGTTAAATAATGGCGGCTAAACGAATGCGAGTAAACAGATGGCGTCACGTGGGCGCAAAAGCTAAGATGTCTTGCAAGTACTAATTTCAGTGTCTGCCAGAATGTGGTTAATAGTTGGGTACAACATTTACAAAATTTAATTTATTGTGCTCACATTTTGATAATTTGTTCTTATATAAATATAACTCTACAATTAGCTTGTCAGTTTTTATATAAAGTGTGAATTAAATGTTCTAACTTTATAAAGTTAGAGCCTGGGCCTATGTTTACTAAACACGTGAACCAAGATTTTAACCTGATAGGCGAAACCTCATTAAAAACAACGCCACTATGACAACAACCATTTTAACTTTCAGATAAAAGTTATCAGGTACTTAAACCTCCTGATAAAAATGTGATGAATAAATACATTTTATCTGGCAGTCATAATACTCACTTTTAACTTATCGACCAGATAAAAATATTTATCTGACAGATTAATATTTATCCAGGCGTCATAAGACCGGCCCTAAAAGATGTAATACTGCTCAGAATCACAAGTTTCATAGGTATGTTTACAAACGGTGAAAACATGAACAAAAATGATATTTTTTTTCAACCGTATAAGATCTGTGACACTGTGATGCACCCACCCTTCCCCCATGTAACATCAACTAGACAATGGCGGAGCTCTAAACACCGTTAAGTGGTTTTTGGATGATACCCAATCTACAGCAATAACGCGAGTAAACATCGATACCAGTTCAATCGCAAAAAACTCTCCTTATCTTACTTCTCTTATTCGTCGGGAGATACCTCTAAAGCGATATTTCCCAAACTTTTGCCATTCGTGTACCCCTTAAGGCGGCCTTACACCAAAACAACAAGAGGCAACATGTAGCATGAGACATGTTGACTCAATGCTGTATGTCGGAGAACACAGCTCCTGTAGCATGCTACAAAGCACCTACACCAAAACAACAAGAGGCAACATGTAGCATGAGACATGTTGACTCAATGTTGCATGTCGGAGAACACAGCTCCTGTAACATGCTACAAAGCACCTACACCAAAACAACAAGAGGCAACATGTAACATGAGACATGTTGACTCAATGCTGTATGTCGGAGAACACAGCTCCTGTAACATGCTACAAAGCATTTACACCAAAACAACAAAATGTCCTCTGTTTCCAATCGCCAGTTTGCTATAAGATGTCATCGAGAACGACGATTGCGGCCGCGGCTTATCTTATTCTTGCTGAAGAGGTAAATAATCGGAGGAGATGAAGAAGGTGGAACAGACAAGTGTTTGTAGGACGAAATTTATCCCAACAAGATGTCGTATCACAACCAGTTGCGACTGTCCAGTAGTAGTTTTTTGTCTGGACTTTGTGTTCGCGATGAAATTGGGCACGAAGATTATTTATTTTCTTCTTTAAATTTTGGACATCACAGCCATTATAATAATGCTTATTTATTTATTTAATTAATTATCTTGAATACTCCAATAAGATATTACATTAATTATAACTATCTCTCAATAATTCCCATAGAATGTTTATTCACCATGAACATCACTCAAGTTACAAATTAATATGCAGCCATGAAAACAAGTTGAAACACATTCTACTTTTACTTTTATGCTAAAATCATTTAGAAAGGTATTTATTGACCAAATGATTGACATATTTAATTTTAATCAGATAAGTTAACTTATTAGAGCATGCGATTCAATTACTTCAGAATTTTTCATATGGATACTAATTTGCAATATACTATTCATAGCTCTCCGACAATTTTTAGAAAATATCCACCTTTTTATTGTTTTTATAATAAATTAATCGGTGATCCCAAGGTATGTCACGACTCCTATACTCTTCAATAAACTTCAGAGTCTACTCTTTTGACCAATACATCTGGAAAAACTGAAACTATGCACTAGAAACAATAAGAAACTCAAAATAGGGGCACGGAATACGACGAACAATACCCTAAATCGCTCGGTTTTGTTGCCTCTGAACCCACTGCCGTCGGGAAGGTAGCAACACGCGGCAACAAGCAACTTTTGTAGCAAGGTCGCATGCGGCAGAGGAAACAGAAGGCAACATTATCGCATGCTACATGTTGCCTCTTGTTGCCCCGGTGTAGGGCCGCCTTATACAGTTCTTCATAAAAAAGGAAATACATACCCGCTATCTTGTAAAGTATACATAGCAGTTACAAGCTCCAATAAATATTTAGGGGTAAGCTAAATAAAGTCAGGAAAGAAAGGTTTGTATAAGTTTCGAAATCACGTCAAGGTCTCCGTTAATTTGTGTTCAAACTTGATATTATAGAAACCAAATACTTCCCCTACCCCCTGAAATCTTCCACTTACCCCTGAGCGTACAAGCATCACAGTTTGGGAAATATTGCCTTAGATAAGGATCATCGCACACAAACTTGCGGAATGAAGATTGATCGGAGTGTTTGGCGGTAATTGAGAGTTATTTCATGTTCAGTTCACTCAGAACTTGTTTAGGAAGACAGTCTTACTGTACTGTCCAGCTCAGACCTAGTGTAGGAGGACAGTCTTACTGTACTGTCCAGCTCAGACATAGTGTAGGAGGACAGTCTTACTGTACTATCCAGCTCAGACATAGTGTAGGAAGACAGTCTAAAGCCCGTATCACACGACACTAGCTCGTACTTGAAATCCAGTGTGCTAGCTAGCACTAGCTAGCACGTCATCATCTAGCGTCGTGTGAATCAGAAAAAGTATACTGGTTCTGCCACTTGGTACTGGCTACCATACTAGTTTTGAGGATAGAACAGGCGCTATTTTCGTACTAGTTCTGACACTAGTCTGTGTAATTCGACCAATCAAAGCGCGCTGAGACTTTGTGAGTTTGTGTGGAGAAATAATAGAAATGGCGCCGACATGGTCATCGGATGTTATTTTGTTGTTGGCAGAAAATTATTCTAAATATCCTTGTTTATATAATACCAAATTTCCACAATATGACAATATATTAAATATATATTTAATTAAAAACATGTCATCTAAAAATGACAAACTGTGTTCCAGACCCAAATTTAATCTAAATAAACTTGATAGCATGCCAACTTGGGTGGTTTCTTTTTTAGAATATAAAGTGTACGTAGGCCTAAAAAAAGAACATGTGTGTGTTAAGGATACTGTACTTGGACACCCATAGTCTTAGGTGCCTCTGACCACATCGTAAATAAATGAATACAAATTTGGGGAGATACTAAACGTAGAGTCACCCTGAATGTATCCTACCTAACCTCCGAATGTATCATTTTCAGTATCCCGCGATCATTATTTCGTCTTTCCAGCCAGTTCCGTGTCCATATTCTTTTCCTACGCTCCCTCTCATAATTTTCAATATCATTATTAATAATTAATTCAGCTGCTTCACCCAAAATTAATAGTTGATGTTCCATAAATATTTGCACTAGAACCTAGTACCAAACTAGCAGCGTGTGAATACTCTAGTCCCGTTTCTATTGTACTAGCTAGTATACAGATATCTAGGCGCTAGCTAGCACACTTAATTTCTAGTACAAGCAAGTGTCGTGTGATAGTAGCTTTACTGTACTGTCCAGCTCAGACCTAGTGTAGGAAGACAGTCTTACTGTACTGTCCAGCTCAGACCTAGTGTAGGAAGACAGTCTTACTGTACTGTCCAGCTCAGACCTAGTGTAGGAAGACAGTCCTACTGTACTGTCCAGCTCAGACCTACTGTAGAAAGACAGTCCTACTGTACTGTCCAGCTCAGACCTAGTGTAGAAAGACAGTCTTAATGTACTGTCCAGCTCAGACCTAGTGTAGGAAGACAGTATTACTGTACTGTCCAGCTCAGACCTAGTGTAGGAAGACAGTCTTACTGTACTGTCCAGCTCAGACCTAGTTTAGGAAGACAGTCTTACTGTACTGTCCAGCTCAGACCTAGTTTAGGAAGACAGTCTTACTGTACTGTCCATCTCAGACCTAGTGTAGGAAGACAGTATTACTGTACTGTCCAGCTCAGACCTAGTGTAGGAAGACAGTCTTACTGTACTGTCCAGCTCAGACCTAGTGTAGGAAGACAGTCCTACTGTACTGTCCAGCTCAGACCTACTGTAGAAAGACAGTCCTACTGTACTGTCCATCTCAGACCTAGTGTAGGAAGACAGTCTTAATGTACTGTCCAGCTCAGACCTAGTTTAGGAAGACAGTCCTACTGTACTGTCCAGCTCAGACCTACTGTAGGAAGACAGTCCTACTGTACTGTCCAGCTCAGAACTAGTGTAGGAAGACAATCTTACTGTACTGTCCAGCTCAGACCTAGTGTAGGAAGACAGTCCTACTGTACTGTCCAGCTCAGACCTACTGTAGAAAGACAGTCCTACTGTACTGTCCAGCTCAGAACTAGTGTAGGAAGACAGTCTTACTGTACTGTCCAGCTCAGACCTACTGTAGGAAGACAGTCCTACTGTACTGTCCAGCTCAGACCTACTGTAGGAAGACAGTCCTACTGTACTGTCCAGCTCAGACCTACTGTAGGAAGACAGTCCTACTGTACTGTCCAGCTCAGAACTAGTGTAGGAAGACAGTCTTACTGTACTGTCCATCTCAGACCTAGTGTAGGAAGACAGTATTACTGTACTGTCCAGCTCAGACCTAGTGTAGGAAGACAGTCCTACTGTACTGTCCAGCTCAGACCTACTGTAGGAAGACAGTCCTACTGTACTGTCCAGCTCAGACCTACTGTAGGAAGACAGTCCTACTGTACTGTCCAGCTCAGACCTACTGTAGGAAGACAGTCCTACTGTACTGTCCAGCTCAGACCTACTGTAGGAAGACAGTCCTACTGTACTGTCCAGCTCAGAACTAGTGTAGGAAGACAGTCTTACTGTACTGTCCATCTCAGACCTAGTGTAGGAAGACAGTATTACTGTACTGTCCAGCTCAGACCTAGTGTAGGAAGACAGTCCTACTGTACTGTCCAGCTCAGACCTACTGTAGGAAGACAGTCCTACTGTACTGCTCGTTTCTCCGTCTCTCTCTCTTCGTCCATCGTACACCCTCCTCCCGTCACGGCTCGTAACCAACCAAATTAGCCTCGACCTCATGAAAACGAGTTACATCCTCGTAAAAACTTCAAATAAAAATCATCCCAAACCACCAGTGTTTGTTTTCACTACACATACCACAACAAATCGCGCCTTGATCGCCATTTGTTTCGTTGGGAGGGGCTTTTTTAAAAAAATAGGGCGGGGTGAGGGGAGAATAGCGGCTCGCTATGTTAGCTAATGGATGTGGTATGTGTGGACTAATGGCCGGGTAAACTTATCGAGTGTTCTCGCCGGTTTGTTTTCAAACTAGTTGTAACATTGCAAGTCAGAGGAGTTTTTTGTTTTTTATTTAAACACGTTTATCTTTGTTTTTTTGGTAACATTAACAATTTTAAGAGCCCGTTTAATAGCCTACGTCACGCGATAAATTATGCTCAAGACATTTACTGACACGAGCTAGCAATGAAACACGATCATAATCTGACTCCCACGGCGGTGGCCGCTTGGTCCGAGGCGTTATACTCACGTCGCATAGGGTAGCCGCTGTGGTTCGAATCACGTAAGGATTCACCAGCACCATTATTAAAACTATACATAAAATTTAAATAATATATATATATATCTATACATGAAATTAGTGAGAATATTTCATTGTTTCACATCTTGCATTGAAATCACACATCTACACTATTTGAAACACAACATTTTAATATTAAATTTTATTCACATTAAATTTAGTAGGCGAAGGAAAACCCATCCAAATATAAACTAGCAGTACATAATTATGCACAAATGTTTTCAAAAGGGATTTTAAACTGAATCGTATAAAACCAAAACTTACCAAACAAAATTTGAATGAAAGCTAGATGAAGGTTTGAAATATAAGCTAATAACAATAATTTCTCTTTAATTCCTTTTAATAATTATTTCATTGAGGAAGAGTTGAAAACTATTTAGGAATAAAGGAAAGGTTATTCAACTGTTTCGATAACTTTTTTTACAACATATATTTTATAGTTTAGTGTTCATCTTCTTACTGGTAATAATAATAAATAGGTTTTTTTCTGGGCACCCGTTCGAGTTATCCATTAAATGATTACTAATAATTATATAAAATAGCTTTTTATGGGTAGATTTATAAAACAAGATAAAGGTTTTAATATTATTAGTCCCGCACAAAATTATTTGTGTAATAATTAATTTATTATAACTATAGATTTGCACAAAATTAAATTTTACATGATGTCGAAAAACTTTGAGTGAATCATTTGTTAATTAGTTTTATGAAATACTCGGTTAAGTTAAAAACCTGTCTTGTAGTGAAGTTTAGTTGGTTACAGAATGTTAAAATATGTCCACAAAGTGTTGACCTTGACAGTATAAAGCATCCAGGGCTGCTACAGAAGGGAACGAAACATAAACTGTTACATTAAAACATTGTGTGCAGGCTGGTTCCATCTCGTCTACCGAGGACAGAAAACAGGGCTGCCAACATTATATAACTTGTCCCGCGGCTTCAACAACCTTTTATAGTAACCAACATTTCCCAAACATTACTAGTAGCGGGGATGGCCCATTAAAACAATGACGTCATCCCTCCTTGTGTGACGTGTTCAAACAAGCCTGGTCATTGTTCAGGTGTCGTCACCCTGAGGTCATTGACCCTATGTATTCATCCTGAACATTCTATTTTTTTATGAGGATTGTGACCCATTTTTGTAAAAAAATTATGGGGAATGTGCCTCATTTTTTTTATTGTTTGTAGGGAGTGTGCCCCATTTTTTATGGGGAGTGTGCCTCATAGTTTTTTTATGGGGAATGTACCCAATTGTTTTTTTTTTTATGGGAAGACTCTGTCCCTGAGAAGCATAGCCGGGATCTTCCCTCGATTAAAATTACACATAGACTGAGCGAGATCTGGCCGGTTCCTCTACCCAGAATGCAGCAACACTGATGACGTCAGAATGTATTTTGGGTCTTAAACGCGACATATCGACACAGGAATATGTCAAGAGTGATGACTCATACCCAACACATGGGTGGTGGCCAGACATGTCGACACAGGAATATGTCAAGAATGATGACTCATACCCAACACATGGGTGGTGGCCAGACATGTCGACACAGGAATATGTCAAGAGTGATGACTCATACCCAACACATGGGTGGTGGCCAGACATGTCGACACAGGAATATGTCAAGAGTGATGACTCATACCTAACACAGGGGTGGTGGCCAGACATGTCGACACAGGAATATGTCAAGAGTGATGACTCATACCTAACACAGGGGTGGTGGCCAGACATGTCGACACAGGAATATGTCAAGAGTGATGACTCATACCTAACACAGGGGTGGTGGCCAGACATATCGACACAGAAATATGTCAAGAGTGATGACTCATACCTAACACAGGGGTGGTGGCCAGACATGTCGACACAGGAATATGTCAAGAGTGATGACTCATATCTAACACAGGGGTGGTGGCCAGACATGTCGACACAGGAATATGTCAAGAGTGATGACTCATACCCAACACATGGGTGGTGGCCAGACATGTCGACACAGGAATATGTCAAGAGTGATGACTCATACCTAACACAGGGGTGGTGGCCAGACATGTCGACACAGGAATATGTCAAGAGTGATGACTCATACCCAACACATGGGTGGTGGCCAGACATGTCGACACAGGAATATGTCAAGAGTGATGACTCATACCCAACACATGGGTGGTGGCCAGACATGTCGACACAGGAATAGGCCACGGGTGGTGGACAGAAAATAAGTGGGTTTTGCCTGAATAAAACACGTTATGATACATATATATATAATACATTTTGTCACTAATGACGCATATATTCTTTCATAAGTTTGTCTAGTGTCTCTTAGATATGTTAGTAAAATAGTTCTTAGTTCACATCCAACACCGACTATTTGACGAGTATAGCAAGTAGCACTGATCAGATCCAGGTTTCTGATACGTGTTCCCACCGGAGGTTTCTCGAGATCGACGACATCCGCTGTCTGTTAGCGCGTCGCTTACATCCACGACGAGTGTGTCGATCACAATATCTGGCGACGGGTGTCGACCACACATCGCTTCGGTCGACGGCGACTTCGATGAGGTCCCAAATCTGTCAGAGACAGGTGCGAGATAGGCGACCCATTTGAGCCCGTTGATGACCGTACGGTCGCGTCTCAGAGAGATTTCAAGATTAGTCAGACTAATCTTCTGAGGAGGCTGTGTGCTGCCGAAAAACCTTTGATATGACCGACTTGTAACTCCCCAGTTCTTGCCAATTGTCGCCACATTTTCCTAGCAGGACAAACAGCTGTGTCTTCTTCTGGAACCACTCCTCTATTCCGTATAAGCCTATAATACATTTCGTCTCTCACCTACAACCACTCTTTGTTATATCAACAAATGATTGTGTTTGATAGAGTCCTGGTCTCATAGCTCCGCAAATGTGATTTTAGTCTTTGAAAATGTGCTAATGTTACATTTTCACACATTTCTTTCTTGTAATAATACTCAAACTATAGGGCTGTTAAGGGGAAAGTACCCTGTTCGAATCTTGCTACTATATTTTGGCGTGAACCATATTTTGAAACAAAGCATCGTAGAATTAAATATCGCGCTAAGAGATTAACGTCGCTCGGAAATTTCCCTCTTATCGAGACGGCCACCTTAACACGTGTTCCCTTTCGTCCCAACTTAATTCTAAATAACAAATTATTTTAAGAAATCTTGAAAACCGCCCCTTTTCCTTGAAAACCACCCCGACCAACACCCAGAGGATGTGAGTGAGTGGGTTAGGAACCCCTAGCCCTCCCGGGGTGGCCCCAACACATCCCTCGCGACTAGGGTGGCAAGAGGGGGTTGCAGGGAGGGAGAGTACACGTTATATTATATTATGGCATCAACTAGGGGTCCTGAGGGGGTGGGGGAGGGAAGTTTTAAACTTGGCAACCTCTTCCGCCCACCCGGCTTTCAACGTAAACAAATCTGGAACCCATCTCAAGTCAAAAACCCCCATCTTTGCTTCGGTCGAGCCCCCCTCCCCCCCCCAGTGAGAGCATATCACACAGTCTGTTGTCTTACTTTGACAAGACAGGACAGAAATTGAAGCTCGCGCGCCTGTCAGAAGGTTGAGGGTTGGATTCCTTCAGTCACGTTGGGTGTGAGGTGCTTTCAGGGACAACGCATCTAGGGACGTCTGTCTGCTTACTGGTCTGATTTCAATAAGAACATACCTAGGGACGTCTGCTCACTGGTCTGATTTCAATAAGAACATATCTAGGGTCGTCTGTTTACTGGTCTGATTTTAATAAGAACATATCTAGGCTCGTCTGCTCACTGGTCTGATTTCAATAAGAACATACCTAGGGACGTCTGCTCACTGGTCTGATTTCAATAAGAACATACCTAGGGACGTCTGCTCACTGGTCCCTTCTAGGGACAAACTAAGCTAAGATAACTTCCCCACTAAGCTAATTGATTGTCTTTTGATACATTTTAGTCGCATTCATATAATCATTATGTAAGAAATGTATGATAGTTAAATCAAGCACGCAGACTTAACGACACGTTCGTTTGGCTTGTCGGTGATGAGGTCAGGATTTAAATCCCGACTGGGGCAGATTTTTGCTAAACGGTTTCCCCTTTCTCCCTCCACGCAAATAAAGATACATTTCCTCTAAGTTATACCTACCCCACAAGTGTAATAGAATACGGAATAGCCCGGACGGGTAGTAAGATTAAATGGAAATAATAATTTTAAAACTAGGATATGATTGCTTGTAGGTCATGAAGGGGTAGCGATGGTTTCAAAGACAAAAATTAGGCTCGAACCCTGCAAAAAATGTTTCTGGTTGTGTGTGATCTTTATTACTTCGCTTTTAGTGCTTTATGTCTTACTACCCGTCCGGACTATCTACATATTTGCCTTCATGAGGTAGTATTGAGGAAGGAAGAGTTAATAAGTTTACCGTCATTTGCGTGGAGGGAGAGTGGGAAACTATTGAAGAAAATACACCCCAGTACTCCCAGCGGGGTTTGAACCCTATTCTACCAATCTTCAACAAAATAGACAAGATATAATATATATATGTGTATATTTATGTTTTAAGAGCTGATTTTTTAAAATTATTCATCCTAGAAAATTAATTTACCACTTCACAGAATATGAAGTCACATTAAAAAGAAGTAAAATTGAAAAAAAAATCTTAATAGGGAAAATCAACAATGTAAAAGGAAAATATAATCAATCTATTTTCAACCCACTTCGGTGGCCGCATGGTCTAAGGCGCTACTCTCGCACTAGACTAGATAGGTGATGACAGGGAGATCTAAGTTCGAATCTCGGTCAGGGTGGTTTTCTCTAAACGTTTTCTCAATCTCTCTCCATGCAAATGTAGATACACTTACTCTAAATTCAAACTTCTACACCCCTAATACATTACCGTAATTAGTAGATAAGCGCATAACTTGAACGGGTAGTAAGACTCGGTGCTAAAAAAATCTGCTCCTAAAACTTAGTACAGCATATATAAAATATGTAGGGCGGTCAGTTTTTAATTATTGCATATTATCATGGCTGGTAACGGATTTATCTAAGGTTTTGGAAACTTGGAAAATTGTTTAAGGGATATCCACGCTAATGCGAGTGTTAGCATTAGCGTGGAGAGAGGAAGGGAAAACCACTTTTGAGAACTTATATAAACATCTGGCACCGAAATCAAAACTTAACTTACCCACTAGTAGATTGTATAGCAAATCTTTTTCTTTTAGCACCGCGTCTTACTACCCGTTCGGGTATACCCTTACGTACTAATTACGCTAATGGTTTTAAGGGTTAGGAAGGTTATATTTAGAGGAAGTGTAGCCCACATTTGCGTGTAGGGAGAGTGTATTTTTTTTTTTAGAAAAAACCACTCGTAATACTCCCGACCTAGATTAGAACCTTGATCTCCCCGTCATCGGCAGCCTTGTCTACTGCGAGACTAGCGCCTTAGACCCCACGGCCACCGAAGCGGATATAGCATATCTTGCTACATAATTTTATAAATTCATATCCATAGAATTTATGAGAAAACGGCTCAACCTATTTTTTACAAACGAGTCTACATTTTAATGGTTTGTGGCCCAGGATGTCGTAAAAAACAGAAGCTGCCAAATAAAACCCGATTTTCCTATCGAGTTTCCCGCTTTATCCCAATTATTCTTTGTTTACATAACCTTGAATACCTTGATTTGTTTATGATTGTTTATCGGCAAATAAAATGTTTCTCTTTAGTTGAATTATAATAATTCAATTCTTAAGATGGGGTGGAAGGGGACGCGAGAAAAGGTCGGTGTTTTTGCATCAAAACTTTTTTTGGCCCAAAATAAGTAAAATATTGCTTCCATTAGCAACGTTTAGTTTAATTTTCTTCACACGGTGATATCAACATTTGTTGAATATCTGTGAAGGGTGTCCTGGAATTTAATGACAACTTTTTAACTTCATTTAAAAAGTTTGTCATCTAGTGCCGATGCTTATGACAGATATTCAACAACTGTTGATATCACCAGGTGAGGAAAATTAAACTAAACGTTGCTAATGGAAGCAATATTTTACTTATTTAAGCAGACAAAAAGTTTTGCTAAAAGAGACTGCCAAAACACTGACATTTCATCTCGGCCCCGGCCACCTTACATTGAGGGGTAGTCCTAGGGCGCAACAAATTGAGAAACTACCGCAAAACTTTGTACAAAACTATGATAGAAGGACAAAATGTTTCATTTGGTTTTCATAAGTGTTCTTTCTTCTTCTTTATCTTTAAGTACTTGCCTCTGGTATTTATCTAATTTTGTTAATAAATTAAATATACTGTTACACTCCCACAAAGTTGTTAAAAGTTGAGATGAACAAAGAAAGCTGAGAGAGAGGGACTTTTAAAGTTCTCATCGGGGTGTGAAGGGGGAAAATATACTTTTGGTTTAGAATTAAAAACCTAAAGTTCAAAATCTATTGAAAGTTGATGATAGCCTTTACGAGTAAACCTTTTATTGGAAAGTCGAGTGAGGCCAAATTCTTTAGAAATTTTCCCAATAAAAAGTTTTGAATATATTTTAACGCGATAATCTGAAGCCATCACTATTTGTACATTTTTAATTTGTTTGCATCATATATATATATAATGTGGTTTTTTACCACCGCGTCTTACTACCCATTCGGGTTATAGGCCTACGCTTATGTTCTAATCAAGCTAATGGTTTTAGGGATTAGGAAGATTATATTTATAGAAAGTGTACCCACATTTGCGTGAAGAGAGAGTGTAAACCATTTTGGAAAAACCTGCCTCAGTACACCCGACCGAGATTCGAACCTCGATCTCCCTGTCATTGGCGGTATAATCGTTTGCGAGAGTGACGCCTTTTACCATGCGGCCACCGAGGCAGGTGTAATATTAATTGAATCTCAACTTTGTTATATTTAATATCGTGCCATGAATATCCTAGATGAATACATATTTATTGTGTTACGTATTTAATTCATATGTAGATACTGTATTTCACACATTTATACTAATTCTGGTTTAAATTTTAAAAGTTAATATATATCTAACCAATAAAAATAATAATAGGCTTTTAAGTCTTATTATTATGATGTTAACAATGTTTGTGACTCACTAAAATATTAAATACGTCATAAGTATTTATTTATTATAAAGGAACAAGGTAAATAGTGTATTACATCTATACAATAGTCCATAATAATAAAAGGAAGTGTTTGTTTGTTTGTTTGTTTGTTTGTTTGTTTGCGATGCCCAGCCAAATCTACGGCAAGCAGAGATCTGAATTTTTTTAACATAGGTGGACTGAAGGGGGTCCGAATGCACCTCGGAGACGGATTTTTAAATTTTTAATTAGCTTTTTTCTATTTTTAACAAATTTTTGAAGGAAATATTGTTAATATGGTTTAGAATTACGTTTCAGAGATAACTGTGATAAAAAAAATTATGCCGCATCCTCCTAGGGAGGGGGGGGGGGAGAAATGTGTAAGAAATCGACCGTAATTCTAGACCATTTTTGTGTGTAGGGGGTAGAAGGGGGCTTATATAATTCTTATAGCACAGTGGATCACGGGATTGCTAGTATAACATAAATGTCACACTTGTATGTACACCTATTTAACAGAAGCAAGAACGCGGAACAAACAACTACACAAATATGTACGTAACGCATGTGTGAACAGTTCGGCCGATTTCACCCCACACGGAGCTCATGTGAGCTCTAAGAAACACCCACCTTGTGTGATGATAGCTTACAACATAAACCCTCGTGTCACAAGGGCATTACTTACAATACACATTCTGAAAAAAAAATAAAATACAACGGAACATATTTTCATAGTGTGTTTTTTAAGTGTTATCATCACTCAATTTCGGTGAAAGTCGAATAATTATTCACCGTCTGAGACGCAATAAATATTCATGCGCTACTTGCCTTGCTATTGTCTTTATTTTAGACACGTAAATGGACATATTCGTTTATAGCACAAAACTAGCAAATTATAGGCTTCAATTCAGTGGTCCAAACCTCCCCTAGTCTAAAAACCTTTTCCAGGGTGTGTTTTTTTTTTTGGTATCGACCCAGAAAACATTTTGTTAGCCGCTCCGTATTGTCCCGTTGGATAAACTCAAACCACACACGCCGGGTTTGTTCATTTGGTTAGCTGGGGGAGCTTAGCTCTCTATTATCTGGCAGTGGCGTATTGTGAAGTGTTGCCCGGGAGGGAGTAGGACAGAATAATAGTCGGGGGAGAGAGTTTGCACAACTGTGGTGTGGTCCCATTATAAGCCTCCTATGTGTAGCTGAAGAAGGGTTGGAGAGATAGGGCGCTAGAATGATCAAATAATAAGTTAGGAAGGTCTAGTTGGGGTGTCAAGTGAAGAGCTCTAGAACAAATTATGCGTGACAAAAGCATCGGGAGCTTGTTATGAAAACGATTCCATGGACATTAGAACGTTTCCACACAATCAGAGTAGACTTTTTAGGTAATTCTAACAGTCCAGTTACTAACGTGTATTCATAAAAAAAATACATGTTTACCGTTTGAATCAAATAAATTATAATATATTTAAGATACTAGATTCGGTGGCCGCATGGTCTAAGGCACTACTCTCGCAGTAGACTGTACTGCCGATGATTGGGAGATCAATGTTCGAATCCCGGTCGGGTTTACTGAGAGTAGTTTTTTTCCTAAATGGTTTTACACTCTCCCTGCTCGCAAATGCGATTACACTTGTTCTAAATTCAACCTTAGTGATCTATCTCTCACACATTAGACTAATTAGTAGGCCTATATATGCGATGCAGTGCTAAAAAAAATCATATTAGTTCGTTTTTTATGTATATAGCTATACAAATTTACAATTCATATAACATTTTAAAATTGGGTTTTTGGCATGCACTTTCTAAGCACACAGGTGATGTCAGCACGTTACTTACAAACTAGCTTCATATATGACAATGTACAGTACACCTAATAATGCACACTAGGACTATTAATTAGATATTAGGGAGAAATATATATTAAGTATATTAATCAGCACCCCTTCGGAATAGAACCA
This sequence comes from Timema podura, assembly GCA_033556935.1. Taxonomy (NCBI): domain Eukaryota; kingdom Metazoa; phylum Arthropoda; class Insecta; order Phasmatodea; family Timematidae; genus Timema; species Timema podura. Next base: position 4,413,427 of record JAVRXN010000005.1, read on the forward strand.
GGTTCCCCAAGGTTTGTGGTCGACCACTCTTACCACTTTGTCGTGGGTGCGAGCAATCCAGAATAAAGGCTAATAGTTGTGCTTGTCCGCCGCGATACATTACTGGCGCTAGCGTGCAATATATAGAACATGCGGTGTTTACTCTGACGTTAAGATCATTTACTCTTATAACCTTGTTTATTAGATTTATATTTAACGTTAAATGCAATAAATATTATAAAAATTATAGAGTATGCTTTATTTTTGAAGATGTTTGTGTCAGAAAAAATAAAAATGTATGCACATACAGTATGGGTTATGTGGTTGGGAAATTACTATATATATATATATATATATAAGTTGGTCTGGGCGTCATTTTGTTATTTCATCGCATATTAGACCAAGGCTAGGGCATATTTTAAGTTTAGTTAAGTTGATTAACGAGGTTTTTGAAAAACTTTTTTTAATTTGAAACTTTAGTTATAGTATTTTTGAGTCACAAATTATTGTATAGCTGCACACAAACTCTTGAATTAATTTTCTCAAGTTATTAGTTTGTCTATAAATGTTTATTTTTTAATTTCTATATACTATTAATATTAAGATTATGACATGAAAATAACCGAAATAGATACAATATTAAAACACAAGCAATGCGGTACCCAGAAATAATTATGTTATTGAAAAACGTATTTTATTTTCAGTACATTAGTGGCCAGAATTACTAACTACAGATCCAGAGGTACCGGTTTCGATCCCCGACGCCTGCAAAACTTATCTGTGCAGCACTGTTGTTTGTAGCGGGGTCACCTCAGCCTCGTGAGGACAGATGAGGAGATACTTGAATAAATAAGTAGTAGTTACTGTTTAAAAAACTGAGATTAACCGCCAAAGGCTCATCGTGCTGACCACATGACACCCTCTATCCGCCAATGTTGGCACTGTCATCACTAAGAATTATAGCTCGCTGGCGGGCTCACACCAGAGTTTTTTATAGGCCTATTCTTAGCAAATATTACTATTTTGAACTTATAAATATTCTACACATGTGTAAAATTAATACGAATATATTAACTTCAAAATTTATATTAATTTACAAAAAGAATTTTTTTTATACAGTAGCTTCAAAAGATTTGAATATCAATTTCAAAATTTCAATAAAAATATTTGTGTAACATTAATAAATCAGCTATATTTATATATTAAATTAATTGAAAAATATCAACCTGGTCATACGAATCAAACCCGGTGCCTTTGACTTAGTGCGCCAATCTTCCACCATCAAGCCATTCTGGTTCGTCTCGTTCTAGTGCCATCTTTCAATAGTTTATTATTTGTATTATTATTATTATTTGAAGTATTTAACGTGCATTTTCAGAACCGAGTGATTATATCAGCACACGAGAATTTCTATGAACGAGAGTGAAAGGGCCAACCAATTTTGCCGGTAGAGAGAGTATTCCCACAAACGTACCCACCAGGGCTCTTTAACAAGCCACACTCGACATGGGACCGACGGCTTTACTTCCCCATCCGAAGGAAGTTGTGCTCAAGAAAGATCCCTCGATCCCTGCCGGGTTTGAACCCACGAACATCGGGTCCTGATGCGAGCACCTTGCCGAGGTCGATTGTTGATGTGTTAAATTTAATCGTGGTAACTGATGAAAGTACCAGTCCCTCAGAGCTATTCGCATCCAGTCTACGGCAACTCGTAACTGGCTACTTACTAGACGAACCAATTCAAAATGTTGTACAAGGAATTGTGTCGTGTGAACCGGGCTTAAGTTACGGGTCTTGGAACAAACTGGTCCGGATTCGCCCGCCATTCGTTGGCTCCATACAAATCTAAACATCCTGTCAGTCAGGAATGGTCCAGTAAAGTCTACAGGAACATCCCTTGATTTAAAAGGTTATAGGGGTTGAGAACACTAGGTTGTTTTTTTCTCTCCCCTTATGGCCCAACCGAGACCATTTTCTCTTTGGGTGGTCTCAGAAATCCATTCATACGCGCATCGCATTCTTTCCAGGATTTGCGAAAAGTGAATAGAAGGCGAAAGACACCACCTTGTATCGGCAATAGTAAACATTTTGACAACTTTGTTACAGTCAATTAAACGGCAATTTAAGCTTTTAAATGTAATATTAGTCACGGTGTGAAGGGAATTTCACATATTTTTTTCCCTTTCGATGTGTCACCGACTGCCTTGGGATGATCGACGAGCTAGGAATTACTAAGAACAATTTTTTTTAGCTATTCTCAAGACGTCATGTAGTGATTCAAACACAAGTTTGAAATAACAACCACTATATGGGTATGTTGATGTAATTCATTAGATATTAAGCCTTAAGAGCATCGCACGGCCGTGAAATCTGGCCGTATCCTGGGTTTGATTGTGATACGTCTGTAAATCTTTCTATTGTGGGGTTGTGTGTAGCGGCGTCTTAAAATTATGACATTAAAAATTAGATAATGACGCGTTCGTAAAAAAATCCAGCCAGATACGAGGTTAGGTAATGTTGTGTCTTAAAGTCCAGCCAGATACGAGGTTAGGTAATGTTGTGTCTTAAAGTCCAGCCAGATACGAGGTTAGGTAATGTTGTGTCTTAAAGTCCAGCCAGATACGAGGTTAGGTAATGTTGTGTCTTAAAGTCCAGTCAGATGCAAGGTTAGGTAATGTTGTGTCTTAAAGTCCAGTCAGATGCAAGGTTAGGTAATGTTGTGTCTTAAAGTCCAGCCAGATGCAAGGTTAGACCGTGTCCTACCAAATTAGGGATTAGATAGTGCTACAGCATAGTTCCGTCTGGATTTAAGATTGAGTGAACTTTCACACGGACTACTACCAGGGTCTACCAGTAGATTAAAATACCAGGGTCTACCATTAGGTTAAAATACCAGGGTCTACCAATAGGCTCAAATACCAGGTCTACCAGTGGGTTAAAATACCAGGTCTACCAGTAGGCTCAAATACCAGGGTCTACCAGTAACCTCAAATATCAGGGTCTACCAGTAACCTCAAATACCAGGGTCTACCAGTAACCTCAAATGCCAGGGTCTACCAGTAGGCTCAAACACCAGGGTCTACCAGTAACCTCAAATGCCAGGGTCTACCAGTAGGCTCGAATGAACCGACTCCTGACCTCTCAGCCTGATCAAACTTTCCTCCAGCCCTGATTGTAAACTCTAATTCCGGTGGATCAAAGTCCGCGTCACGTGGTCCCTGTCATTGCCAATGCCGTGTATCAACGACGTCAGGAAGAAGACGCTCAGACCTCAGCGTCCTGAACTTCACGGTATAAAAGTATTTCGAGGACCGGCGAGCGCGCCAAGGTACACAAAGACGTCCCCACCCCCACCCCGACACCCGGCGTCGTTATAGGAGCGGCATCGAAGAATTTCGCTCGCTAGCATCCCACAAAACCACTGGAATCCACCAGGCACGGAGGGTGGGGGCGATATTTTTAGGGAGATAGGGAGAGGGGTAACATGGAGGGAGGGGGGCTTTGAACTACATTAATCTGTTCTGCTGTACTCTAGACATGGTTAACGCAACACTCTTTTAAATCATAATTATTTTATCGATTCTCCTTTCCCGTTAGCGCCAGTTTCTGTGCACGAGGCGAGGTTGAAGAATCATCACACAAAATGTTTTTACATATGAGACCTCTACATTTTCACAAACTTTCTGATAATATGTAATCAACAGAATATCATATTTTTCATAAATAAGACCTGAAGATGGTGTATAATACATTCACGACCTTAGTTTACTTAGATGACAGCTCAAAAAGTTACTAGAAATAGTCTTTAATATATCCCTACGCCAACAGCTGACATCTGTCACTTTGTATAGTTACTGTAGTGAAAACAGTATGGTAATGTATGAATGTGATGGTTAGCCACAGTAATTTAGGCCGATATTATTTATATATTTATTTGAGGTCGGCCACAAAGCTTATTTATAGTTTTATTCCACTTAAAAAATTATTATTCACATCACTTTCACTAAAGGTCTAACGAACATAACTTTAAAATGGCGACAGATGAATTTAAACCATGTAATTGAACGTGACGGAAACAAGTTCTTTACAATGATGCACCCACGCAGTGGATAAAAATATTTCATTCAGTTAAATATTTCGAAATACAATAAAATAATTTATTATAATAAAAATGACAAGTATTTTCTCTTTTCCAAGTAAATACGATGCCTGTATTAAAATGTATTAATGTATGCACTATATTACACATCATAGATAACATTACAAAACGGAGATTAAGCACTTTTAACTATGTTTAAAATATTGTTTCGGATTGGATAGAAAGAAATTAATAAACAAAATAAAAAATAGTGCGAGAAAACTTAGGTTTACATTATTTTAAATGTAAAATTTAACATGTAACTAAAAAAACTTATCATTTATAAGAAAACAGTGATCTTTTACAAGTGTTGGCAACCAAAAACCTAAACATATGAGTTTTCAACTATCATCCAGGTAAAAAGCTATCATGAACAGACTCTAGCATCAATAACAACACCGAAACATGTCGTCATAGAAGACTAAACTATTATCAAATAAGGAGAAGGGAATACAAATAAAGAAGATATAATTTTATCAGAATATAAGTAGATTGAGATTCTTACTAATGTGTGTTGGAGAAGAATATTACTATATTTTCGAGCATGCAAAATACGATTGATATAACTGAGAATTAACTAAAGGCATTGTTCTTTGTTTTCATCCCGAACTTAGTACAATAATAGACTACCAAAAGAAAAGAGGAATGTGCGGTAACATTTTTGCAACAAATCTTTTTTTTTTTTTGTGGATGCGGGGTATTAAATAGCTTTGTGGCCTTGTGTGTAAAAATGGGAAAGGTATATATAATTCAGGAATTACCACGGGTTTACTTGTGTAGGAAAACATCTGGTCTAGATTCTCTAGGTCTCACGGTTGAAACTTTTGTTTTTTTTGTCCACATACGGCCAAATATAGATTGCATGCAGTCTACGGCTAGACTTAAGGGGAAAACCAAATAAATGTAGGTATATGAGAAAAAAATATTTTACATAATAATTTTACATAATACATTATTAAATATTGTTAAAGCGAAGGTAGTATTCAAGGTTAGGGAAGTGTATAGAAAGTTAGGAGAATAGATTAAGTACGGAGTTGTTGTTTTTTGAGCTGTATGTACAGTTTCTTGCCTACCCTGTAAGGGGACGGTGGGATTAGGTATGTAGAAAATGTATTGTGCTTTCTAGTACTATCATTTAAATTATTAAAACAAAATATATATTACTATAAACACTGTCGACCCCGGGACCCGATGTTTGTGGGCTCAAACCCAGCTAGGGTCGAAGGATTTTTCTTGAGAAATACAAATCCATAAGACAACTTTCTTAGGAGGGGAAGTGGTCGGTCCCATGTCGGCTGTGGCATGTGAAAAGAACCCTGGAAGTTATGTGAGAATACCTTTTCCGGCAAAATTTGTAGGCTCTTTCACTCTCGCTCATAGAACGTCTCGTGTGCTGATATAATCAGTCGGTTTATAATGTGCACGTTACATACATACATACATACATACATACATACATACATACATACATACATACTGTCCAGGTAGACGACAATGATCCGTCCTCGTTCGTAGATTTTAGATAGTCAAAGTTTTTAGACAATGTCAGCCTGTTTTATAGTGATTTTCGTTGCACGGAAAGAGGGGAGGTAATTTCTAGCACGCAGTTGCTAGCTGTCATCGGTCACGTAGTCACTTTGTAGGGTTGTTCCATCGGAAAATTAGAACAAGTCGGCGATCATTGGATGTTTGTGTTGTTTGGGGAAGTTCATCTGACATCCGTCAGAGGGCGGGTGGATTGTTGTCTTCTAGCGTTCTCCATGTTGTCATTCTTCAGATTCAATCTGACTAGACGGAGAATGACCACGCGTTGATTGTAGACTCTCGTTAGCTCGGCCCCATTCTTCACATGGCTGCACGGTGTCGTTCAGCTTTGGTGGCGGCTAGTGATAGAAGATTTCAAAGGTAAGTTCCTGAACAAATATGAGTAATATTACAGAAGATTGTACAGCATGAAATATACTGTGTCGTATTATCTTTCCGTATTAGCCTACAGGGACTACAACAGAGAAATGTACCATTGTAGGGATTCTATTTGGGTCGGAATTATAGAGCGGGTGGTATGAATTCTTGATAGTTACGTATCAACATTATAACGGGATGGATCCAATTGTAACTAACTGTAAGTTAACGTTACAAATCTCCCCCCCTTGACCAGGAGAATAAGAAGATGCAGCATCCGTCCTCAGCAAGGCGGAACATCAAAGGGCTCAAGGTGGCCTTCTTGTACATCATCTTCCCAAACAGCATGAGATCATCCATCTTTTTCAGCTCTAGATTCCAACATCTAGACGAGCAGTCGGTACCACTACGTAGACTTTACCAGAAACCAGGAGAGAAAGGAAAACAGGATGCACAACGAAAAATCATATACAACAAGTCTGTTGTCGAGATGCAAGTGGCGCTAAGTCACACGCAACCACATGTCTAATTGTCTGTATGAACACATGAAGAATCTCTTCTTTCTTCTACGTTCAAACTCAAGTTCTCACAATAAAGTTCACTAGACTACAAAGTCACAAAAGTGTATCCTCAAGAAATCCTAAAATCCTATAGAAATCCTACATAGATGTATCGGAGGAGCGTCCCCCCCCTCAACACTTTTGAAGGTTCCTATTCAAAGGTTTGAGAGTTTCAAATGTTAGATCACTATAATCTCACTATATTCTATATAAGACCATTCTCAGCACTCAATCTAGAATAGAGTGTCTCAAAACATAGAATAGAGAAAGTTACGTCATAATTAAATCAAAATAACATTTGATTTCGTGATCCAAATTCCATGAAGTGGAACATCAACAAATTCGTGCCATAATAATCTATAAACTATTCACTTATTTTATAAACACATAATATCCACAAGTTCAATTACGGTTCAATACCTGTAAATAACTATACACATGGCCAACAATATATATATAACAAAACACTATATCTACAAACCACTGATATATAACATATCATTAATGGTAAACAAAATTTAAATTTTAAACACGATTTGGCTCACAGCCATGGCACAATGCCATCAAACAAAACTCAAATTAATAAGGGATGCCAAAAGATTAATTATAGGTCCCCATATACCTATAAAAATTAGGCATGATTCCACATTATTATTAAGAGTATGAATAAACCCGGTCAATATTATAATTAACAAAATGAGATTACGTTAATTGACCGTTCATTAAATGACTCAACAATCGTCAAATAACACCAAGTCTTACCCAAAACAGGAATACCAAAAAGATCAAATACAAGTCCCCATAAACTTATAAAAAAATTTCTTGGCATCCTACATTTACCTAAGTAAATCCAAGATGGAGTAATTAAATCTGTAAGTACAATAACTTACGAACATTATCCATTAAACTACGACATTCTAAAGCGTCGGTATTAGTTTAAGATGGCTCACATGAGCTCTTCGCGTATCGGTCGGGTCTGTCTGGCACATCAACCTGACCGACACGGGTGTTAAGAAGGATTCAACTGACCAGGGTCTATCCCTTCAGAAAACAAACGAGTTAAATATCCAGAAGTTTTACCTAAACACAAAGCAATAAACTCGGACTCAGAACCGATATTTAAATGACAAATCTTTTGTACCTCAATTAAAAATAAAAAAAGAGATGAGCTGTCCTGACCATCACACAGTGGTATTCGATTTACAAAATCAACGAGAATTTTACTTTGGATTTTATCACTCACCAAAGCGCGTGACATTTCAATTGGATCTCCAACCCTCACCGGTACTGAATGATGATTCTCCACTCCCACTGTTGCCTGGTCTCGAGACGTATCGCTCTCCGAAAGGATTCCCACGAGAACTGCACGAAGTCTTGCTACGGTGGTTTCTGTTGAACCTTGCAGTCCACGCTTAGCAAGCTCGGAGATAAGGCTTTCTTTATTGAGTCGGTAAACATCAGATTTAGACAACACGCTCGGCTCGCCAGTCACTACTTCCTCAGTCGAAGCGTCCGTAGTCAAATTGTGTTCCATTATGAAACAGAAAGAGATACAAGGTTAAACTCAGGCTATGATTTCACAACAACAACAAAAATATACCGTATAATTTTCCAACATTTTTCAGCAATGATATAGGTTATTAATTAACTAATTAAACAGGAAGATCAGTTAATTAAAAGGACAGCAGAGTGGCGCAGTGTTACACCGTCTCCGTGCCTTCTACTTAACGACCACAATTAAATAAAAGGGAGAAGGTATAATCGACATAAGGGAAAATATAAGCAGAATTAAAAATATAACAATAATATGGTTTATTCAGTATAAACGTAGATAAAGCAAAGTACAGTGGTCTCATTATATCATTCTGAATAATGCTGAAAATAATAACGTGAAGCGCAGAATGTAAACATCCCATGTTTACATTTATTACAAGTCGTCTTTAAGAGACACAAAATTACGTAGATTATAACATCAATAGAGAAGTTAAACTACCAAAAGTGAAGTGAAGTAAGATATCCACAAAATGAAACAAACATTAAATATTCTTGCCTGATGGGCTCCTCAAACAATTACAAGTTACAATACGAAAATTTACAATTACATAAAACATAACGCGAGAGTTTGACTTCCAGACGCTAGTCAAAATCTCCCGGGACTAACTATATCTTAGAAAAACTAAAGAATGAAATTTAGAACAAAATTAAATTATATAAAAAAAATAACAAGCTTAATTTTAATTCTACAGTCGCGTGAAATAGCCAAATACAAAAGTCCACACATTTTAACAATTTACATTTAAATTCACTCAAAACAAAATTACCAATGGTGGATTTCAAACTAAACTAATAAACTAACCAACTAACCAACCGCGCCTAAGTGGCGGCATACAAGTTACATTTAAGCGACTGAGATAATAAAGCAAAAAGTTAAATATTAAGCAAAACACAAAATAAAGATTTTAACACGAAAATATTATAAGTTGAAAATGAATAGAGTTCTTTATAAGTAACTGCCATAGTTACGTTCCAATTTATGATGTATGAATGTTTATCCGATCATTGTCCAGGTAGACGACAATGATCCGTCCTCGTTCGTAGATTTTAGATAGTCAAAGTTTTTAGACAATGTCAGCCTGTTTTATAGTGATTTTCGTTGCACGGAAAGAGGGGAGGTAATTTCTAGCACGCAGTTGCTAGCTGTCATCGGTCACGTAGTCACTTTGTAGGGTTGTTCCATCGGAAAATTAGAACAAGTCGGCGATCATTGGATGTTTGTGTTGTTTGGGGAAGTTCATCTGACATCCGTCAGAGGGCGGGTGGATTGTTGTCTTCTAGCGTTCTCCATGTTGTCATTCTTCAGATTCAATCTGACTAGACGGAGAATGACCACGCGTTGATTGTAGACTCTCGTTAGCTCGGCCCCATTCTTCACATGGCTGCACGGTGTCGTTCAGCTTTGGTGGCGGCTAGTGATAGAAGATTTCAAAGGTAAGTTCCTGAACAAATATGAGTAATATTACAGAAGATTGTACAGCATGAAATATACTGTGTCGTATTATCTTTCCGTATTAGCCTACAGGGACTACAACAGAGAAATGTACCATTGTAGGGATTCTATTTGGGTCGGAATTATAGAGCGGGTGGTATGAATTCTTGATAGTTACGTATCAACATTATAACGGGATGGATCCAATTGTAACTAACTGTAAGTTAACGTTACAATACATACATACATACATACATACATACATACATACATACATACATACATACATACATACATACATACATACATACATACATACATACATACATACATACATACATACATACATACATACATACATACATACATACATACATACCTAGTCACGCAAGAAACTGTTTATATAGCTAAAAAAAACTCCATATTTGATCCATCTCCTTCTTCAACAACATCCATACACCGAGTCATACATGATCTTTTATTATTAAAAATATTAATGTTTCTCTTTTTCACACATTCATCTACAACATTTAGCAAAATCTTACATGAACTATCTAAATTGTGGAATATTAACAAACTAACACAGTCTTAAGCAATACGCTCTGTTGCGTATATAACCTGAACGGGTAGTAAGACGCGGTGTTAAGTAAAACAAAGGACGCACCCAGTCTTAGCTCCTATGTATCTACTAACAGGATAACAGGATGAACAGAGATAGATATATTAAACAGGTCAGCCTCATCAGGTACAGTACTTTACAAAACCAATGTTATTAACGACTCACTCTAAAGGATGGGTAGTTCATAGGAAATGCACCCACATTAGTTAAGAAAGACCCGCTACAATGGTTGCGTGATCTAACGCGCTACTCTCGTGTTGAGCGAGACTGCTGAAGACGGGGAGATCGGGGCTCGATCCCAGTCGGGTACACTGAAATTTTTTACCTAAATGGTTTTCCACTATTTTTTCACGTAAATTTGGGTGCACTTCCTCTAAATTAAAACCTTCTTAATCCTTAACACATTAGTGTAATTAGTACATAGGCGTATAACCCGAACGGGTAGTAAGACGCGGTGATAAAATAAAAAGTTAAGGGAGTTGTTGGTGTCAAGCCACATTTGAGGTCCCTATTCTCATCCCTAGTTCACCCCATACGAGATTCGAACTTTGACCACCCTGTCACCGGAAATACACTCTATTGCAAGCTATAACGCCGTATACAACGTGACCCCCCCGTGAGGACAGGTCAAATCACAACCTCCTAATTTGAAGGAAGGAGTGAGTCCATCACTCGTTGGACCCCCCTGGTGGTCCAAGTATTCTACCGTGTCTCGCGCGGAGTCCCAGTTCCCCGTCACGCTACGTCACGTCAACACGTTCCCGTCTGTTCCAGGAATCTCCCGCAGGATCCTGACAAATTGCCTCACTGATTGGCGGACACACACTCCACCCCGCCACCCCCCAACAGAGGGGGCGCAATGGGTCTTTTTTTTATGTTCGCGCACATAACCTTCCTTCCTCATAGATTCTGGGGGAAAAAACAAACTACCCCGCATTTTTATTTGTGCGTTTTTTTTTAATGTGATCGCAATAAATTTGAGGATCTGTTGGATGAATGTGTTTGAGTTTTTCTATCATTTACACTTTCACATTTTTATTATAGGTATCTAATAATGTTTTCAAATTTGTAAATATAGTAGACCTATATATGTATATTTCTTAAAATAAAGGAGTAAAAGTATTTTTTAATTAATACGTTTAACGCTAAAGGACTCGTATCTGTGGACACGTGGACAGAGCTGTCAGTCTCATTGTATGTTTGATGGAAAACTCATCGTTTAAATCTCGACCATGTGTATTTAGACGGGGTTTTTCTTCAAAATTATTTATTTATTTGAGGTATTTTAACGTGCACTTTATGAACCGACTGATTATATCAACACACCAGAATTTCTATGAGCGAGAGCGAAAGGTCCACCAATTTTGTCGGTAAAGGTATTTTCACATACCTTCCAGGGTTATTTTACACGCCACAATAATGACGGCTTCACTTTCCCCTCCGAAGGAAGTAGTGCTACTTATTTTTATCGCTCAAGAAAAATCCGTCGACCCGTGTTGGATTTGAACCCACGAACATCGGGTTCTGAGGCGAACACCACCGAAGTCGATCTTAGAACAGTTCCCGGCTAGTTCCCTAGTGCTGTACGTGCTACCTACCGACCGAATGAGGTATCAGAACACAAACTAGTTCCCTAGAGATGTGTGGTTAAAGCGCGCGCTCCATCTTCTGGTAGCTGGTAAACAAAGTACCAGTGTACCAGTATATATAGTGTCACGTGGGGAAAAAAGGTATGATGGCAATTTCACTAACTAATTAAAACAGACACTCACTTTGGTGGATGCATGGTTTAAGTCGTCACTCTAGCAAGAGACTGGACTGTATATTTGTCTACAATGTTCCCAGCTCAGAGAAAGAGGAAAGCTCCATGTATACCTGTCTAGCAATGTCTCCCAGCCCAGAGAGAGGAAAGGTCCATGTATACCTGTCTAGCAATGTCCCCAGCTGAGGAAAGAGGAAAGGTCCATGTATACCTGTCTAGCAATGTCTCCCAGCTCAGAGAAAGAGGAAAGGTTCCATGTATACCTGTCTAGCAATGTCTCCTAGCTCAGAGAAAGAGGAAAGGTTTCCATGTATACCTGTCTAGCAATGTCTCCCAGCTCAGAGAAAGAGGAAAGCTCCATGTATACCTGTCTAGCAATGTCTCCCAGCTCAGAGAAAGAGGAAAGGTCCATGTATACCTGTCTAGCAATGTCTCCCAGCTCAGAGAAAGAGGAAAGGTCCATGTATACCTGTCTAGAAATGTCCCCAGCTCAGAGAAAGAGGAAAGGTCCATGTATACCTGTCTAGCAATGTCCCCCAGCTAGAGAAAGAGGAAAGGTCCATGTATACCTGTCTAGCAATGTCCCCCAGCTCAGAGAAAGAGGAAAGGTCCATGTATACCTGTCTAGCAATGTCTCCCAGCTCAGAGAAAGAGGAAAGGTCCATGTATACCTGTCTAGAAATGTCCCCAGCTCAGAGAAAGAGGAAAGTCCATGTATACCTGTCTAGAATGTCTCCCAGCTCAGAGAAAGAGGAAAGTCCATGTATACCTGTCTAGCAATGTCCCCCAGCTCAGAGAAAGAGGAAAGGTCCATGTATACCTGTCTAGCAATGTCTCCCAGCTCAAGAAGAGAAAGCTCCATGTATACCTGTCTAGCAATGTCTCCCAGCTCAAGAAGAGGAAAGCTCCATGTATACCTGTCTAGCAATGTCTCCCAGCTCAGAGAAAGAGGAAAGCTCCATGTATACCTGTCTAGCAATGTCTCCCAGCTCAGAGAAAGAGGAAAGGTCCATGTATACCTGTCTAGAATGTCCCCAGCTCAGAAAGAGGGAAAGGTCCATGTATACCTGTCTAGCAATGTCCCCAGCTCAGAAAGAAAGGTCCATGTATACCTGTCTAGCAATGTCTCCCAGCTCAGAGAAAGAGGAAAGGTCCATGTATACCTGTCTAGCAATGTCCCCAGCTCAGAGAAAGAGGAAAGGTCCATGTATACCTGTCTAGCAATGTCTCCCAGCTCAGAGAAAGAGGAAAGTCCATGTATACCTGCCTAGAAATGTCCCCAGCCCGAGAAAGGGAAAGGTTCCATGAATACTGTTAGCAATTGTCTCCCAGCTCAGAGAAGAGGAAAGGTCCATGTATACTGTCTAGCAGTCCCAGCTCAGAGTAACGAGGAAAGTCCATGTATACTTGCCAGCAATGTCCCCAGTCAGAGAAAGAGAAAGGGGTCCAATGATAGCCTGTTAGCATGTCTCCAGCTCGAGAAAGAGAAAGGTCCATGTATACCTGTCTAGCAAAGTCCCAGCTCAGAGAAGGAAAGCTCCATGTATCTGTTAACAATGTCTCCAGCGTCAGAAAGGGAAAGGTCCATGTATACTGTACTAGAACTGTCCCAGCTCAGAGAAAGAGGAATGGTTATGTATACTGTTAGAAATGTCTCCAGCTCAGAGAAAGGAAAGGTCCATGATACCTGTATAGCAAATGTCCCAACTCAGAGAAAGAGGAAAGGTCCATGATACTTCTAGCAATTCCCAGTCTATGAAAGAGTAGTCCAAAGTCAACCTGTCTAGCAAAGTCCCCCACTCAGAGAAAGAGGATAAGGTCCATGTATACCTTGTCTAGCATGTCTCCACTCAAGAAAGAGTAAGGGCCTTGATACTGGTAGCAATGTCTCCCAGCTCAGAGAAAGAGGAAGCTCCATGTATACCTGTCTAGCAATGTCCCCACTCAAGAAGAGAAAAGTCCTGTATACCTGTTGTAAGCAATTCTCCAGCTCACGAGAAGAGAAAGGTCCATGTATACCTGTCTTAGCAATGTCTCCCAGCTCAAGAAATGAAAGTCCATGTATACCTGTCTATAGCAATTTTCCCCCAGCTCAAGAAAGAGGAAAGGTCCATGTATACCTGTCTAGCAATGTCTCCCAGCTCAGAGAAAGAGGAAAGGTCCATGTATACCTGTCTAGCAATGTTTCCCAGCTCAGAGAAAGAGGAAAGGTCCATGTATACCTGTCTAGCAATGTCTCCCAGCTCAGAGAAAGAGGAAAGGTCCATGTATACCTGTCTAGCAATGTCTCCCAGCTCAGAGAAAGAGGAAAGGTCCATGTATACCTGTCTAGCAATGTCTCCCAGCTCAGAGAAAGAGGAAAGCTCCATGTATACCTGTCTAGCAATGTCTCCCAGCTCAGAGAAAGAGGAAAGGTCCATGTATACCTGTCTAGCAATGTCTCCCAGCTCAGAGAAAGAGGAAAGGTCCATGTATACCTGTCTAGCAATGTCTCCCAGCTCAGAGAAAGCTCCATGTATACCTGTCTAGCAATGTCTCCCAGCTCAGAGAAAGCTCCATGTATACCTGTCTAGCAATGTCTCCCAGCTGAGAGGGGAAGTTGTTCCTGGAATATTTCGTTTGTCACTCCCGGAGACATGACAAGAGGAAAGGGGGTAGAGATCCCGGCTGTTTACACCGAGGAAGCTGTAAATTAGACCACACAGACCAGCGACGAAAGGAAGAAACGTACTGCGGTGCAACATAGGGGGCTGTAGTGTTCTCACAGCTCAGACAACTGGAGGGAACTATTTGTTATACCGGCATTTCATTAGTACGTACATACATTAGTCTTTAACAGGGGCGTTCGGCGTGGGCGTACTAAGCACACTTTGACTGTACTGCTTTGGTAAAATAACCCAGCTGTTTTATTTGTTAGTTACGATTATAGCCACATCTAAATATATTCTTTAAATTGAAAAATGAGACGTGGACACGGAATTCGAACCCAGGTCCTTTGGCTTAGTTCGTCAATGCTCCAACCACTGATCTTCCCCTACTTCATTAGTGTAAATTTGTGGATAACCCAACGGCTACTAGGACCTTTGTCTACTCCACGCAATATACTGTATACCTGTTTTGAAGGTAACAAATTGTCCACCACACGCAATATACTGTATACCTGCCTTGAAGGTAGCAAATTGTCCACCACACGCAATATACTGTATACCTGTTTTGAAGGTAACAAATTGTCCACCACACGCAATATACTGTATACCTGCCTTGAAGGTAGCAAATTGTCCACCACACGCAATATACTGTATACCTGCCTTGAAGGTAGCAAATTGTCCACCACACGCAATATACTGTATACCTGTTTTGAAGGTAACAAATTGTCCACCACACGCAATATACTGTATACCTGTTTTGAAGGTAACAAATTGTCCACCCCACGCAATATACTGTATACCTGTTTTGAAGGTAACAAATTGTCCACCACAAACAATATACCGTATACCTGTCTTGAAGGTAACAAATTGTCCACCACACGCAATATACTGTATACCTGTTTTGAAGGTAACAAATTGTCCACCACACGCAATATACTGTATACCTGTTTTGAAGGTAACAAATTGTCCACCACACGCAATATACTGTATACCTGTCTTGAAGGTAACAAATTCTTTTGCTGTTTTGGGATATAAAACTAACTAGGATAGCCAGTTTTCCGCCATATTTGCTAACAAAAGCTAAACAAACACACAAACTACATTTGTTATTTTTGTTCCCCGTTTCATACGGCCATAGGTGACTTTCCGCCAGTAGAATAAACTTGTTTTAATAACAACGTCCAGATTATCAGAGAATTTACTTCGCAAAGGGGGCGCAGCGCGTTTTTCTTGTTTACAGAGCTGAAACATCAAACAGTTCACCCTCTTCATCAATGCACTAAACTCTGAAGTAGATGAGGGGGGGGGGGGGTCCATTCTTCCCAACATCCCATCTGCATATCAAACAGATTCCCAAGTTACATATGCATCGACTTATCTCCATACACACACGGCGACTCGATAGTAATCGTTGCCGACGACTGTCTGAATTGTCAGTGATACCGCGCTTAAAAGACTGACTCAAAAACTGATCGTCCCATTCATTTACAAATACACTAGACATTCCAGCGAGAGATTATTTAAATAAATGTATTTTTTTTAGATGGGTTCTTTGAATTAGGAATGGGGGGGGAAACGATACTTTCAGCTACATATGAGCGATCAATTGTTATTGCGAGCTATCAATCAGGCAGCCATTTTCAACTCGTGAGGACTGCTACGCTGCCACGTATACAATACAAGATTGTAACTAGAGCTGATTTCAATTGTTATTGTTTTTAGTGATTTAATAATTTAATGTGTAGGGAAAATACTCCTTTAATGCAAAGTTTGGTTTATTCTAGATATATAGATAGAGAATAAATATTAGCAATATTTATGTACCCACTTCGGTGGCCGCGTGGTCTAACGCGCTATTCTCGTGTTGGATTAGACTGCTGAAGACAGGGAGATCGAGGTTCGTTCCCAGTCGGGTGCACTGAAGGAGGTTTTCATAAATGGCTTTCCACTCTCCCTTCACCCAAATGCTGGTGCATTTCCTCTAAATTAAGCCTTCTTAATTCCTAAAAAAAGTGTAATTAGTACATAGGCGTATAACCCGAACGGGTAGTAAGACGCAGTGCTAATAATAGTAATAATAATAATAATAAATTCTAGAAGTTAAAAAAATTGAAAACATCCCATGTTCTGGCTACGCCTTTGACAAATGTTCTTTATTCAGATTTGAAAAAAAAAAAATTAAATCCTAATTACTGAGGATAGTTTATTATGTGAAAAACAAAGAATATTTTACACTGGATATCATCTCTGAAGAAATTGCATGGCTATTATTGGGAAACAGCGTTGTTTTCATGTGGTCCATCTCCCCTCAAATATAAGACAAGTTTGGCAACGTTGGATGGTCGAGGTTGCCAGTAGCTCCTTCTTACCCCAGCATACCACCTTCAGACATAACTGAGAGCGAGGAGATTTGGCCAGTAGCTCCTTCTTACTCCAGCACACCACCTTCAGACATAACTGAGAGCGAGGAGATTTGGCCAGTAGCTCCTTCTTACCCCAGCACACCACCTTCACACATAACTGAGAGCGAGGAGATTTGTCCAGTAGCTCCTTCTTACCCCAGCACACCACCTTCAGACATAACTGAGAGCGAGGAGATTTGGTCAGTAGCTCCTTCTTACCCCAGCACACCACCTTCAGACATAACTGAGAGCGAGGAGATTTGTCCAGTAGCTCCTTCTTACCCCAGCACACCACCTTCAGACATAACTGAGAGCGAGGAGATTTGGTCAGTAGCTCCTTCTTACCCCAGCACACCACCTTCAGACATAACTGAGAGCGAGGAGATTTGTCCAGTAGCTCCTTCTTACCCCAGCACACCACCTTCAGAGATAACTGAGAGCGAGGAGATTTGGCCAGTAGCTCCTTCTTACCCCAGCACACCACATTCAGACATAACTGAGAGCGAGGAGATTTGGCCAGTAGCTCCTTCTTACCCCAGCACACCACCTTCAGAGATAACTGAGAGCGAGGAGATTTGGCCAGTAGCTCCTTCTTACCCCAGCACACCACATTCAGACATAACTGAGAGCGAGGAGATTTGGCAACAGTTAACTGAGAGAGAGAGAGAGCGGAGATCAAGATTTTCTCCATAAGACCTGCAGTTCCCTCAGAGGTGATATTGGGTGTAAAATATCCTCACGTAGCTTGAGATAGCTGTGGTGGAGCACAATTTGAAAAACGTGACGTGACGTGACGTGACGTGTACCTTCTTTAGTGTGGAGTGAGATTGTGAACACCGCAGTGACAAACTATCACTAATATACCCAGCCGGTATTCGAGCCCTGGCCTCACGGTCGATGGAGACCAACTTTAACGCGAATCCAACACCTTAGAACGTCCAGGCTGAGCGGTTCAGCCACCACTGCGAACTAGTTATGATGTCCAAGATTTAGTTAGTTTGTAGGTCGTGTTCTGATATGTTTTTAAAAAGTACCCTAACAAAAATTTTAAAAAAAATTTTATTTTCAAATAAAACGTTTTAGTAATTTATTTCTATGAACAGAGGATTGTTCCCTTAGCTAGGTCGGTAACGCTTCTAGTTATTGAGTTGAAAGTACCAGATTCGTTTCCTAGCAAGACCTATAATTTAACTTTTCAAGAATTGTTTTTTTTGTTATTCACAGTGATGTGTAGTTTCTTAAGTTAAGCTAGTTTTTATTTTGAGGGCCGATAGTGACTTAATTGAAAACGTGCGCGTTAAATCCCCCATACAAAATAAAATGGTATCGAACTCTGTGGGCTATGTGACGTACAGCCTCGAGTGTGTGTGTGACAAAGTCTGTCATGAACCCGAGAGAGACAGGTCAACATCCATTATCCCCGCAGTCTTGTCACAGGGCTGGGGCACACTGCCTACCAAGAAGGGCGGGGGGGGGGAACACACACAAACGGGTTAAAAATATCCAGAAATGACAAATAAATGGGCTGAATTATATGAGAGGGGGCATATGTTAGAACGACAACAATATTAGTAGTAGGCATATGCTGGGGGTCCGGGGTTCAAACCTCTGTACCGGCACAGATTTATCTGATTGCCAAACCCTTCCTTCACCTCTGACAAGACGTGTATTAATCACAACTTGTGAATGTGTGGAATGCCAGGCCTCCACCGTGGTTCGGATTCCACGTTAAACTGTAGGTCCTCCATTTCATTAGCGTAAGTGCGTATAACCCGAACGGGTAGTAAGACGCGGTGATGATAATAGTAATAGTAGTAGGCATAGGCATGCATTTCTTTGAATATTCACGTATTACTACAATCTTCTGGGCTATTCCCACAGACTGGTAATAGTTGATGATGATTATGATGATGAGTAATTACCCTAGGGCAGCAGTTACCAACGTGGGGTACACGTACCCTCAAGGGGTACATGCCAGGAAGTTTGGAGGCGCGCGAAAATACTCGGATAATGTCGGAAACAGCTATACCTCAGTTTCAGCTGACTGACAGTTCACAGCTGACTTCTGACAGTCAACATTTAGGTATATACCTAAATTTTGACTGTCAGAAGTGACAACTGCTAAAGACATGTTTTTTGCAGATCATATGGTTCGGTGTAGGGATACATAATTTGGTCTGGTAGCTTTTCAAAGCCGTCAGAAGTCAGCTGTGAGCTGTCAGTCAGCACCACATAAGCTAAAACTGAGGTATAGTATACATTTGCCAGCAGTGTAAGACAAAAGATCAGTCGAGAGTCATGAAATTAACTCAACAATTTGGCGAGGGGCGGTTCGTGTTTCCTTCTATTGACCTTGAGAAAATGATTTCAATTTCAAACATAAAATAGTCTTATAGTTATTAATAAATTAATTAAATGTGTTAGTTCTTATAGTAACTTTTGCTTTTTGAAAGTAAAATAATATTTCACCTTTTTATTATATTGTTTTTTATCCCATTATTAGACCATTTATTTTTAGTTGTGACAAACAAATTAGAAATAACTACTACTATAGTACCCGCCTCGGTGGCGTAGTTGGCTAACGCGCTAGTCGTGTTGAGCTCGACCGCCGAGGACGGGGAGATCGAGGTTCGAATCTCGGTCGGGTGAACTGGGGGTGGTTTTTCCTAAATGGTTTTCCACTCTCCCTCCACGCAAATGCGGGTTCACTTCCTCTAAATTCAACCCTCCCAATTCCCATTCCATTAGCGTAATTAGTACTTAAGCGTATAACCCGAACGGGTAGTAAGACGCGGTGCTAAATATTATTATTATTATTATTACTATAGTAATTAAACATTTTGCTAAAATTAAGAGCACAATTTATGGGCATGGGCCGCCAAGGGGTACGAAAGCAAAAAAATTTTTTAAAAAAGTTGCGAACCGCTGACCCAGGATATAGTAAGACGCGTGGCACGCAAAAGAAAACAAAAAATAGGTAAAACATAGAAAAAAATCAGATAATTACTTCTAACAACACAAGTTTAAAACAAAATATTTAAAGTTTAAAAATTGTAGAACACGTAAAAAAAAACTAAAAGGACTTCACACGCGAGTCATTTGTCTTTGTCGTTTCTGTAAGACGCACACATGTCTAGGTACTGCAACAGTGGGGGTAGAAGGGGGTTCACATGTGACGCGCTTGGACGCCCTCTCCGCCGACACAGCCAACACCTGGTGCATTGCGTCGCCTCTCCGCGCCTCTCCACTCGAGTTGATCCGAACAATCGGCTCTCTGTCTGCGCGGAGGCTTCATTTGACTCTCAAAGAGAGACCGGTCCCGTGATGGCAGATTTTAGCTGGGTGATGACAAATCATTTTAATGGGGCTGTTTAACTTCAACTTTGTATAGTTTGATTTGTTTAACATGGGGTATTTAACCTGCTCTTTCTGAACACACAATACATCAGTATTAGACTTACAAACTAGCTTAGTTATAATCAACATGGGGTATTTAACTTGCTCCTTCTGAACACACAATACATCAGTACTAGACTTACAAACTAGCTTAGTTATAATCAACATGGGGTATTTAACTTGCTCTTTCTGAACACACAATACATCAGTATTAGACTTACAAACTAGCTTAGTTATAATCAACCTGGGGTATTTAACCTGCTCTTTCTGAACACACAATACATCAGTATTAGATTTACAAACTAGCCTAAAGATAGAACTGACATAGCACCCAATATCCCGGTCATCAACACATCATTGTAAACGAGGACGATCTAATTTCATCTACCATAAAAGGATTGGCCATTCCGGGAGTCAAACCCAGTACACATAGCTTAGGAGAAAGACGTTCTACTGACTAAGCTAAGGTGCTGGACTGTTGGGAGTTTTCACCTGGACCGGCTGAGGTGGGCATTAGGAGCTGAGAGAAAGCGGGCCCTTTACTACATCAAGAGATGTGAACATCGAGTGTGAATCACATCGAGCTTTTGGGGTAAATACATCGAGTGTGAATCACATCGAGCTTTTGGGGTAAATACATCGAGTGTGAATCACATCGAGCTTTTGGGGGAAATACATTGAGGGTGCATTATATCCCGTATCTCCCTTCTTTCTACTCAATATCTCCAAACATACTGTTTTTATCACCGCGTCTTACTACCCTTTCTGTTCATACGATTATGTACTAATTACGCCAATTTTTTAGGTAATAGGAAGGTTATATTTAGAGAAAGTGTACCCATATTTGCGTGGAGGGAGAGTGGAAAACCATTTTGAAATAACCTCCCCAGTACACCCGACCGGGATTCGAACCCGAATTTCCCCGTGATCGGCAGGCCAGTCTATTGCGAGAGTGACGCCTTAGGAGCTAGTTGTTCCTGTCAAACAATGACAAGACTTGTGTAAGTAAGAGAAAGGACCGGTATTCCACTAACCTAGATACAAGACTTGTGTAAGTAAGAGAAAGGACCGGTAATCCACTAACCTAGATACAATACTTGTGTAAGTAAGAGAAAGGACCGGTAATCCACTAACCTAGATACAATACTTGTGTAAGTAAGAGAAAGGACCGGTAATCCACTAACCTAGATACAATACTTGTGTAAGTAAGAGAAAGGACCGGTAATCCACTAACCTAGATACAAGACTTGTGTAAGTAAGAGAAAGGACCGGTAATCCACTAACCTAGATACAAGACTTGTGTAAGTAAGAGAAAGGACCGGTAATCCACTAACCTAGATACAAGAGTTGTGTAAGTAAGAGAAAGGACCGGTAATCCACTAACCTAGATACAAGACTTGTGTAAGTAAGAGAAAGGACCGGTAATCCACTAACCTAGATACAAGAGTTGTGTAAGTAAGAGAAATGACCGGTAATCCACTAACCTAGATACAAGACTTGTGTAAGTAAGAGAAAGGACCGGTAATCCACTAACCTAGATACAAGACTTGTGTAAGTAAGAGAAAGGACCGGTAATCCACTAACCTAGATACAAGAGTTGTGTAAGTAAGAGAAAGGACCGGTAATCCAATAACCTAGATACAAGACTTGTGTAAGTAAGAGAAAGGACCGGTAATCCACTAACCTAGATACAAGACTTGTGTAAGTAAGAGAAAGGACCGGTAATCCACTAACCTAGATACAAGAGTTGTGTAAGTAAGAGAAAGGACCGTAATCCACTAACCTAGATACAAGACTTGTGTAAGTAAGAGAAAGGACCGGTAATCCACTAACCTAGATACAAGAGTTGTTAGGTGCTCATGTTGTTATGTTTTGTCTGTTTTCAGAGCAAAGTGTCGTCATCCTGGTGGCTAATGAAGGAGGTTGTCTAGACTAGCGTCAGATCTGGCAACAGTTCATCAATCCACCACACGTCACGCGATTGGTCGGGGCACCTTCCACCAATTGGACGTTATGATTTACACTCTTATCTCTTATAATAATGCATTAAGCTAAACAGGATGAAGAGTTATATTTATTTTACCCTGTTCATGGTAGGAAAGACGGTCCCTGTCATAATTATATTCTATATAGCAGCATTTTGGTATGAAAAAAGACCTTACAATCATTTCTTCTTACCATAGACAGACCATACTTTGTACTTATCCTAGATTGTCTTTGTCATACTCCAAATTACTTGACCTTGGGTACATAGATATATTTAAGGTGGGGTGCTAGTGAGCACCAATTTAGTGCATTAATTTTGCAGTTTTTATAGCATAAGCTTTTTTGGCAAAAATAGATCAAATATTTCTTCTATAGAAACATAGAGTTTAGCTTTCCGCACATGCTAATTTCAAGAGTTCTTGAATATCTCTCATGAGCATAGCGGCATTTGGTGACACACTTTTTAAATGCAGAGAAAAAGTTGTCACTTAATTTCAGGACACCCTTGACAGATATTAAATAACTGTTGAGATTAGCATGTGCGAAAAACTTAACTCTATGTTTCTATAGAAGAAATATTTTATTTATTTTGGACCAAATAAATGTTTATGCTATAAAAACTTCGAAAATACTGCCCTAAACTCACGCTCACTAGCACCCCATCTTAGGGAACCAAACTTGTTGGAACAACAAACTTCACACTGATTTGTCTTTGAAATAATAAAATTTAATGTCTCTATATTTTTAATGTATTGACTTATTCTTTAATGCTTTGATAAATAACCAATTACAGTTGAAAATCTTTAGTTCGGTACCTTTGGTATCTGACAAGTAGTATATCAGATAAATTACCTGACCACGGAATTCGACTCCTAGGAGCCTCTGTATATCCCCCCCCCCCCCCCATGCCTAGGGCTCTAAGCTTGCTATATCACTACATTCTTAAGTGGGGATGTAGGCGACGCGAGAAAAGGCTGTGTTTTTTACAGTTTTTATAGCAAAAACTTTTTTTGTACAAAATAAATCAAATATTGCTCCATTACAAACATAGAATATATTTTTCTTCACATGTGATATCATAATTTCTTGAATATCTGTCATGAGCATAGCGGCATTATCTAACAAACTTTTTAGATGAAAAG
Source organism: Timema podura (assembly GCA_033556935.1). NCBI lineage: Eukaryota > Metazoa > Arthropoda > Insecta > Phasmatodea > Timematidae > Timema > Timema podura. Next base: position 4,436,947 of record JAVRXN010000005.1, read on the forward strand.
AAAAAGTTATCATTAAATTTCAGGACACCCTTCACAGATATTCAAGAAATTTTGAGGTAATCATGTGAAGAAAAATATATTCTATGTTTGTACTGGAGGGATATTTTATTTATTTTGGCCGAAAAAAAAGTTTTGTCATAAAATCTGCAAAAAAAAACAAAAAACACATCGGCGCTATTCTAAAATGTTTTTCAAATCAAATAAGTCTAAATTAACTTTAAAAACTGTGGGAATATCGTGGCAAAGGTTAATATGGAATTTTAGCTTTTTGACAGCTCTATTAATATCAAATGATCCCTTTATAAATCCACATGTGTAGTGTATTTGTAATAATTAATTAGGTCATTGATGACGAATTCATATTTAAAGTATTTCTCACCGCAATTTGAGAAGGCAATTTCATAATTTATATTAGGTCTACAAATTATTACACATGTAAAAAAATACCTTGCTTATTTTCTTCTTCTTCTGTGTTATTTATAAAAGTTGTTTGTGATGTGTTGTTATTATAGACTATAAACTTTTATGTTACATCATATTTATTATATTGGTTTGTTTATTACGTAAAACATTTCCTTAATTTATATTTTACCCCTTCATTTTTTTATGAATATCACTGTAAAATATTATGTGTATGCATTGAATCTACAACCTTTTAAATTCAGCACAATTACTCTGTGATTGATTAACTTTGTAGAGATAGTTAGGTGATTAAATTAATGTATTTTCAGAATACAGTGTAAAACATTAGGTGTACAGAATTATGTTTCTATAAGACTGCTGTAGCGTAAAACATTGTTCACGTTATGCCATTTCATTTCAAAGAGAATTTTTTAACGACTATACTTTTGAATATGTCTAGGCTCATTATTATCTGTGTGATGTGTGATGAACAATTTATTTGTTCACATTGAAGAATGTATGATTTAATAACTATGTTAATGACCATCTGTAGGGCCAATATTTTAAGACTATAATAATATTTCTAAATAAATAATAATTGTAATACAATTATATGAAATATTTATGGAAATGATTAGACAATTTCATGTAATGTTTCTCAGATTTAAAGACATGTTCTCATGGCATGACATATATTTGTGTTGATTTCTCAAATCATCTTAATGGACATTCATTATCTATTACGCATTTATTTGACTAAAATTATCCAATTTTATAAAGTTTATGTTTTATTGTTTGTGTATTGTTTGTATACTGTTGATATTGAATTAAAAATATGCCTGCAATTCTGTCTGTATAGAGATATAATGTTCGATGTAATTAAATAATTGGTTACCAAAGTTAAAATAATAAAATATATTATTTGGTGATATGGTGACAAGCGATAGGGCCTATATATATAAACTTGTTTCAAATGATAGAGAATGTAGCCTACCTAGCCTAGGCCTTGTATTAGGCTAAATGTTGTTCAATCTAGTGTTTACAGTGTATAAAATTAAAACATGATCACTAAACGTTAATTACGATAATGTATGTGCCCCCACATAGCACGAGTTGGTAATGTATACACATGTAGCCATGTGCACGATATGTATCTTTGTAACGATTGATACGTTTCACTCTTGTGTATCACAAGAAAGTAAAAACAAAATGTATTTGTTCATTAAAGAACAATAGTACTTATAATATTAATATATTATGTGTGAAATGTTTGTATTATTGATTGTTTATCCTCCATGTTTATCACTTAGACTAGAATTGGTCCGACGTATTTAATCTCAAAGAGTCAAAGATACATTTTATTAATCCCATCACCTTTAGGCTACAAACAACACTTAATTAACGCTTATTTTCAGTACTGATGTATAAACTTATTCTGGTTTGTACTTAGAATCTTTTAAATTTTACTGAAAAAAAATATATTAATCTCCCAAAAAATATGCACGAACAAACACTTCAAAAAACAACTTATCATTAAAATATATTTTTATACATATTTTTATTAATCTAATTAATGCATATTAAAATTTAGTAATGATCTTTTAAAAAAATTTTTTTATTTGTATCATTAACTATTTCGCATCTTCCACGGCTGGATTAACTTTAGTTTTCCTCCAGGAGCATGACTGCCATATGTTCAATGAACCTTCAGTTTAGCTGATGATCAGGGTACACACTTTAAGGTGGTATGTCAGGCGACGCGAGAAAAGGCCACTGTTTTTTTCAGATTTTAGTGTAAAAAATTTTGTTGGCCAAAATAAATCAAATATTTCTCCAGTACAAACATAGAATTTAATTCTCTTCACCTGGTGATATTAAAATTTCTTGAATATCTGTCAAGGGCGTCCTGGAATTTAATGACAACTTTTTCATTTTCATTAAAAAAGTTTGTCGTCTAATGCCGCCATGCTCTTGACAGATATCAACAACTGTTGATATCACCACGTGAAGAAATTTAAACTCTATGTTTGTACTGGAGCAATATTTGATTTGTTTTAGCTAAAAAAAAAATGTTTTTCCATAAAAACTACAAAAAACACCGGCCTTTTCTCGCGTCCACTGACCTACCACCTTAAGGGGAGGGTGAAAATTACGAGACTTCTTATCTCAAGGTAAATAGGAAAGCTCGCTGCTAGTTTCTCAAATATCTAAAACTTTTGTTGTGAACCTATCAATAAATGACTTTATTTGTTAGAGGAAGGTTAAATCTAGAGCCCTTATCCATCAAATCTGGTCTCATAGCAACTCAAATATTTCTAAGAAAATAGTTGAAAATGAGCTACTGTCCGATATTCACACTTTTTTTCAATTATAAAACTCAAACTACAGGTTTGTTAAAGACAAAGAGCCCTGCAGGAATCTTCCAACTTTATTTCGGTGTGAGCCATATTTTGAAATAACGTGTCTTAGAATTAAATATTGCGTTAGAGTGAACGTCACGCGGCAATTCTTCGCTTACCGAGGTGTGGGTGGCCCCCTTAAGGCAGTTGTGAGAGTTTCTGAATCATTAGCGTCAGGAACAGTAAACAGCAGTAAATATTGGTGATCTAGACTAGACCATGGTTGTTTGTAAAAATGACCTTAATTTGAAGGGTACGAGAGAAAAGGGGAGGGGGGAAGACACATTATACCCATTTTTCAGGAAAACAGCTTTTATATCTGAAACTTCATAACGACCACAGCAATTACTTTTTTTTAAATTAATTTAAATATGACAGATACATCTCTTAGTTATAATTTAAAGTGCATTTGAAGGTTCTGATGATTGTCCAACATTTGGCATCAACATCTCAGTTTGAGTTAAAATGGGACTTTCCCACCTTTTGTACTGTCCCCTTCATTCGGACATAGCTTTCCACGAGTGGTTGGATACAATGGGCGAATTGTTCAGATGCGTGAGATTATAAAATTGTTTCTACAAAATAGATTTTAAAGATTTCAATGCGGCTGAGATATATATATATATTCGTTTTCTTAAAATGTTTGTAAAACCCTACAATAAAAGTGTACTTATTTTTATCCAACACCATTATTTTAGAATTCAAGACTTGAGTACTTTATTAAAATTAGTTAGGATGTTTAAAGTTTGTTTATAATCATATCACATCATCTCTACCATTATTATTAGTAGAGACATTACATAATTTAGTTAAAGATGGCAGAAGAAGGAACAAAGATGTAAAATATTTGGCCCGGACAGGTAAATATGGAGATCTGTAACAAGTCTATCGTAAGATTGATGCCCTAACGATAACATATTCAGACTCGTTATATAACGCAATCTAATGTTCAGCTTTTGGTGGTGGTAGAAAATGTTTGAATAAAGACTAAGTTCTTTTCAAACACCGGTTTTTTGGCATGTACTGTATTATGGGACCCTTCTTAAAGACCTATTTCTATGGAATCCTTCCTAAAGACATATTTCTATGGAATCCTTCTTAAAGACATATTCTATGGAATCCTTTTTAAAACCCTGCTAGGTGAAACTTTTTAAAGACGTGCTGTAGTACCTTCTTAAAGACATATACTTAGGACGCTTCTATAGACATGTACTACATGAGGACGTCTTAAATACATGTACTACTGAGACGTCTTAAATACATGTACTACATGAGACGTCTTAAATACATGTACTACATGAGACGTCTTAAATACATGTACTACGTGAGACGTCTTAAATACATGTACTACTGAGACGTCTTAAATACATGTACTACATGAGACGTCTTAAATACATGTACTACGTGAGACGTCTTAAATACATGTACTACGTGAGACGTCTTAAATACATGTACTACATGAGACGTCTTAAATACATGTACTACGTGAGACGTCTTAAATACATGTACTAGTGAGACGTCTTAAATACATGTACTACGTGAGACGTCTTAAATACATGTACTAATGTGACACGTCTTAAATACTATGTACTACATGAGACGTCTTAAATACATATACTATGGGACACGTCTTAAATACATGTACTACATGAGACGTCTTAAATACATGTACTACATGAGACGTCTTAAATACATGTACTACATGAGACGTCTTAAATACATGTACTACATGAGACGTCTTAAATACATGTACTACGTGAGACGTCTTAAATACATGTACTACATGAGACATCTTAAATACATGTACTATGACACGTCTTAATACATGTACTACATGAGACGTCTAAATACATGACTATGGGACGTCTTAAATACATGTACTACATGAGACGTCTTAAATACATGTACTACATGAGACGTCTTAAATACATGTACTACATGAGACGTCTTAAATACATTTGGATCTTAATTGAAAAACGTCTTAAATACATGTACTACATGAGACATCTTAAATACATGTACTCCATGACACGTCTTAAATACATGTACTATGTGACACTTCTAAAAAACAGACTATGGGACCCATCTTAAACATCTGAGCATAACCAACACATAAACGAGCGAGCAGTGTCAAAGATACAAATTGAAAAAGCGAGGAGGCGCCTCCCCAATGGCTTGATGGATCGTGTCGCTTGAAGCCGGTGCTTAGCAGAGATGTATGGTGGAAATACCTCGCAGCATCCATCACATTAGAGGGACAGTGGAGCGTGTTAGTTACCTTGTCAATCAGGCAGGGGCTACTGGCTCCCGGCAAAGCGCCAGAAGCAGGTAAGTCATTAAGGACATCAATCATCCCTCCAGTCACTAGTGCCTGGTAAAAATACTGCTGGGCTTCGTCTCAACTGTCACAACGTCACCGCCTTCGTCGTTCACTGCACGTACTGTAGTTGTTTACAGCTCTAGAGGGCCATGACGTTACTTCAGGTGTTACGTCTACTGGTTACTTTTACCTTACTGTAGTTGTTTACAGCTCTAGAGGGCCATGACGTTACTTAATTATCCCACAGTTTTACTGTACGTTTTTTACCAGCTCTAGAGAGTCATGACGTTACTTGGTTGTTTTACTTTACATTTACTATAGTTGTTTACAGCTCTAGAGGGCCATGACTTTACATTTACTGTAGTTGTTTACAGCTCTAGAGAGCCATGACGTCATGGTCTACATTACACGCCTTACAGCGTTTACAATTCTAGAAGATCTTGACGTCACTTGCTGTTCTGCACTACACACCCTAAAGTAAGTGCACAAGTTCTAACTGAAATTAAGGGAAATGTTTGTTATTTCCCAATATTATAATGTTGGGAAATATTATTTATTTCTCGATATAATTTTGTTAAAGTGAACATTAATTTACACTTCAATAATTGGGTTTCAAAAACAACCCTTTAAGTTTGTTTGTTCTACTTTCACTGTATATTAATAATAGGTGTTCTGTCTTACGACCGGTTCATTCCTTTTGTCAGTGACCGCCAATACACCCTGTCCTCTGCCTCCTCCTTAGCTCCTTCAAGTCATCCAATATTTTAATCTCCTCCTTCCTAAGCTCCTCTTTCCTCAACCTTTCCTCCTATGACTTCGTACAGTAGACAGTTCCTCTAAGGATGTGTTCCATCCAGAAATCTTTGCACCGAAGAATCACATCCAAAATGGTTCTCTTCTCACCCACTCTTCTTAGTACTTGTTCATTTGTCACCTGTCTGTCCACCTGATCTTCTCACCCACTCTTCTTAGGACTAGTTCATTTGTCCCCTGTCTGTCCACCTGATCTTCTCACCCACTCTTCTTAGGACTAGTTCATTTGTCCCCCTGTCTGTCCACCTGATCTTCTCACCCACTCTTCTTAGACTTGTTATTTGTCCCCTGTCTGTCCACCTGATCTTCTCACCCACTCTTCTTAGGACTTGTTAATTTGTCCCCCTGTCTGTCCACCTGATCTTCTCACCCACTCTTCTAGGACTTGTTCATTTGTCCCCCTGTCTGTCTACCTGATCTTATCACCCACTCTTCTTAGGACTTGTTAATTTGTCCCCCTGTCTGTCCACCTGATCTTCTCAAGTATTCTCCAGCACCACCTTTCAAAGCGCCCCATTTCTTTTCCATCTTCCTAAAAGTCCAAGTTTCTGCTCCATAAAGCGCGGTGCTCCAAATGTAGCATTTCATTTGTTTCTTCCTCAGTTCCAAACCCAACTAGCTGGTCAACAGTAATCTCTCTTGTTGAAAGCATCCTTGGTCATGGCGATTCTCGACCTGATTTACTTGATCAGTTGGCATCCTTTGTCAGCAGATTTGCCAGGTACTTGATCTGCTCTATGTTTTCCAGCTCTTGGTTTACAATTTTTAATTTCACCAAATCTTCATTTTTTTTTAAATCACCGTCACTTTTGACTTCTCAATGTTGATCTCCATTCCATAATTCAATAGTAAGATACTCAATACAATGAATACGTTAAACTAGTTTTTAGTAACAATGGAAATGTTTTGTGAAGGTCCCAAACTAAAGCCTGTAGATCAAGTGAATATGATGATTTTCCAGTCGCGGCAATTTTAGTCCAAACAAAAGGGTTTATGCCATTTTCTCACACATGAGTTATATTCGTCAGCTTACATAATGCAAAAAAATATGATGATCAAAGCATTGCATCGATTTGATTCAAGTATTTATGAGTAAGGGTATGGCCAGACTGATGACGAGCGAGCGACTAAAATAAAATAGAACACATGTTGTAATAGAGCGGCAACTGGAGGAGCGACTAATAAAATAGACATTGTTGTAATAGAGGGCCAACTGGAGCGAGCGACTCAAATATAAAAAGACAATTTTGTAATGGTGGCCACTAAGCAGCGACTAAAATAATAACATGGTTTGTAATGAGAGGTGCAATGAGCGAGCGACTAAAATAAATAGACACATGTGTATGAGAGGTGGCCAGACTGGAGCGAGCGACTAAAATATAAAATAGAACACATTGGTTGTAATGAGAGTGGCCAGACTGGAGCGAGCGACTAAAATATAAAATAGAACACATTGGTTGTAATGAGAGGTGGCCAGACTGGAGCGAGCGACTAAAATATAAAATAGAACATGGTTAATGAGAGGAGCCAGACTGGAGAGCGAAATATAAAATAGACACATTGTTGTAATGAGAGGTGGCCAGACTGGAGCGAGCGACTAAATTAAATAGAACACATGGTTGTATGAGAGGTGGCAACTGACGAGCGACTAAATATAAAATAGAACACATTGGTTGTAATGAGAGGTGGCCAGACTGGAGCGAGCGCTCGAGCCGGTACAGTCTAGTTTACAGGCGCTAGGCAATATTATTTATGTTGGTTTATTGAGTGCTGGGAAAACTTCTCATTTGTCATTTTTATTATATCGATAGGTTTAACACACTTGCTACTAACAGCCTGATTTAATTGCTAAGATCATAGACCATAACTATATAAAATACTTCAATATTATAATCAAAGTAGGCCTTTACAAATAAGAATCATCATTAGCATGGAGAGAGGAGAGAAAACCACAACAATAATTCCCTTGTCAAAAACCCCCCTCAGTTCACTGAGCCAAGATTCGGAGCCTCCTCGTCAACAACGAGAGCTATCGCTAATCACGCGCTCGCTCGCTCGCACGCTTGTCAGTCTGGCCGAACACTAAGACTTAATATTGGTCATTGATAAGAACAATATAAATTCTACTCTATGTGCATGTTATTCAGTGGCTCAATGTAGTTAGCTGCGGTGAGAGAAAAAATACTTAGATCCCTACACTCAGGAAGAAAAACTAAGAAGGAAGTTTTTCCAGTAGTTACTGTCTTGAAATAGTTTAACTAATTACTATCCTGAAGTTCTAGTTATTTTAGTAAAGTAGTTAAACTAATCTCTGTCTTGGAGTATCTCCCCTCGTTACTTCCTCAATAAAAAAATAATAATTATTTAGAGCTTTGTTTTTTAAGCCACAATATGTTAGTTTTGTATTTTTATAATAATCCAAAATTGATAGCTTAGCCATATTTACACTGGTAACCACGTGGTAAAAATAAATATATATTTTTTATTATATTATATCACAACGTCTTACTAACCGTTCGGGTTGTACGCCTAAGAATTATTACGCTAATGGGTTAGGAATCGGGAAAGTTGAATTCAGAGTAAGTAAGCCCACATTTGCTTGGAGGGAGAGGGGAAAACAATTTAAGGAAAACCACCCCCAGTTCACCTAACCGAGATTCGAACCTCGATCTTTCCGTCCTCGGCAGTCAAGCTCAACACGAAACTAGCGCGTTAACTAACTTCGCCACTGAGGCGGGTGTACTTATATTTAAATTCCACTTCAATGCCTCTATCGTGGTTCGAATCCCAGCTGGGTCCACATGAGAGTGGTTTCCCTACGTGATTTAAATCTGTTTTCATGTCCATTCCTTATCCTCTCCGATTAGGGTGAACTGCCTCTTAAGCATTACCAATTCATATCACATAAACTAAACTGTTAATTAACCATGTGTTAAGGATAGCGATGAAAAATAAATAAGTTTAAATTAAAGGCTAAACATCGAGGACTTGACTATATTAGAAGATTTAAATTACTTAAAGTGGTTCCACTCCCCCTCTCAGGTCTGATTTATCCCTGATGATATTAAAACAGCAAGGCAGTAACCGAACCCATAAAGTCCCATTAGCCGCGGTGACAAATCACACGGCAGCGCGCCAGGCGGGGAAGGCAAGAGACAAGATATTATAGTCACCTTGTCTTGGACGTCTAAACACGTCACCGATTACAGCGCCTCTAGTGGGGGAAATATTACACAGCTTGACTCGTTGTGACGACTAACTAAAATGTGGTATCGTAAACAACACATAAACAACTTTCTTCGCTTCTTTAATTTAGGAATAGTCGTCACAAATTACAGTAATTTTCTGGGGGGGTTGACGTTAATTTGATTACCCGCACTGGTGGTCAGACAATTTAAAACGTCAGGTTCTCTCTCGATAAACTGGATTACCAGGGACGGGGAGGTTGAGGTTTGAATCTCGGCCGATTGATTCGCTGATGGTATATTTCTACATGTGAATTGTCAGTATAATGTTCCTGTACCCTCTTCAAGCTAATGCGGGTGCATTATTCTCCAAGCTCCCATCCCTTAGAATAAGTAACTAATAACTTTGGTGGTGAACCCATAGTAAGAACTTTGTATTTTTGTTAGCATACCACGTCTTACTACTCGTTTGGGTTATACACTTATGTACTAATTACGCTAATAGGCCTAGGTATTATGAGGGTTATATTGAGAGAAAATTGTACCTGTATTTGCGTGGAAGGAGAGTGGGAAACCGTTTAGGGAAAAAAACACCCTTAGTACATCCAAGCGAGATTCGAACCTCAATCTTTCCCTCATCGGCAGTCTAGTCCATTGCGAGAGTAGCGCCTTAGACCATGTGGCCACCGAAGCGGTTGACCTTATCTTAAAGCTCGAACTGTTGCTAAAGTTACTCTAATGAATTCATAATCCAAGCCATGTGTATTCAGCTTTCCCATGATTGTTTTTATTGTGAATTGTGACAGTTATTATTATTATTATTATTATTATTATTATTTATGCACCACTTCTAACTAACCGTACGGGCTGGATGCATCTAATTACACAAATTAATTAGGGATTAGGAAGTAAGAATTTAGAGAAAATGTACTCAAATATTAATGGAGGGAGAATTATATCAGATTATCCAGCATGAATTCGAACCTTGACCCTCTCCCAAGTCAACAGCAAACTATGTTTAACATACCTGTCGGTAGCTGTCATTAAAAAAAAAATTATCTGAGTTTTTTCGAGGTGTACTTTTTGAACCTACTAATTATGTTTTCACACAACTTAGGGTTCATCCATAAACCAAGTAACGCTTTTGACAGAGCTCTAATGTTACGTAACACAGATCTTGAACAATAATATTATTGTTTTCAACATTTGAATATAAGCACATGTTTTCACCGTAATTAAACATAGGTAACTTATAGAATAGTATTCATTCTATATTCAATCTGACTCTCTCTTTTAGTTACAAAAATGCTTTCCTATGCAGGCCCGGATTAACACTTTCGGTCGTGCCATGTTAGTTGCCACCCTGTGGTGGCTAGGAAGAGAATGTGTACTATTTAAACGTATGTATATGGTGTGCAGCTCTGGGGTACCTCCCAGTTGAAAAGGTTAGGTTAGGTTAGGTTAGGTTAGGTTAGCCACCTGCTAGCCTATATAGCGAAATTTGAATAAAAGAGAAGACATCAAAACATGTAAATAGTACACATTCTCTCCCTAGCCACCACAGGGTGGCTACTTACACGTAATCCTTTCGGTGGCCCTATGCCACGTAGAACTTGGGGCCCTTAGAAGTTAGTTCCCCGATGAATGATTTTGAATCTTACATACACATCATACACGGATAGTTTTATTTAGAAACATGCAAACAATCATTTGAGTACCGTGAGTTCTTTTATTAACATATTAATTATCAATACTATAGTAACTATTAAATTATACTGAGTGGATTATAGTACTGTAAATTAATAGCTGATAAATAGTATAATAATACTGGATATTATATAATTATAAACTATTTCAGTGTAATTGCATTTTATATAATCCACTGTCTGCAGATAAAATAATAATAGTATTAGTATTGTAAAAAGTATTTTATAATTTAAAACTTTTTTTTGCGTTTTTCTCACGTCGCATTTAGTTAATTGTTCAATATTAATCATTTTATTATTTTACATTAGAAATTACTGTCAATAAAAAATCGATGTTTATTTTACTGTCGTAAGTCAATGGTACCGTATGCAGATATGTAGTATTTCCGGTTTGTCAAAGCAAAGGTTGCGGTAATAACCAAGCACAAACTGCCAGACTCCACCCAATACCAGGCTACCAGCGCCCTTCAATTAGGGAACTAGATTAATTTGGAATAAATTTTATAAAAAAACATAAAAATAGCCTATTGAAATATTGAAATATAATATTATCACAAAATAAATATGACAAGTCAAACAAAGTGTTTTATCTGCCAGGCGGGTGGGGGGGGGGCCTGACCTCGGGGGGCCCCCTGTGCGGGGTACACTTGGCACATGCCTTATTCCGGGCCTGTTCCTATGGAATATTGAAAGAGGGTCAAAAATGCAATTAAAAAGTGTTATGTGGCTTATAATGGGGTCAACCTCAGCTGGGTTTGAACCCACGAACATTTGGTCCTGAGGCGAGCACTTTACCCCAAGACCGTCAAGTTCGACCCGAATGAGTTAATTAGGTGGGTTTTCCATAAGCGATTCTCCCATCTTATCTCCATGCTAATGCTGGTACATTTCCTCATAAGTGCACTTCTCACTCCTACCTCCTAGATTCAATTGTTAACTAACTCTAAGATGAGAGTCCGGTGTTCTATTCCCGTCCGAATAGGCAGTTCCACAATGTGGTTTCCAATCCTTTATCCAGGAGAATGCTGGTGCATTAGTTGAACATTGAAGGGCAAGCAATGTTATCGTACATAGAGTACCAGGCAACAATTATACAAATATAATAAAGTTCAGCCACTCGGATAGTGTGCCTGCCCCTCTGAACATGAAGGGCCTTTGGATCGATTCCAACCAACTGGTTTCTTAATGCACTACAAGTTTCTATTTATTTCTCTCCCGGCCTCAATACCGGTTATTGCTACACGATTACATTAATTATGCTAACGAGGTAGGGATGAGGAAGGTAGAATAATCGAAGAAATGTACGCGCATTTAAAAGAAGGGAGAGTGCGAAACCATTTAGGGAGGAAAAAAACACCCTCAGTAGGATTCGAGCCCCAATATCCCCGTTACAAGCAATCCAGTCCAACACAAGAGTGACGCGTTATACCAAACAACCACCGATGCGGGATATGCATCATCCGATTTTTTTTTAAAACGTGAGTGCCCGATACTTTCCATTGAAATTCGTATTCTGATAATTTTCTCTTGGGTTAGTTCTGTAGTTCTCAGAAATTGGTCCAGTCCCTGGAACGAGGTACCCCCCCCCCCCTTCCCGCCTTTTGAACCTCTTGTCCGTGTTGGCTATGATGTCAACCAGGTCGTTCTCCCGCCCTCGCAACTCATCCTGTCAGGACCTTCCCTCGCAACTCATCCTCTCAGGACCTTCCCTCGCAACTCATCCTCTCAGGACCTTCCCTCGCAACTCATCCTCTCAGGACCTTCCCTCGCAACTCATCCTTTCAGGACCTTCCCTCGCAACTCATCCTCTCAGGACCTTCCCTCGCAACTCATCCTCTCAGGACCTTCCCTCGCAACTCATCCTCTCAGGACCTTCCCTCGCAACTCATCCTCTCAGGACCTTCCCTCGCAACTCATCCTCTCAGGACCTTCCCTCGCAACTCATCCTCTCAGGACCTTCCCTCGCAACTCATCCTCTCAGGACCTTCCCTCGCAACTCATCCTCTCAGGACCTTTCCTCGCAACTCATCCTCTCAGGACCTTCCCTCGCAACTCATCCTCTCAGGACCTTCCATCGCAACTCATCCTCTCGATGATAACGGGCGCTTTTGTCCAAACACCGAGGAATAAGGTCTGGTTCTATTTCTAATTAAAGGGCGACTCTTCCCTGGTATTTTCTGGTAATAATTCAGATTAAATGTGCGCAGACCACCAACGTGGATTGTCATCAATAACGTTCATCTAGTAATAATATTTATTAAGAGGTACACTCTCTAGATCAGAAGTGGCCACACTTTTTAATTTCGAGTTCGTAATTCCATGGAGTAAATAAGTATTCACTGTTAAAAGAAAACTAGAAAAAATTCCAAACTGAGGGAGCAGAGAAGAAGAGTAAACTTTAATAAATTTCTGCATTTGCCTGGAGAGATAAATGGGAAACTAATGTGTGTGGGGAACTAAATTCAGTCCATTTAGTCTGGTTTGTGCCCCAGCCCCATCTAACCCTGCACGTCATCAGTACACCTGGTGTTTAATATCGAGTTATAGTCTCTAATTAAACTTCCATTCTGTTGCATCTGTTAGCCGGCTGGCCTACAACAGGGGCAGAGTCAGGCGTACCAGGGTTTTCGCTCTTGTAGTGTACACTAACATACTTCCACGTAGGGGGGAGATGCACTTATCAAAGTTATTTACGAGGACCTAATAGATATAACCCACAAGGCCATGCGCGTCTCTCCACTTCAGCTGTCTTCATATGTCACCTTGCTGTGGTGTTGCTTCAATATTGGTGCGGCCTCAATTGAATTAACAAACGGATAGGGAGTGTCGCGAGAAAATAACACCAGATTTTGAATAACGAGAAAATATGTGAGATAAAAGAGTACCAGAGAACTCTAGGAACACCCAACCCTGTCAGGAATTGAACCAGGTCCCTTTATATACAACGTGATTACCGTGATTTATGAAGGGATCGAGGAAATTGAAGCTACAACAGACTGTTGTTGTTGTTGCTAACCCTTGCAAGTTAGGAAGTATTCTATTACGAGCATTGGTGGTAGCATGGTCTAACGCTTCATTTTCGCAATAGATTGGATTGTCTGTGACCAGGAAGGCCAGAGTTTGAATCCAGGTCGGGTCATTCCTTAAACCATTAGTGTAATTAGTACATAGGCGTATTAACCAAACGGGTAGTAAGACACGGAGCTAAAAAATAATAGAGGGAAAAGGTAATAAATAAGCCAAATAACGCTGTTGAGAGGTGAGATCAAATGTCTACAGTAGCCCCATGGCTTCTTTGGTGCTGACTGACAGCTGATGGCTTTGAAAAGCTACCGGACCAAATTATGTATCCCTACACCGAACCATATGATCTGCAAAAAACATGTGTTTAGCAGCTGTCACTTCTGACAGTCAACATTTAGGTATATACCTAATGTTGACTGTCAGAAGTCAGCTGTCAACTGTCAGTCAGCACCAAAGAAGCCATGGGCTACTGTACTTGGTGTAACGTAAGGGGGAGGGGGGTAAATATAAAAAGGTATATGGCTTACACTGAAACAGTTGTCCACAAGCGTTTATATTTTCAGGCGTTGCACATATATGGTGCGCTAATTTAACAATTTTATTTTGGGAGAATCTGATGATAAAAGAGTGAAAATCTGATGCATCAACCTCAAATTGTAAATTTCCACAAATAATGGACAGTTCACAAATTCCATACTTCCAAACTGTGTAACACTACAACGTTTATAAAAATAAGAATCATACCGCGTGTTGCGTTGCCTTATCCAAAGGTCCGTGGGCCGCAAAGAATCATGGAGTAGGGAGATGGGGTTCGTGGGGTTCAAACAGCCCTGATATTTTCACAAGTGTTTAATATGAAGCATTAATATGGACTTTACAGAGGCATTTAATTTTTTTTTAAAAACCACATGCGAATATCACTCTAAATGACTTCTTCAAAAAAATACTCGTAGGGGGCCACTGCGAATAGCTTCTAGAGGCATACAATTTTTTAAAAAGTGATGATGGAAGGGAAGATCACTTCAAACAGCTTTTAGAGGTATCTAAGTTTTGAAAAAAAAATATTAAAAAAATCGGGCTAATAACACTCTAAATAGCTTCTAGGGAATTCCAAATTTCAAAATATTCTGGGGGATCACTTCAAATAGATTTTAGAGAATCTAATTTATAAAACAAAATCTGGTGGGCACTTCTTAAAATAGCTTTTAGAAACATCAACATTTTTTTTTTAATTGCCTAAGGAGGACTACTCCAAATAGCTTTTAAGTGCATCAAATTTTATACCATTAACTGGAGAGAGGAGGGTAGAAGGACCCTAAACATTTGTTTTTTGCCCCCATGTCGCCTCCTCTTTCAGACAAATAAAGTTTCACACCCACAGTATAAAATAACAATGTTCTTATTTATTAGGGTTTAGTAGGTGACCTGGTGGTCTAGGGGTAAGGTGTCAAGACTTCTGTGCTGGGGGTCCGGGGTTCAATCCTCGGTCCCGGTACAGATTTATCTGATTACCAAACCCTTCCTTCACCTCTGACAAGACGTGTATTAGTCACAACTTGTGAATGTGTGGAATGCCCAGGCCTCCACCGTGGTTCGGATCCCACGTTAAACTGTAGGTCCTCCATTTCATCTCACAATCACCCTACCATTACACATTAGCGTAAGTGCGTATAACCCGAATGGGTAGTAAGACGCGGTGCTAATAATAATAATAATAATAATAATAATAATAATAATAATAATAATAATAATAATAATAATAATAATTAATATTAGGGTTTAGTAGTAATTCTTAATATCATATCATAAACTTACGATTTGAAAACCCTCCCACCCCCAAAATTAATTTCTCCTTGCTCCCACGCACAGAATCATGGATAGAATCACATAAGGCCCAAAGGAGGTTCTTGATCAGGATTTCAGGACGCTAATGGAAGCTGTTTGTCCTCTAAGGAAGAAGATGTGGATGGAACGTGAGAAAGCAAAGTTGTCGCCCGGTCGCTACAGATCCAGTGACCTTGGTCTCTACGAGAGGAATGATGCATGGTCACGACGCCCATAAATCTTGCGGGCAACCTCCCCCCACTCACACATGTTTCAAATTGTCACCTTCTTCAGTCATTAGCCCTTAAAACACCACCCTGAAGGGGATACGGAGGGTCGGTTGGGACAACCGGAGGGGGAAGCATAGCAATTTTTTTTAACAAAAAAATAAAACTTTTAAAAACTATCGTGTTTCATTTCTTGAGATGTTTAGTGCTGTCCGTAATTTACTGGTGTTCGAATTGTTTGTTTGTATAGTATAACTAATGTTCATCAGTTATATGAGAAACACAACAACTAGAGCTCAGCCCGGTAGTTTACACATTAGCGAGACTCATAGTTGAGTGATTCTCAAATGGCGTGCCGTTAAATGTACTAGGTGTGCCGTTAAATGTACTAGGTGTGCCGTTAAATGCACTAGGCATGCCGTTAAATGCACTAGGTGTGACGTTAAATTCACTCGGTGTGCCGTTAAATGCACTAGCTGTGCCGTTAAATGCAATAGGTGTGCCGTTAAATGCACTAGGTGTGACGTTAAATGCACTAGGTGTGACGTTAAATGCACTCGGTGTGCCGTTAAATGCACTCGATGTGACGTTAAATTCTTGACGTTATTTTATTGTTGATAAAAAATTAATGAAAAGTAATCCCATTTAACACTTTTTTTTTAAGAAATAAGACAAATGTTCGAAAGCTTTAATATAATTATTTTCTAGATAAGTTAATGGTTTCCAATAAAAGAGTTGAGTAATTAATGAGACTCTTGTAGTTTCTTACACAAAAGTTAAATTCGTGCTTGAATAAAGGTCAAATCTTCAAACGAGAGATCTCTCTGCGCATGCGCGAGTCTTCCCTAGTGCCGTCTCCAGTACTTGCAGTCATGGGCGCCCATAAATGGTTGGTAAGGTGGCACTTCAGCACCCTTTATCACTTTTTTTCATTAATTTTTATAAAAAAATAAAATCGTCTTCTGGATTTCGCTACAATTTGCTATTAACAAATTTGAATCATCAATATCAAAATTAACAGAGATGTAAATTATAAAATGTGGATTTCCTCCCGTTCCCTTTTCAACAACTTTATTTTCATTTTGTTCTGTTCAATAAATTTATGAACAATTTAATATTATTTTCAATAGGTCCTCAATAACTCAATTTTAGTTTTTGTTAATTTTTCAAAAACTTTTTTGTTGCGAGAATTGAGTCTTGAAACTTATATAATTAGCGCGGAATTATGTTCAGATGTTCTAAAATTCCATCCCACAAAATTACATTTTTCAAATTTTTTCTCAATAAGGAGGACGAGGGCTTGCAACACCCCCAACAGATGGGGCTCCAACCCACCATCCATTCGGAAAATCCACTTGCTTACAGTGTGCCACGAGAACTCACAACCCATACTAGTGTGCCGCGAGAGCCCTCAACACATACTAGTGTGCCGCGAGAGCCCCAACAAATATTAGTGTGTCGCGAGAACCCGCAACACTCCTAGTGTGCCCCGAGAACTCACAACCCATACTAGTGTGCCGCGAGAGCCCTCAACACATACTGGTGTGCCGTGAGAGCCCACAACACATACTAGTGTGCCGCGAGAGCCCAACACATACTATGTGCGCGAGAGCCCAACACATACTAGTGTGCCGCGAGACCTCACAAATACTAGTGTGCCGCGAGAACCCGCAACACTCCTAGTGTCCCGAGAACTCGCAACACATACTAGTGTGCCGCGAACAGAGAACCACTGGTCCAAGATGACAAACTCTCATTACACTTGGTCGTCGTTGATGCTAGTTCGAATACCGGGCAGGGGACTAAGGTTAGATTATACCGTTGTTTTATAAATTATCTTCACGTGTATGGTGTGCATTCCTCTGATTTATCCTTCTCACCCTTTATCCGTCGTTAGTATCTTAGTAACCAACAGAGGAATAGAAAAACATATAGTGGAAGAGAATAAATTGATGATCAAATAATAATGTTTCACCGTGCCAGGATTGGAACCAGGGTAGTTGGAATACTATACCGTATCTACGATAGGAGTAGGTAACTGACATCTAGCTAAGGCTACCTGATCTACTTTCATGTATCCATTCGCCGAACTATATTATCTGCAAGACCATATGTTGCTTTCTGGTCGCTTTTAGCTGTCAAACCTTTCACAGCAACCTTATTCATCGATCATCCCCTGTGCAACCAATAACATATGATTGACCCACTTCGGTGGCCGCATGGTCTAAGGCGCCACTCTCGCAACATACTTGACTGTCAGTGACGGGGAGATCGGGGTTCAAAGCCCAGTCGGATGTAATTATAGTGGGTTTTAATAAATGATTTCGCTCTATTTGTCCCACGAAAATGCGGGTATACATTCTCTAAGTAGCCCCTGGAGCATTCATCCCTAACACATTAGCGTAATTAATTCAAATGCACCCACTTCGGTGCCGCATGGTTTAAGGCACCACTCTTGCAGTAGATTACAGGGAGATCGAGGTTCGAATCTCAGTCGGTTGTACTGAGAGTGGTTTTAACCTAAATGGTTTTCCACTCTCCCTCCACGCAAGTGCAGGTACACTTCCTGTAAATATGCCCTTCCTCATCCCTAGAACCACTATCGTAATTAGTACAAAAGCGTATAACCCGACGGTTAGTAAGAGGCGGCGACAATCAAAGCAACATATTATTTGCGGCAATGCCGGGAATCGAAACTGGGTCTATCAGCTCTACAGACGGACGCGCTACTCACTGAACTAAAAGGATAAGGACGAGTCTTCAGTAAAGTTAATACCGAGTGAATCTAGTAAATATTCCCACAAACCATCGCATACAGGAAGCGTGTGTGAGCCGAAAGAAGCAGTGGAGAAGAGAGAGTGAGAGAGAGAGAGAGATGCCGGCGGAAGGTCGGGCGCACAGACGTTGGTAAAATTCAAAGAGGGGACCACAAGAAGAAACAACTCGCGCACACCGCTGAGAATGTATTTCATGTGTGTGTATATATTTATAGGAGGCTTCCCTTTGATGTGAAGTGCGCGCCAGAGTGTAGTGTCAAATGGATACAGAGGACGTCTCTTACCTCCAGCATGACCCACTGGGGAATGGGGGAATGGGGAATGGGGAACACTGACCTCCAACAGCCGGGGGGGGGGGGGGGAAGATCGGATATACCGAAATAAGTTCACGCTCCAAAACAACGTATCGGGGGGAACGCGTATGACGTACTAATTACGTTAATATGCTAGGGATGAGGTGGATTGGATTTAGAGGAAGTGTGACCACGTAGAAAAAAAATTGAGAACCATTTAGGAAAAACTATTACAAAAACTGTTAAATTGTTAACGTCATAAATATGTACTAATTGAGCTGCACCTGGCACGCATACAATTATGTTTTAAATATGCTCACACAATAATTTGTTCAAAATAAAATAATGATAATTATGATCTCTTGATTATTATTATCACCGCGTCTTACTACCCGTTCGGGTTCTACGCACTTACGCTAATGTGTAATCGTATGGTGATTGTGAAATAAATGAGGACCTACAGTTTAACGTGGGATCCGAACCATGGTGAGGCCTGGCATTCCACACATTCACAAGTTGTGATTAATACACGTCTTGTCAGAGGTGAAGGAAGGGTTTGGCAATCAGATGAAATCTGTGCCGGGATCGAGGATTGAACCCCGGACCCTCACCACAGAAGTCTGACACCTTACCCCTTGACCACCAGTTCACCTGGTCTCTTTATTAAAATTTGAGATTTGTAAGTAATGTCACTCAATGTTTTGTCAGTATATCGTCGACCTCGGTGTCTTGGGGGTAAAGTGCGCACCTCAATACCCAATGTTCGTGGGCTCGAACCCAGCCGCGATAACAATCCGTTGCACAACTTTCTTCGTGTATGGGAGTAAAGTCATCGGTCCCATATCGACTGTGGCATGTAAAAGAAGGTCTTAAAAAATACATTTCCAGGCAAAATTGGTAGAGCCTTTGGCTCTCGCTCATAGAAATTCTCGTGTGCTGATATAATCAGTTGGATAATAAAGTGCACTTTAAATACCTCCAATCTGAACCCGAACGAACGAAATGACGGATCATCTAATAATATCAATCGTAATGAATGCTTTTGTAGCGCTATTGTATATGAAGAGTGCAGGGGAAATAGGGGGAGAGGGGCATTACACATATTTCCAGGACAATCGCTTTAATACCTCAGCACCCATAAGGACCCCAGCAAATACTTAAAAATATATATGACAGAGACTTCTTTTAACAATGATTTAAAGTACAAGATAAAGGTCTCGTGATTGTCTAGCAGATGGTAGCACTTACTTAATTTGAGGTAAAAATTAAGACTTTCCTCCTATTTCCCTGGTACCCTTCAATCCGATGATTCCCGGATGTACTTTCTGAGCTTTCAAATTGTTCAGCGTACAGCTTTGAACACCTGCAGCCGTGGACTTGATACATTAAATCTGAATTAGGTTTATATTACTACATATCGTACCAGGGATAAAAATAAAATAAAGTAATTTTTTTTTTGTAAAATTGTATTTACAACATTCAATTTATGATAAAATACTGGGATACTAGTGATACTAGTAGTCTTGCGTGGACCAAATGTCACGCTAATTTAGTTTAATTTGTCAGTGACTGAAACGTCAGGGTTCAAATCTCGTCTGGGGGTAGTGACGTGTTTTTCTTTTCAAAATGATTTCCTTTTCTTCCTCCACACAAATGCGGATACAATTCCTCTCAATTCAAGCTTACTCGTTCCCAGACCCATAATGTAGTTAAAATGTGTAAATTCCTAGCTGATCATTTGACGTAATAAAGAAAATCTTGATAAAAAGTATTTTCATTATTAATAGCCATACTTTATTCGAAAGTTGATATTAGTTTTTTTTAGCACCGCGTCTTACTACCCGTTTGGGTTATACGCTTATATATTAATTACACTAATCTTTTAGGGTTTATAAAGGCTATATTTAGAGAAAGTTTACCCGCATTTACGTGTAAAGAGTGGAAAAACATTTTAGAAAAACCACACTAGGTACACCTGAACTAGATTCGAACCTCGATCTCCCCATCATCAGCAGTCTAGTCTAATGCTAAAGTAGTGCCTAAGACCATGCGGCCACAAAACGGGTCATATTAGTTGTAATATTAAACAAATATACTTTTAAGAATCAAATATTCAAAGCTATTACATTTGTTTTAGTGAGGATTTACTCGCATCTAGATATCATATTCTGAAAATTGAAAAATGACACTGGACACGGGAATCAAACCCGGTACAACCCGGTACTGGGTTCAATTCCCGTGTCCAAACGTCATTTTTCAATTTTCAGAATAAAATATACACTTGACTACTTATAAACGTGTCACTCAAACATTTAAATTTTCTTCAATTTTGCAGTAAAAAATTATGTTTTTTTTTTTGTTTAAAAAATATTGTATATTTTAAAGTAAATCACATCAACAAATTTACACTTCAATTTTACTAAAATACGGCGTTTGTTATTCTTCAAAAAAATCACTCGGGCAGAAATGAAAACATCCTTTTGTAACTAATTTTCAAAACTTTAGCTTTGACTTTCCAGGTTTGCATTTTCTTGGAGGTGTATCAACTAATTACAAAGTTTAGTTCAAAACTTTTCAAAATAAAACATTGCTTTTGGAGAAGCGAACTTGTCATGTTATTGTTTAGATTCAGAGAAACTTTTGGTCTCGAATGCAAAATTAATTCCTATTTTAAAAAATTCAACGCAACAAGTATTTCTTGAACAATAATTTTTTTTTTAACTGTAAGGAATACTTGCTTCAGTGGCCACACAGTTCAAGGCATTACTCTCGCAATATACTAGACGGGGAGATCAAGGTTCGATCCCATTTGGCGTTTCCATTCTCCTTCCACACAAATACAGGAGCAATTCTTCTAAATTAAACCTTTCTAATCCCCAATACATCAGTGTAATTAGTACATAGGCGTATAACTCTAACGGGTAGTAAGACGCGGTGCTGAAAAAACATGTTTATGCGTAAAGCCCTTTATGGCAGTTAAACACATTGGGGAAAACAATATATTTATGTCATGATTTTTTAATTTTTAATACATATTATATTTTTAACCTAGTATAGACCACCATATTTGGTATTTTGGAAATGTGTTTTACCCCTTCTTTATTTATTTTAGTTAGCAGAATGTATTTACATTATTTACTTCGCATTATAATTTAAAATGATCCATCCACAGTTTAAAAATCAATTGAAAACAAGTTAAACAAATTGAATAAAGGCTATGATTATGGTGGTTGGTTAAAACTAAATTCCATCTGTCACCCGATTAGCTTATCTTTTGATATGTGTCCAATGTAAATAAATACAAACGTTCAACATTTTGAAGAGTTAATGAGATAGTTATTTAATGGAGATAAAAAAAGACCCGTAAACATTTTAGTCACCACCATTGCCATTTTGTTAATTTATGCTAATTGTGTTGTTTTAATGGTGACAGACAAAATAACATGTCACGAAACGAATATGTAATTAATTCTTTGACAAAGCGAATGAAATTTTTGTTACAAAGAATAACCAAAAATAAAGTTGAAAATACTTGCGAGTGGATTTTATTACATCACAGCTAATATTGTCTTCTCAATTATTATCTAAATATAACGATGATGGTCAAATTGAACCTAAGTGTACCGTACATTATTAATATATTAAATTATAATTTATAAAATTTAGATATGTGTTGGCAACAAATATACATAATAATTTATCATTATAAAATAAAAGTGTTCGAGCTAATATTTATTTGATTAATGTTAGAATTTGGTAATTGATGATTAAATTTTAAATTAATTAGAATCAAATTTGGCTTCTTCTTTTTGATGTGATTAATAAAATATTCTCTGAGCTATATAGGCTTCTTGAAGTTTTCTTGATAAAGGCTTGTTGAACCTTTCTTCAAATATTGTTTTCTTGGTTAGTTTTAAATTATGGATTATTGAAAAATAAATATACTATAATTATATAATATATATATATATATATGCAATGGGTAAAGTCCGAACCAGGATAAAGTCGATATTATCCAGATAATGTTAATGCTCTACAAAATACGTAGATAATGTTGAGTGAGAGGCGATTGAATAATATTTTTCCAAGTTTATCCAGATAATATTGACATTATCCGCCCGCACTTGAATAGTGGCAGCGTGGAAGGCTAGGTTAGTTAGGTTAGGTGAGTTTAGGCTATGTTAGATTAGTTTAAGTTAATCTAGGTTTAAGCTAGGTTAGGCTAGGTTAGTGGAAGATAAAGCATAAAACGAGGCATTTCGAATGTTGGCGCACTGCTACGATCCAATTTACTGTCCAATTTCGAAATATTGTTTCAAAATAAAATTCGTATTGAAACGTGCCTAGTTTTATAATATTATTATTCCACGTTATTCAAGTCTTGACTGGGTAGTGTTGATATTATCCGGATAGTGTCGTAAATGAGATAAATTACTTTCTATTTCTGACTTTATCCACTGCACCTGGCTAATGCTGACATCTCCCGGCTAATCTCGGCATTATCCAGATTTCACACATCACCCGTAATATAGGCCTATACTGTATATGTATAACTCGCTTTGCTTGTTGGGGGCTCCGGCCCCAAATCCCCTGAGAGTTTACTTTGCAAGTGGATGTAAACTAATGTAATTCCAGAGCAGTTTTTTGATAGGTCTTACTGTTTAGCCACAAGAGACCTCCAAAGAAATGTCCGCACCGACTTTAAAGTTGCTCCACCATTTTGAATTTTTTTCGGGGTTTAAAAATTAAGATTTTTACATTTTTAGAATTTTCCCGTCGATTACAGGCTAGAAGCTATAAGTTTGCCAAATTTCAAGTTTCTAACTCATCTGGAAGTGGGTAAACATTAATGTTAATGTCAGTGAGTGAGTGAGTCAGCCATGTGACTTTATAGTAGTATAGGGTGACCTGGTGGTCTAGGAGTAAGGTGTCAGACTTCTGTGCTGGGGGTCCGGGGTTCAATCCTCGGCCCCGGCACAGATTTATCTGATTGCCAAACCCTTCCTTCACCTCTGACAAGACGTGTATTAATCACAACTTGTGAATGTGAGGAATGCCAGGCCTCCACCGTGGTTCGGATTCCACGTTAAACTGTAGGTCCTCCATTTCATCTCACAATCACCCTACCTGCACATTAGCGTAAGTGCGTATAACCCGAACGGGTAGTAAGACGCGGTGCTAATAATAATAATAATAATAATAATAATAATAATAATAATAATAATATAGTAGTATAATTTAACATAACATTATAATAATTGACCATATAACATTTAAGCTTATGTCATTAATTTAAAGAAATTGTTCTAATAATAATTGGCATTGTGCTATAGCCTGAACATTAGAGATGGAAGAAAGCAGTGCTGTACAATTAATGCGAGAGATGAAGCTTGGGGGATGAACGATTATTATTACGGACATGAGCCGTATTTCTATCGTAGTTGAAAGATGACACGGAAATCAAACCCAGGACCTATTTTTCTTTAATATTATTGTTTTTGTTTAAAGTCCAAGCTGAAGCCAACAAACTTCAAAACTCGAAGAGTGACCTGACCATATTTTTCACACGTGGATGTGTTAATATTTAATTATAGGCCCCACTTCCTACATAAACATCCCCCCCCCCCTTTCCAAAGTTCACGATAAAACGCTATTCCTAGTACTTTCGTGACAAGATGACGCGAGGATGTTAAAAAACAAAAAGCTCTCAAAACGCATCCGCCATTAGTTGGTCCAGTATGAGCAAAGCAAACCACCCAGTCACAGATGAACTCTCCCAGATGTTTCTTGAAAAGTCAAGTTCTATATATTTATCTTTCTTCACATTCTCTCTCCCTAAAAAGCAGGTTGACAGGGGTAAGAACAGTGGGCCCCATTCTCCGGCGCTTGTCTATCTGTCAGTGTGTGCTGGGGGAGTCTTACTTCCTGTCAGGAGTGAAAGGGAGGGGGGGGGGGGGTAGGGTGTGGTGCCACGCAGTCTACCACTGTCTCCCAGGAGCTGCTGCCGGTGCAAGGAGTGGTCTGCTAGGGGGTTGTACAAGGAATGGACACGTCTTCAAACTGGGTGGGATGCTGCCAGTGCACCTAGAGATCAACACTTACAGTAGGTACACTCAGTCACAGGAGAAACTTTCACTTTCAGAGGGTGGTTTTTAGCGAGGTAATATTTCATAGCCGTCGTGGTTATTTGCAGGTCAGAACATTCTAGAGCAGTTGTGTTAGCTATGTTTCGACAGTGCGGCAAAAGGAGTTATGGGAGTTTTGGGGCCGACGCACTTCTTCTCAGTCAATATGATCTCACCCGCCTCGGTGGCGTAGTTGGCTAACGCGCTAGTCGTGTTGAGCTCGACCGCCGAGGACGGGGAGATCGAGGTTCGAATCTCGGTCGGGTGAACTGGGAGTGGTTTTTCCTAAATGGTTCTCCACTCTCCCTCCAAGCAAATGTGGGTTCACTTCCTCTAAATTCAACCCTCCCAATTCCTAATCCATTAGCGCAATTAGTACATAAGCGTATAACCCGAATGGGTAGTAAGACGCGGTGCTAAATAAAAAAAAAAATATGATCTCCTCAAACAAGAGAGACCAGTCATTGAAAAAAAAAAAGATAAAATAAGTGAAATACTATCGTTGACAGCACTATATTAAAAGTGTTGAGTCTTAATTAACTTGTGATGATTTATTGAAAACAATGAAATACCGCTTCATTCTTCCCCTCCTCCGCCATCATTCTCTGGTCCCTTCCCCCTTTGTAGATACGTCCCTCATCCTACTCTGGCAATGCTGGCGCAGTTCCTGAAATGTGTCCTCCTCATCAACATGTCTACCTAGTTTGGAAGATTTTAGTCAGTGGTAGCAAAAACGGGCATTTAAGCCCTCTGGCAAAAAAAAAAGTTAGTTATGTTTACTAATGTTTGCTCCGATACGTTTTTTGTACCCTCTAAAAGGTTTTTGCTATGGTTATCCGACTATATTGTATATTGGCAATATTTAGAGATAGGTGATCATGTGTGATGAAAGTAAGTTGTTGACATCGCGTTGCATGTCCTGACCTCCGTAATCTACGAGACTTGATTGTCTTCAAACACCTTAACATTTAAGAATCAAATAACCAAAGCTATTATTTATGCTTTTAGTGAGGAATACTCCTAATAGTTATCATAATCTGATAAATTGAAAAATGACACCTCAGAATATGATATCTAAATGGAGTAATCCTCACTAAAAGCATAAATAATAGCTTTGGTTATTTGATTCTTAAATATGAGAGCCCTTACAATTATAATAATTGTACAAATGGCAGCAATAAGCCAACTACCGAGTCGAAGGTGGCTGCGTTATCTGATAGATAGCTCGTGATATTAATTAATCACATATTTTTAACCGACGATTTCCGCACGTCCATCATAGACTCTGCCTTAAAATATGAGTGAAGAATAACCCTGGACACGGGACGAATCCTGGATAGCTCAGTGGTTAGAGAATTGACTTACTAAGCCAAAGGTCCCGGGTTCAATCCCCGTGTCTAGGTGTCATTTTTCAATTTTCAGAATATGATACCTTAACATTTGTTTCCGCCATGTGAGATAAGAGACCAACCGGGTTAAGACAGTTAAAAATAAAAGAGGTAGGTCATCCCTCCCAATAAACTCTTTTAACTACGGTGATGTTGTCTAAAAGTGCACAGTTCTAGACTCGAACCTTATCCTTCTGGGTGAGAGCTAGTACTGCGAACCACACGAGTCTAAGATATTGTTACAGCATCAGTAAAAGCAGTTTAGCGAATCATTCTGGCTCTGAAAGGAGTGACGTAGTACAATAGCGTCCCAGGTAAAATATGAAGGTGTTTGAATTGTAATTCAACAGATTGTACAGTCCGTTCCGCTGACAATGGTGAGAGCGTGTGTCGACATAGCAGTAGTGTGGGGCCGGCTTACTTATATGATGGTACTGTATTGTTCATTCATATGTTCTTTTTAACACCGCGTCTTACTACCCGTTTGGGTTGTACGCACTTATGCTAATGTGTAATGGTAGGGTGATTGTGAGATGAAATGGAGGACCTACAGTTTAACGTGGGATCCGAACCACGGTGGAGGCCTGGCATTCCTCACATTCACAAGTTTTGTGATTAATACACGTCTTGTCAGAGGTGAAGGAAGGGTTTGGCAATCAGATAAATCTGTGCCGGGACCGAGGATTGAACCCCGGACCTCCAACACAGAAGTCTGACACCATACCTCTAGACCACCAGGTCACCTATTACACTAATTTGTTGGGATTAGGAAGGTTTAATTTAGAGGAAGTAACCCCGTATTTACGTGGAGGGAGAGTGGAAAACCATTGAGGTAAAACAACTCTCGGTGCACCCAACCCGAGATTCGAACCTAGATCTCCCCGTCTTCGGCAGTCTGGTCTACTGCGGGAGTAACGCCTTAGACCACGCTGCCACCGATGTGGGATGGAAGGAATGTTTTCAAAAGATGTTTATTTTTTGTCCAAAATAAATCAAATATTGCTTCAGTTACATCTAGTTTAGTTTTCTACAGATGGTGACCTCAACAGCTCTTGAATATTTCTCATGAATATAATGGAACTAAATGGTTAAACCTTTTGAATGAAAATAAAAAGTCCTTTTCAAACTCCAATATGCTCATGAGTAATAAAATACTCCTAATCCAAACAGTCCTACTTGGTAGTTGATAATTCAGTGACTGGCCCATTCTTCTTTGTGTCTAAGGTTCTAGGGTATTTGGTACAGAGCGTACTTATCTGTCCGAAGAAAAAGAAGACGTGCCTGTGTTGAATGAACAGGAGTGAGTTGCCCGGTACATTCATGGCAAGTAGGATCTCCTCCTGACACAACGGCAAAAGGAAACACAGGCCATTCATCGGCCAATGCCACAACAAGCAAACACGGCCTTTTATTTCCCTTCATGAAGAATTCAATCGTAAGGCTCCCATTGTGACTTCCCCTGCCTCTCGTCAGTTGAAGTTGACGTCAGGAGGAGTTACCTTGCTGGTTTTCACACCGTCAGCTTGTCAGACTTAAGTTGATTACGAGGTATTGTCAGTGCTGGGATTGACTGACTATGGGCGTTACACAGTGACAGACGGGGAATTTGTCCTTCGGTTGTGGGGAAGTCAAAGGATTCAGATCTTCCTCAATCAGAGTCTGAGGGAAGTTTGAACTGTGGGATTGTGACGTGACGAGTTGGAACATTCTCGATTGAAACCACCAATTTGGCATCGAGATCGTAACGTCGACCCTACAAGGAGGAGGGATTCCCTAGGACAGTTCTAACTATAGAGACAAGGAGGGATTCCCCAAGGCAGTTTTAACTATAGAAACAACATGGAGGGATTCCCTAAGGCAGTTCTAACTATAGAGACAAGGAGGGATTCCCCAAGGCAGTTTTAACTATAGAAACAACATGGAGGGATTCCCTAAGGCAGTTCTAAATAGAGACAAAAAGAAGGGGTTCCCTAAGGCAGTTCTAACTATAGAAACAAGGAGGGATTCCCTAGGACAGTTCTAACTATAGAGACAACATGGAGGGATTCCCTTAGGCAGTTCTAACTATAGAAACAAGGAGGGATTCTCTAGGGCAGTTCTAACTATAGAGACAAGGAGGGATTCCCTAGGACAGTTCTAACTATAGAGACAACATGGAGGGATTCCCTTAGGCAGTTCTAACTATAGAAACAAGGAGGGATTCTCTAGGGCAGTTTTAACTATAGAGACAGCAAGGAGGGATTCCCTAGGGCAGTTCTAACTATAGAAACAACATGGAGGGATTCCCTAAGGCAGTTCTAACTAGAAAGACAACAAGAAGGGGTTCCCTAAGGCAGTTCTAACTATAGAGACAAGGAGGGATTCCCTAGGACAGTTCTAACTATAGAGACAACATGGAGGGATTCCCTTAGGCAGTTCTAACTATAGAAACAAGGAGGGATTCTCTAGGGCAGTTTTAACTATAGAGACAAGGAGGGATTCCCTAGGGCAGTTCTAACTATAGAAACAACATGGAGGGATTCCCTAAGGCAGTTCTAACTAGAAAGACAACATGGAGGGATTCCCTAAGGCAGTTCTAACTAGAAAGACAACAAGAAGGGGTTCCCTAAGGCAGTTCTAACTATAGAGACAAGGAGGGATTCCCTAGGACAGTTCTAACTATAGAGACAACATGGAGGGATTCCCTTAGGCAGTTCTAACTATAGAAACAAGGAGGGATTCTCTAGGGCAGTTCTAACTATAGAGACAAGGAGGGATTCCCTAGGGCAGTTCTAACTATAGAGACAAGGAGGGATTCCCTAGGGCAGTTCTAACTATAGAGACAACATGGAGGGATTCCCTAAGGCAGTTCTAACTAGAGAGACAACAAGAAGGGGTTCCCTAAGGCAGTTCTAACTATAGAGACAAGGAGGGATTCCCTAGGACAGTTCTAACTATAGAGACAACATGGAGGGATTCCCTAGGACAGTTCTAACTATAGAGACAACATGGAGGGATTCCCTTAGGCAGTTCTAACTATAGAAACAAGGAGGGATTCTCTAGGGCAGTTTTAACTATAGAGACAAGGAGGGATTCCCTAGGACAGTTCTAACTATAGAGACAACATGGAGGGATTCCCTAAGGCAGTTCTAACTATAGAGACAAGGAGGGATTCCCTAGGACAGTTCTAACTATAGAGACAACATGGAGGGATTCCCTAGGACAGTTCTAACTAGAGAGACAACATGGAGGGATTCCCTTAGGCAGTTCTAACTATAGAAACAAGGAGGGATTCTCTAGGGCAGTTTTAACTATAGAGACAGCAAGGAGGGATTCCCTAAGGCAGTTTTAACTATAGAAACAACATGGAGGGATTCCCTAAGGCAGTTCTAACTAGAAAGACAACAAGAAGGGGTTCCCTAAGGCAGTTCTAACTATAGAGACAAGGAGGGATTCCCTAGGACAGTTCTAACTATAGAGACAACATGGAGGGATTCCCTTAGGCAGTTCTAACTATAGAAACAAGGAGGGATTCTCTAGGGCAGTTTTAACTATAGAGACAAGGAGGGATTCCCTAGGGCAGTTCTAACTATAGAGACAAGGAGGGATTCCCTAGGGCAGTTCTAACTATAGAGACAACATGGAGGGATTCCCTAAGGCAGTTCTAACTAGAGAGACAACAAGAAGGGGTTCCCTAAGGCAGTTCTAACTATAGAAACAAGGAGGGATTCTCTAGGGCAGTTTTAACTATAGAGACAGCAAGGAGGGATTCCCTAGGGCAGTTCTAACTATAGAGACAAGGAGGGATTCCCTAGGGCAGTTCTAACTATAGAGACAACAAGGAGGGATTCCCTAAGGCAGTTCTAACTATAGAGACAGCAAGGAGGGATTCCCTAAGGCAGTTTTAGTAATTTCAGTAAGGAAGTCGAGTTTCTCTTGGAAGCCTTGGACATTTATTATCATTTCAAAAAGTAGCGGTAAAGATTAATTTTTAACATTATTTTTCACTAATTACTCACTACATTTTTTACATTTCCATTAATTAACTGTAAATAAATCCTTGAAATAATTTTTTTTTTAATGAGATTCGTTAATTTTTTCAATGAGAATATGTGTGTTTACTTACCCATGGTTGAAAATAATGTATTTTAGTCTTCTCTTTCAATGGGGTCCATAAAATAGCTTAAAAAATAACGTTTTAGTTATATTCAAGTAATGTTGTATCCAGAAAGTGCTATTGTTTCTTAACACTCATGTTTATCTAGAACACACGTTGTTTTACTAATGTGACTCTGTATTATGATTCATGAAGGTGATGTAGTGAGCCCTTGTTTTATAATGTGATAGCAATAATTGAATGTAGGACCATATAAACCTCACATCATATAAACATATATATATATATATATATATATATATATATATATATATATATATACACATAGATAGTTATTTAATGCTCCCAATAAAAGAGTTTCTTCATCAAAAATATATAGTACCAAATTCATACTTTAAATATGGTTATAGCAACTGTTTTTTTTTTTTTTAAATCGTTGAATCGATCTTGGAAAGATCGATTAACTGGTCTTTTTTATTTTTCCTAGATCAATGCTAAGATCTCTTGATCTAAGTCGATCCAGAGAATGATCCAAGGCCTTTGGATCCATCATCCCTCCCTGCTGGTCAGAGCTAGACGTGCTCTCTCACACCTAACTACTGACCAGTGGTCAGATGACTTCCTCCGGTCATGAGGTCAGAGCAAGACGTGATCTCTCTCACCTAACTACTGACCAGTGGTCAGATGACTCCCTCCGGTCATAAGGTCAGAGCAAGACGTGCTCTCTTTCACCTAACTACTGACCAGTGGTCAGATGACTTCCTCCGGTCATAAGGTCAGAGCTAGACGTGCTCTCTCTCACCTAACTACTGACCAGTGGTCAGATGACTTCCTCCGGTCATGAGGTCAGAGCAAGACGTGCTCTCTTTCACCTAACTACTGACCAGTGGTCAGATGACTTCCTCCGGTCATAAGGTCAGAGCTAGACGTGCTCTCTTTCACCTAACTACTGACCAGTGGTCAGATGACTTCCTCCGGTCATAAGGTCAGAGCTAGACGTGCTCTCTCTCACCTAACTACTGACCAGTGGTCAGATGACTCCCTCCGGTCATAAGGTCAGAGCAAGACGTGCTCTCTTTCACCTAACTACTGACCAGTGGTCAGATGACTTCCTCCGGTCATAAGGTCAGAGCTAGACGTGCTCTCTCTCACCTAACTACTGACCAGTGGTCAGATGACTCCCTCCGGTCATAAGGTCAGAGCTAGACGTGCTCTCTCTCACCTAACTACTGACCAGTGGTCAGATGACTCCCTCCGGTCATAAGGTCAGAGCAAGACGTGCTCTCTTTCACCTAACTACTGACCAGTGGTCAGATGACTTCCTCCGGTCATAAGGTCAGAGCAAGACGTGCTCTCTTTCACCTAACTACTGACCAGTGGTCAGATGACTTCCTCCGGTCATAAGGTCAGAGCTAGACGTGCTCTCTCTCACCTAACTACTGACCAGTGGTCAGATGACTCCCTCCGGTCATAAGGTCAGAGCTAGACGTGCTCTCTCTCACCTAACTACTGACCAGTGGTCAGATGACTTCCTCCGGTCATAAGGTCAGAGCAAGACGTGCTCTCTTTCACCTAACTACTGACCAGTGGTCAGATGACTCCCTCCGGTCATGAGGTCAGGAGTGAGGTCTACACCACTGCCACGCACTATTACCCCTGACACTCTTCTACACGTGGTGCTCTATGGGTGGTGGTGAGGGGGAGGGGGGACTTCCGCTGCCGCACCCGACTCTAAAACACCAGGGTTGCCATACACACTGGAAATATCCTACCCCTTTTAGCATTTACAATGCAACCCTAAATGTACCATAAAGATACTTCGCTCAGAAGAAAACGCCTCTCAAAGCCTTATCGGCTATCACGCACGGTCTAACGCGCTACTCTCGCAATAGACTAGTCTGCCGATGACGGGAGAATGAGGTTCAAATCTCTGACGGGTTTATTGAGGGGGGAGGGCGTTTCCAAAATGGGTTCCCCCTCTCTTTCTCTTCACGCAAATGCGGGTATACTTCCTCTAAATTCAACCTTCCTCGTCCTTAAAACCACTAGCGTAATTAGTACATAAGAGTGTAACCCAAACGGGTAGTAAGACGAGGTGCTAAAAAAAGCGAGCAGTCTATAAATGAAGGCTTTATCATGAATCTAAAACTATTCATGAGTAGGGTATTTTCATGAGTGTAGGTCTATCATGAGTGGGGTATTTTCATGAGTGTGGGCCTATCATGAGTGAATGCCAGCTGATTGTTGAAATGTAGTCTTCATATAGTGCAGGTGTAATATAGTTGAGCGTCCCAAGAGGTGTCCTAGTAGCACAACACTCCTCTTTGTGTTAGGATCACGTAATTTTGTTTCTAACCACACGACCGGCAGTGTTACATTTTAAAATAAAGATTATACCATGGACTCCAGAGCTTTGTATCAATACATTTGTTACTAAAGACACGGAATATTATCACTAGAACAAAAATGATGATATACAAACCATGTCTGCAGTCATGTCTGAGGCTGAAGTGTGGGCAATGAACCACATAGAGATAGAAGTGTGGGCAATGAACTACAGACACAGATAGTAGTGTGGGCAATGAACTACAGACACAGATAGACTACTGGCAGTTGAAATGGAATACCGGAGAAGATCAGCCAGAAAATGAGGTCGAGCGAGGGTAAGGAATACAGATATACTGAGATAACTACAATGAATGAGACGGAGAGGAAGAGATTGATATGATTCAGACACGTACAAAGAATGGATAACACTCGTATCCCGAAGATGATCCAAAGACGGAAACCTAAACCCACCGGAGACCGGGTTGTGGCTTTATACTACCAGTAGTAGCTACAGATACATTGTATGCTACCAGTAGTAGCTACAGACACATTGTACGTTCCAAGCGAGTCAAGATGGAAAGACGGAAATTGACCGTATTCAAATAAATTGAAAAATGGCACATAAGCACGGGAATCGAACCAGGGACTTATGGCTCCCTCCTGAGATATGAGTGAAGAATGACCCTGAACAAGGGACAATCCCTGGATAGCTCAGTGGTAGGGCATCGGCACGCTAAGCCTAAGGTCCAGGATTTGGTTCCCATGCTTAGGTGTCCTTTTCCAATTTATTCGAATACGACCCGGTTACGGTCGGGTTCCGTAACTAACCATTCATCCCCCAAGCTTCGCCTTCTATGTATACTTAATTGTATTGCACTGCTTTCTTCCTTCTATAGTTATAGTATTAGTGTTATTCTATAGGCATAGGTAATATCAATAAAAATTGACAACTGCAGATTACATGACTTGATGTGTGAATATGTTAAAGTAGATCTAGTAGCTTTATTATCTGTCAGTGTAGGTCCTTATTATGATAATTAGACTGTAGACCAGCTCATTAATTAGACATAAAACATTTCGAATTCATCCTTTTTTCTATTTTCATATACGAGGAGATTTAGGCAAAAAATAGATGATAACCCCCATAGATTAAAAAGGGGTATTTTCACTATTTAAACGACTATAAAATCCTTAAATCTAAATATTAGAAAAA
The DNA here is from genome assembly GCA_033556935.1 of Timema podura. Taxonomy (NCBI): domain Eukaryota; kingdom Metazoa; phylum Arthropoda; class Insecta; order Phasmatodea; family Timematidae; genus Timema; species Timema podura. The sequence goes on from JAVRXN010000005.1 coordinate 4,471,067, forward strand.
ATACCCGCTTCGAAGGCCACATGGTCTAACGCGCTATTCTCGTGTTGGACTAGACTGCCCAAGACGGGGAGATCGAGGTTCGATCCCGGTTGGATGCACTGAGGGTTTTTTAAACGGGTTTTTCACCCGCCCTTCACGCAAATGCAGGTACACTTCCTATAAATTAAATTATTATTATTAGCACCGCGTCTTACTAACCGTTCGGGTTATACGCACTTACGCTAATGTGCAATGATATGGTGATTGTGAGATGAAATGGAGGACCTACAGTTTAACGTGGAATCCGAACCACGGTAGAGGCCTGGCATTCCTCACATTCACAAGTTGTGATTTAATACACGTCCTGTCAGAGGTGAAGGAAGGGTTTGGCAATCAGATAAATCTGTGCCGGGACCGAGGATTGAGCCCCGGACCCTCAGCACAGAAGTCCGACACCTTACCCCTAGACCACCAGGTCACCTAATAAATTAAACCTTACTATTACCTGACACATTAGTGTCATTACATAAGCGTATAACCCGAACGGGTAGTAAGACACGGTGCTAAAAGAATTATAACAAATAAATAAAATGTTCGTAGACATTAGCTATCCTCAAGGTCCTGACTGACTATAAAAACAACTCGTAGTTCAAGAGCCAAGCTTCCAGAAATCGCTGCAGACACTTTTTCCCCCATAAATTGAGGGTTATCTTGTTTTTGCCTCGAAACACCTCAGAGATAGACGAGGTTTTTTAAGACCACGCGTTGTCATTTGTTTACAATATTGCTTACGTAATGTAGCAGAGACTCTAAAGCTTACCAACCTAGGAATAAGAGGGAGTGAGGCAGGGGTGTCCAGAGAGCGTCATCGTCTCTTGAGAAGGTTTGAATCCTGGTTATAGCAGTGTAAACAGCGTGGATGTGGTTCGAACCCCGCGTTGATCAGATCACGTGATCTGAACTTGTTACTTTTGATGGATCATATTGATAATAAGGTGACATTGGCTTCTTGGTATAGTGGTTAGAGCCCCTATCTACCGGTCCAGAGGTCCTGACTTCGAATCCCGGCAGTAACATAGGTATTCTAACGAGCTACTCTCGCAGTAGACTAGAATGCCGATGACGGGGAGATCGAGGTTCGAATCTCAGTAAGGTGTACTGAAGGTGGTTTTTCCAAAATAATTTTCCACTCTTCTTTTACGTAAATGTGGGTACACTTCCTCTAAATATAACCTTCCTAATCCTTAAAACCACTATCGTAGCTAGTACATAGGCGTATAATCCGAACGGGTAGTAAGACGCGGCGCTAAAAAATGTGTATGTGTATTTGTGTGAGTGTGTATGTGTGTATGTGCTGTACAGCACTCACCCTACGCCTAAAAGCTAAGAGGACACTACTAGCCTAAAAGAGGGTGGGCGGAAACTAAGGAAATAATTATAAAAAAAGGTGAAATATTTGAATTATTTATTCAATGTAATAAACAGAGGTAAAACAACAAATCACATGGCCTTACAAGTCAAACTGAAGTGTGTTGGTAAAACAAATTAATCATGAGTGAGTCTGCACTTGGCGCAGTACGTTTGAGAGTATATATTCAAACTCTCAAGGTATATTATTATTTTATTCGAACTAGTCTGGAAGAGACCAAAATTATAAACAATATGGTTAGTATTGTAATAAAATAATTTAAAGAACCTTTCTTAAATGATTTACAAAGTATCTCGGTGACTTGGTGGTCTAGGGTTAAGGTGTCAGACTTCTGTGCTGGGGTCCGTGGTTCAATCCTCGATCCCGGCACAGATTTATTTGACTACCAAACCCTTCCTTCACCTCTGACAAGACGTGTATTAATCACAACTTGTGAATGTGTGGAGTGCCAGACCTCCACCGTGGTTCGGATTCCATGTTAAACTGTAGGTCCTCCATTTCATCTCACAATCACCCTATGATTACACATTAGTGTGCGTATTAACCGAACGGGTAGTAAGACGCGGTGCTAAATAATAATATTAATAATAAAAATAATAAAATATGAAAAAAAGGAAAATTACTTTTTAACTGGCACTCAGAAACATGTTTCGTTAAATACTTTTATAAATTTGGCTACAAAAAGTCTCTCATTTTCTCGTTATTTATGTAGAAAGATGTCATACAAATTATTTAGTTTTAAATAAAGCCTGCTAGAATATTAGATCATGCATTACCCACCAGAATGCGCTACTCCACGTAAGTAGATGTATCTGACATCTAGCAGAGGAAGTAGAAACTGTAAAGGAAAGGCCTGGCATCTCTGAGTCGATAATAAAACTATATTAATTTCGAGATCAACACATTCCTTGAGTAGTTTGTATATGATATATGCGAAATTTAAGAAAAAAATAATAATATGGAATTTACTCACGTCATTATGGTTGATGATTATTTTTATCAAAAAATATCTAAAAAAATAATTAACTATGTAAATAAATCGATTAATTTTTCTTCAAAATTGACACGAATTATTGGTAACGAATCTAATTAAACAGATTATTTAAAAAGCCAAACAAATACTTTATACAAGCTTAAACTTTAAAAAAATTCTTAACACCACGCCTTACTAACCGTTCGGTTATACGCCGATGTACTAATTACACAAATAGGTTAGTGATTAAAAGATTTTACACAAAGTATGCTAAGCTCAAACTTTTTTTAAAAAAACTTCATTGGGATAATGCGTAAATTTTAAACAAATTGTTATCTTAAAATTGCAATAAAACTAAAAACTGTGTGCATCTTGGTAGCATGTATTGAGGATTTCACGGATTAAACAGCATAACTTTTAGAACTTGGCGAAGGATCGAAAATCTAACTAGAATTTTGTTGTTGTTGAGATTAAATCGTTTTCACTTCCTTCTAGAACAACAGCAAAAAACAAAACAAAATAAAAATAAAGGTACTAAATCAAATATTTTTTATTTATTTTTTTGTTCGAAATAATAGCCTCTGGTAAAATCTTTGCACAACTTTCGAAGCAATCTCTTAAATTGATATTTTTAAAAATTAGTTCATGTTAATAACGCGACTTTTCAATGTTTCATACCGGATTCCTCCTAAATAAAGCGAAGTTCGGAACAAATTAGGATTAATCCTAGAGATTATTTAATACAGCACAACTTTTATACCAAGGTTTTTTTTGATAAAACTAATATTTTTAGTGTGTTTCACTTTTCGTGCGAAAAAGCGTGTTTTTATTTAGTCTTTTGCTGTTTTCTCGAAAAGTAAGCGGAAACAAAAAGTCTCCAAAAGACATTTTGTATGATATTTTTGACCCTCTACCATTTTCCAAAGTTTGGCTGTTTGATCGGGGACATATTGTATAACAAAGTGCATAGTAATAATATACACGACCACAACAAATTAAATAAATTAACATATAAAGCCAGTACAAAAATAAATGAACCAAAATTTAAATCTCACATCTATATGTCGATTTTAAAACTTGTGCTCTACCAAGGTAACTTAACATAAACTAGACTAAACTAGTTTGAAATTATTTTTGTTTGTTTTTTCAAACAAATTTGGACACGCTCAGCTCAGTAAAATTGGCCCAAAAAATTTAAATTTTTTAATATGTTTATTCGTCCACTTTTTTTTTAATACGGTATTTTAAAAACAATTTAGTCTTGTGTGACTTTTACCTGTGTAAAAACACGCTCCATTTTTTCTCCAAACATGCTTACATTGGTTCATTTTGTGAAATTATAATATCCCTAGCGACAAAATCGTGTTCCAAATAAAACTTTAAAAAAAATATATATTTTCTAGGTAATTAAATTAACATATTTCTATCTACTTATTTAACTTTTTATCGTGTACCATGGTCACTAACACGGTGACTGTGATCCACGGCAGTTCTAGTAACTAATGATGGTCTGTTCAGTTACGACAGAACGCCGCTAGATAGCAGCAAAGATCACAAGTCGACACCACTTCTTGCCATGTTCACACTTCTTCGAGAAGGACAACTGATTTGATTTTTAATTAATAAAGTCATCTACTACAATAAAAGACAAACTGTGATTTATAATCAACTTAAAATTAGGAGGAACAACAATTTATAGTTTGAATTAACATGTCAAATTGCCAATTGGTTTGGTTAAGCGTGTAATAAAATAATATTTATAAGTACAATTATTGCGACAGTCACATAGGTACTATTAAAATTTTGATAGAAGGTTTATCTTATTTTAGGAAATAATGTAATAATATAACTATGCTTATTTAGTTTTAAATGTTCCTAAATAAAATTAAAATTATATATGGCCACCGAAGCGGGTTATGATATATTGTTGAGAGGGTTTTCTATTGTAGGATTCTGGTAGAAAAACAGTATTAGAAAATACAGGTAGGCCGTATTAATTTTCTTGTAACATTAATAATATTATTGATACATATAATATTAATAATGTTACTATGATAATTATTAATATTATGTTTATGTATTTATACTTTTATCAAAATCAAAAATCTGGTTATTTGAATATATAAAAATAGATTTAATAACTTTTTAGCTATCTTCCTACCAGAATCTTACTGTTAATTTATCCTAGTTCCTTAAATGTGTTTTTGGTATATTTTATCTTAATTGAGTCACGGTCGTCCCCGAAAGGTCAAGACACTTGACGAGACGAACCCGTTTAAAGACAAATAAAGGTTGCAGTAATGTACTACACAAACTTTATATCCATATTTTTATGCCTGTTGCTTTCAATAAAATGCCTTCATTTAGTTAATTCGTTAGTATTAATATGAAAGTTCTCTGTCATAGGTATAAATGCATTCACAAAAATTAAATATAGACTACTATAATTTGCTGAAGAATTTATGAAAAAAGCATTTCACAAATTAAATAAATGTTACGGTGCATTGAGCAGACTTTCTCCCGCTTTTATCTTAAAATAGACATTTACTGAAAATTCATAAGATTTGTGAAACGAAATAATATACATTTTTGCCGAAACACTCCACCAACTAGCACACATGAAATAATATACACTGTTACAGAAACGTTGAGGAGGAGGAGGAGAAGAAGAAGAAGAAGGAGGAGGAGGAAAATAGTTTCCACCAAAGAGCATAGCTATCAATTTCACCTATCAAACCCCGAATAAAATAGACATATTTGCTTATAGCTCAGAAACTATTGGTTGTATAAAAATATATTTCAATTAAAACATTTTTATATATAATAATACCACAACTTTACAATGATAGGTTATTTCTTATATCAAACCGTTGCGGAGATGTGATCAGAATTGTATATTTCTGCATGTATAAAGTATCTACCCGCAAAGTAATGTTCTTTGGAAAATGGGAGTTTCCATTTTATTCGTTATGTTGAAAGATTGCCTGGATACAATATTCTTATCAAAATCTTTAGAGTGGATTTTGAGAAACGCAAGATTTTTTTTTTCTTTTTGCCTTTCAACAAACTAATTCCGCAGTCCACTGATCTAAACTCTTTCACTCGTTTTAATCTAACTCTGTGAGAAAAAATACAATACCAGAATAAAATACATGTTATATAGTAATTAATTATAATGTATGATATTTTTATAAACTTATATCAATATTTATTGATGATGGTTATGAACGAACCCAATAGTATATTTTGCTATTCTAAATTATTATGGACGCTTGTAATAAGTTCCCACGGTCCCCGGTTTAGTTCCAGTACCGACCACCCGCTCTTTGAGCACAACTTGAGGGAGTGGGTATTTGTACAAATATTCACCAGCATTCGTCTGGACAGGGACTGGTACCCCTATTACCATTGGTTAGGACTACCGAGCTAGATTCAGATAAAGAGTGTGACCCAACCAGTGGCCCATGGGCTAAATGCGGCCCACAGTCACTGAAAATGTGGCCTTCAGAGTATCCTGGTGGAAAATGTGAAATAGCTAATAATTCAAATAAAAATATATTTGTTGAAAAGGTCATGATAAAATTATATATATTTATTCATCAAATAAATGCATAGTAAGATGCAAGTTTGTTTTATGTAAGTCTGTTGGCGTGCATATTTTTAAAAATAGATTTGGGGGTGGGGGTGGAATAAAGTTTATTGGCAGTAAAATTTGTAAGATTCCACCAACTAAAAATACAATTTATTATAAGTATTGAAAATAATTGTTGATTAAGTGTTTGTTGGCCTATATTGAGTTGATGGGTGCTGGGAGGGGGATTTACGGGGTTTAAACACCCCTTCCACGAAATTTTCCAACTTTTTAATATGAACCTTAGATAACTTATTGAGGCATTCATTTTTCAAAATATTGCCAAGGAAGGACAACTCCAAAATATTTTCTAGAGGAATTAAATTTTCTAAAAAATGTCCAGGTGAACATCACTATAAATAGTTCCAAACAACTTTAAAGGTTTTTTTTTTAGTGTTGGGAAAATACCACTTCAAATAGCATCTAGAAAATTTAATTTATAAAAACAAAATCTTGGTGAGCAGTAATTAAAATAGCCTTTAGAAGCATCCAATTTGTCAAAATTTTGCCGAAGGAAGACTACTTGAAATAGACTTTAGGAATATCCAAATTTCAATATTTTTTTTTTAGCAGAGAGTACTATTTTAGATAGCTTTTAAAAAAGTATAATTTTCAAAAAATTCCTCAAACAAGCACCACCCCAAATAACTTCTAGGAGCATCCAATTTTCTATTAATAACTGGAAGGGGAAGGGGATTTTTGGGGGCGGGGAGAGAATGGTAGAGTATAAAGTACCTAAAAAAAGTTACTTGCCCCCACCTCTCCCCTCCTACACAGATAAAGTTCCGCCACTACTGTATAAAGTTCCACCCCTACTGTATAAATTGACAATGTTCTTATTTCTTAGGTTTAATAATACCGTAAGTCTCAATATCCTGTAGTAAACCTACACTTTTTACCCCTCCCCAATTGAATTATCCTTACACCCATGGTATATTATTAAATACAGCCTATATTCCAGCCGTGGTGCGAACCAAGGATCCCTTAAGATGAAACACGTTGCACCACCCTGAGATAAACTATTATTGGGGTCAACTCTTGAACGGTGTCCTGTGTTTGACCTTTAGTTTAGTATTTTACTTCTCATCGGAGTGAACTGCATCGATAGACTCGCAGGCTAAGGTGTCGACTTCATCTGGTCCGGGTTTCCGGCGATGGGGAGGTCACATTTATAATCCAGGACGAATGTACTGAAGCTATTTTTTTTCTCCCACAAGTGATTTTTTTTTCTATTCTCCCTTCACGCAAATACGGATGCATTTACTATCTATTATATTCTGTTCACCCTTATTTCATTATTTTATTTTTAGCACCACGTCTTACTACCCATTCTGGCTCTACACATATGTGCTAAAATTACACTAATGGTTTAGGAATTAGGAAGGTTATGTTTATGACAAGTGTGCCTACATCTGCGTGGAGAGAGAGTGGAAAAGCATATTCAAACCACTCTCAGTACACTCTACCGAGATTCGAACCTCGATCTCCCCGTTATCAGCAGTCTAGTCTACTGCGTGAGTAGCGCGTTAGGCCATGCGGTCACCGAAGTTTACATATTCAAATAACTCTGTTGGGCAGTAAGACACGGTGCACAACAACAACAATAATAATAATAAGTGTCGTGCTAAGTTATGTGTTGCTAAATGTGCTCTCAATATGTTCTAGAGACACGTGGCTCGTTCAAACGACACCGCCAGAGCTCAACAGGTCCTGTAAACAGCTCGAGACGTGCTCTCGATCACCAACACGAGAAGCTATAAACATGTTGCCAATCCAGAACATGGCACACAAAATATCTCATTGCGTTTGGCGTCTTACAGGCGCACTTGAAATATCCGAGTACTCACGGTTTAGAGCCTCATTTTATAGTGAGCCTACCTGCTCCGGTGGCCGCATGGTCCAAGGTGTCACTCTCGCAATATACTAAACTGTCAATGGCGAGATTCGGGTTTGGATTCCGGTCAGGTTAACTGAGGGTAGGTTTTTACAAAAAATGTTCTCCACGTAAATGCGAGTGCACTTCCTTAAATTCAACCTTCATCATCCCTATATCATTAGCGTAGTTAGTACATATGTGTATAACTTGAACAGGTAGTAGAAGCGGTGCTAAAAAAAAAGGATAATCAATTTGTTTGAAAACTTTCTTCGTCTGCGCTTTTATACTTAAAACTCGTTGTGGGTTCTGCCCCCAAACCCCCGGTTAGTTTTATTCAAGTGGATGTAAACTAATGTAATGTTTTGAACGTAACAACTTAAAGTTCCGTATTGTATTGTATATACCGCACCGACTTTAAAGTTGCGCCGCCATTTTGAATTTTTTTCGGGGGTTAAAAATTAAATGTTTAGCTTTTTGTAATTTTCCACCGGTTACTGGCTAAAAGCTATAAGTTTGCCAAATTTCAAGTTTCTAGCTCATATAGAATGGGTAAGATTAATGTCGGTGAGTGAGTGAGTGAGTGAGTGAGTGAGTGAGTGAGTGAGTGAGTCAGCCAGCCATGTGTCTTAATAGTCGTATAATATCTTTCTTTCTTCTGTATCTTCAATTATTTTATTACCGTGCACTTCTTTAAATACTATCTTTATCATGGTTTCTGAGTTCTTGAAATTAGTGATGAGGGAACTGGAATTACAGCGAAATTAAAACACAGCCCGTACTATACAGTCCCGGTGAGCACATACGTATGACGGATTGCATATTCATAAACTTAATCAGGCGCTTTAATTTGAAATATAATATTATTCGATACAACTTTCAACATCATGTTTTTAAAGGGGTATTTAGGTCTATTCTACTTGGGGTTCATTGTTACTTTACATAGGTTTCTTTCACAGGGATGACATAAGTTCCGTCCCGAAGATTTTATGAGCCCAAGTTCCTATCTAAATTCCGTTACGTCATTATCAAAGGCGGTGTAAATTCCATCCGTAATAAATTGATTTTTAGAAACATTTTATATGATATTTTAACGTTTAAAAATTTAACTTCGTAGGTGAAAAATATTCCGAAATAGTTGTGATTCTGTACCAAGTTTTTTGATTTTGAAATAAAATATTTATGTTCGTTTAGACATTTTTTTCCCCCAAAGAAATTGAGGTTCGTTTGGACAAATCGTGATGAAGAATAACACGACAAAAATAATTGTTTCTACACTCCGTTATTAAAACTATTTTTTGTAGGTTTAACCTCTACACTTTAATATAAAAATGTTGTCGTGTTGAAATAAATATTTAAAATATAAACTAAATTGTTTTCAATGTTATATTTAATTGGCTATAATTTATTATATGCAATATTATTTATCTAAGGAAGGGTTAGGGAGGGATTCCATTTACATAGAATTCTTATAATGACGGAAAGGAATTTATATCAGAGCTTATAAGAATGGAACGGAATTTACATAAGCGTTTATAAGGATGGGACGAAATTTACATAAGAGGTTATAATGATGGCACGGAATTTACATCAAAGCTTATAATGATTGGATGGAATTTACATCAGAGCTTATAATGATGGACGGAATTTACATAAGAGCTTATAAGGATGGGACGGAATTTACACCAAGCTTATAATGATGGGACGGAATTTACATAGAGCTTATAAGGATGGGACGAATACAAAGGCAATGTTAAAATATATTTTAGTAATCTATATATATTTTAATTTGAAAACAGCAACAACAAAAAATAACATAATTGATGACAGTAGATAATTATAAAATGTTTAGGTCAATAATGAAAACAACATTTGATTGTCACAAGCTTTCTAGTTGTTAAAAAAAACCTAAAACAATTTTTTTTCACCTGCAATTATTCTATTCCTAGACTTCTAAAACGTTCTCAGTCGTTTTAATGATGTAAACACACTTCCAAAATGTGTTTCGAAATTTGTCCAAAATGAAGGATAGAAAGCAAGCAAGCCAGCAAGACGCGCAGCGAGGGTAATGGTGACGTATAAAGCGGGGAGAGGGTAGAGGTGTCGGCAGATGTGAGCAGATTGCCTCCTCAGAATCTGGCGGCCATGTTGTAAACTTAACACACGGTAGTTGTCTATGTGGTGCTCTACATCCAGCATGTGGGAATCACATCACCAGCAAGCTCCGTGGACAGATAACTTCAAAGCTTGTTTTCAGAAACACAATGGCGGCGGTCATAAGACTCGACATTTATTAACTTGTTATTTTTTATCACTAACAAAAAATCATTCTTGTAACGAGCTCATATCACTGTAATTGGAGACAGTCATTGTTCACTTTTGTGGATCTAATGTAACATTTTAAACCTAGGCGTGTGTGTACAGTCACACTAAAAAAATGTGTCTTGAATTTTAATTTAATCGCATGATATGCTCTTCGAATCCTAAAATACTGATTATATTATGTACCAGGCATTAAGGGAACAGATTATATTGTGTACCAGGCATTAAGGGAACAGATTATATTATGTACCAGCATTAAGGAAAGATTATATTTGTACCAGGCATTAAGGGAACATATTATATTATGTACCAGGCATTAAGAGAACAATTATATTATGTACCAGGCATTAAAGGGGAAACAGATTATATTATGTACCAGCATTAAGGAACAGATTATATTGTACCAGCATTAAGGAAACAGATTATATTATGTACCAGGCATTAAGGGAACAGATTATATTATGTACCAGGCATTAAGGAAACAGATTATATTATGTACCACGCATTAAGGGAACAGATTATATTGTGTACCAGGCATTAAGGGAACAGCACGTGAAATATTTTCCTGTACTCCACATGTTATTGTAGGCACACTCTTCTCAGAAAATACATCTCCTTCAAAAATAATTACCGCCTCATTAGTTCTTTAAACGCCGAACGTAGTTGTCTAGAACGTACAGACTGTTTGTTGTAAAAATTAACGTACACGAAGCCAAAGTTATTTGGGAACATTTAAAAAAAAAAAAACACCCAACAGCGCCTCGACTTTGAGTTTGTACATTGAACAAGAATAAATGATTGGCTTTGTCCGTTAATTACGATGATTTGATTGAGGAATTTTAAGTCAATAACATATTCAGGGGAGCAGGTGTCTCACTCACCCTTTAGGACAGGAAGATGAACAAATCTTGATAGGTTTTGATATTTTGAGGCAAATCCATTATTTTATTTCAGTTTTACTTTCTCATGAAGAAAGTAACTTATTGTGTGTGATCTTGAAAATGTTTGACTCAAAACTATGACGTATCTTTACGTTTTATGTGTCCTCCAACCCCCTTCCTATTTCGTCTATCTCCATGTCTTCTTTATGTCTGTCCTTGAGGCTAGAGCCGAAACGATTAAATTAATCTTTTTTCAAAATGTATATTTAGATGTTATACGGTCACACCTCAGGTTTTTTTTTATTAATTTTGACTCTTAGCGCTTAAACCAAGGGAGTGAAATAAGTGCAACCAAACAACTTTTAAGTTTGATTCAAGTTCATTGAGATATTTACATCTTTTAAATAATTTTTATGAGAGATCTTTCACAATAAAGTATTCCATTTAGAGCACTTTGTTTTTTATGACGTGTCACTATTTGAAAAATACGATCGGTATTTCTCTTTTGATAGAGATGTGTTGATTATACGTAATTAGTACATAGGCGTAAACACGAACGGGTAGTAAGATGCAGTGCTAAAAAAAATACTAAGATACATTATACACAAACTATAGCCATCAATAACACATAATAATAATACAAATTGGTTGTCATGGCCAAACAAATCGATGAAAAGAGAATAGAAAGGTAGCACGAATTGGAGGAATTTGACTGTCATTATTCAAATAAGGCGAATTTTCCAAAAACCATCCTTCCCTTAGATCTAAAGCGAAAATTAAAATCACAATCTTAACTCATGGTAGGGTCATGTAACATTTAAATTTAAATCCATTAAATTAAATTCCTATTAGCACCGCGTCTTACTACCCGTTCGGGCTGTACGCACTTACGCTAATGTGCAATGGTAGGGTGATTGTGAGATGAAATGGAGGACCTACAGTTTAACGTGGGATCCGAACCACGGTGGAGGCCTGGGCATTCCACACATTCACAAGTTGTGATTAATACACGTCTTGTCAGAGGTGAAGGAAGGGTTTAGCAATCCGATAAATCTGTGCCAAGACCGAGGATTGAACCCCGGACCCCTAGCACAGAAGTCTAACACCTTACCCCCTAGACCACCAGTCACCATGAAAATTAAATTAAATCAATTCAAGGAAGTACGACGAAATTTAGTTAATGATGTGGACATTTTAAGTGAAAACGAAATGTTATTAATATTGGTTAAAATAAAATAAAAAGTTTCAAAATTTAAAAAAATAATAATTGAATCATCTATTTTTTAAAGCAAAACCTCTTTTAGTGAATTTTTTATAAAACCGTTACTCAGGTTTGTTCTATATAATAAGCTCTAAAGATTATCTTTCAAAATGGTGGACACATTGAACAGTCGATTGATAGCATCCAGACGAACAGGGTTGATGTTTCTCTGGTCGAATGTTTCGACGTTAGTATTTGTTTTCAAACAATGACCAGATTGCAGGATCAAACAAGTGTTATTAAGTCTTGTCATGAAAGCTCACTTGTTTTGTAAGAGTTTGTTTTCAAGGATCACGTGATGTATGTTGTGCGCTATTTGTCTCGCTAGGTGAACATGTAGAGTACAGAGATAGTCCATCGTACAGGTGTTTAGACACCTTTCAAGAGAAACACCGTCCGGATAGATTCAGATGGGTGGGTGCCATGGGTGTTGATGGCTCTACATTATTACGGAGGACAGAACTAACATAGTTTCACGAAAATAATAAAACCACTTCGTACCAAATGAATCACACGAATAAAATTATAGCAAATTAATGTCACATAACAAGACCTATATCCAAACAAAAATATGACCGAGCATAAAAATCCCGTATTTATTTTTTATAATCACGTCTTACTAGCCTTTAGGGTTATACACTTATATACTAATTACGCTAATGATTTTATGGATTTGGAAAGTTATATTTAGAGTAAGTGTACCGTCATTTGCGTGGAGGAAGACCGTAAAACCGTAATGGAAAAACCACCCTCAGTACACCCGACCGAGATTGGAACCTCGATCTCCCCGTTATTGTCAGTCTAGTCTACTGTGAGAGTAGCGCGTTAGACCACGCGGCCACCGAAGCGGGTGTGATGAAAGCTGTTATTTTAGAGTTTCTCCTAAAGTGAATCACACATACACATACACATACACACCAGAAAGTATCACACAAGCTTCACGCCCATCAAAATAAGCCCCCACACGCAGCTAGGAGATTAACAAACAAGATTGTTGGACACATTTCTTAATATTTTCACTGTACTTAGAACTTATTTTATTTCTTTATTGAGATTTTTTAAGGATTTAGAAATAAATCAATTAACTTAAATAGTTATGCCGATATTTTTTATATATACTGAGCATATTAGAGAATGTCTCCAACAAAAGAAAAGTAAATAAACGCTGCACCACACATATTTTAACGCTCTGTTACCAAAAACCGGAAACAATGACTTAAAACCCTTGATAAGGGACAATAATATATAGTGTTGCAGAAACATAATGGGGAATAAAGCCTCACATTACACCAAAGAGCATAACAATAAATTCTCCGTTTCTCAAAATTCAATTTAAAAAAAGAGATATATTTGCCAACAGCTTGGAAACATTTAGTATTATACAAAATATATTAAACATATTTTATTATATTTAATACCATTACAACTTTTCAATATTTCGTAAGAGTTGCGGAGATATGATCCAAATTGGAGATATCCGCTCATGTGAAGTAACCTTTAATTCATTTTCATGGAAATATACGCGCCATTTTGTTTTAGCGTTGAACAGTGTAACTATACGAATTTTAATCAAATTATTATAGCAGATTTCGAGAAAATCGGCTTTTTTCACTCTAATCTTAAATTTAGGAATGAGAGAAAATTAAAAAAAAAATCCCTCTGAAAAACCTTATAAAAACCCCAGACACCAAGTTTTAGCCCGAACAGTAAAATTATTTTTGCTCTGGCCAGAGATACAAACAGTAAAAACAACTCTTTCGGAATCAAGGTATGTCGACATCCATTAAGGTCAAGAATTCAATATTTTTTATGATTACAATACATTCTATCTCCGAACGATAGGAAGAAAGTAGAAATGTTGAACATAAATACAAAATATTAATAACAGGATATTAAAAATTCCCTTGTATATAATTGTAGCAGCCAGCAGACACGTGAAGCTTCAAGTTGAGTGAGAATTGAGCTTAGTAGACAGTAAACGTCAGTGAAGCAGAGTTATCGCCCAGTATGTGGGAGGGAGCCATGGTAGCTTTAAAACTCTGGGGAAGATACTACTGCGGTTTGCTATTGCAACCACTAGAATCAATATACACACTGCATTATACTACCAACCTGCATGCAGCCTTCCTTCCTGGCTGTAAGGGTCAGTACTATGGACATTTATATACCAACCTGCATGTAGCCTTCCTTCCTGGCTGTAAGGGTCAGTACTATGGACATTATACTACCAACCTGCATGTAGCCTTCCTTCCTGGCTGTAAGGGTCAGTACCATGGACATTATACTACCAACCTGCATGTAGCCTTCCTTCCTGGCTGTAAGGGTCAGTACTATGGACATTATACTACCAACCTGCATGGAGCCTTCCTTCCTGGCTATAAGGGTCAGTACCATGGACATTATACTACCAACCTGCATGCAGCCTTCCTTCCTTCCTGGCTGTAAGGGTCAGTACCATGGACATTATACTACCAACCTGCATGGAGCCTTCCTTCCTGGCTGTAAGGGTCAGTAGCATGGACATTATACTACCAACCTGCATGCAGCCTTCCTTCCTTCCTGGCTGTAAGGGTCAGTACCATGGACATTATACTACCAACCTGCATGCAGCCTTCCTTCCTGGCTATAAGGGTCAGTACCATGGACATTATACTACCAACCTGCATGGAGCCTTCCTTCCTGGCTATAAGGGTCAGTACCATGGACATTATACTACCAACCTGCATGCAGCCTTCCTTCCTGGCTATAAGGGTCAGTACCATGGACATTATACTACCAACCTGCATGCAGCCTTCCTTCCTTCCTGGCTGTAAGGGTCAGTACCATGGACATTATACTACCAACCTGCATGCAGCCTTCCTTCCTGGCTATAAGGGTCAGTACCATGGACATTATACTACCAACCTGCATGGAGCCTTCCTTCCTGGCTGTAAGGGTCAGTACTATGGACATTATACTACGAATTCATAATTTAACTAAAGGTGCAGTTTATAGATACAAGATACAACACAAGTAAATGATACATGTTTTAAGGAATGTTTGAATGTATTAGCACTGAGAGCATCTAAAGCGGCGTTTTTCAAGAGGTGCGTCACGAAGGGTCAGCAGGTGTGCCAACAAGGATCAACCTATGTGCCATCAAGGGTCAGCTGTGGCGCCACCAATGGTCACCGGGTGCGCCACCAAGGGTCAGCGGATGCGCCACTAAGGGTCAGCGGTTGTGTCGCGAATGGTCACGGTTGTGTCGCGAAGGGTCTGCGGTTGTGCCGGGAGTTTTAAGCGAAACAAAATTGATTTGATGAAATCCATGATTGATATTATTTCTTTTAAATTTCACAATTAAATTAAATTAAATTGCATTCAATTTATAATTTATATTTAGTGTTTATTTTTTCACGTCGGCGTGGCACGCAAATCTTGTCCCTGGTTCAGGACAGTCGCTGCTGGTGCCCAATAGATCAGCGATATTTTAAAATTACACAGATGGCTTTGAAGGTTTTTTTTTTTACTTTCCAAGTTCTTCAAGAGTAACGACGCGTTTTCTAACTTCTTTGCGGCCATGGGAACGAAAGTGAAGTGTGTTTTGCGTCAGGGCCTGTCACCATTATTGTGACGAATGGCGGTAAACAGCGGACCGAATCGGTAGTTTACAAGGAAATATAATAGAAAATAGCCGTTCATGGCGGGTGTTAAAACGTTACATCCTTGGTTTTACGGCACCATTTATTACATCCGGGATTCAGAGAAAGAGAAAAGATGTTTCTTTTTCTGTGATCATGCAAAAAAAAAAATATATGTCGTAGGAGAGATTCGTATTTATTTGGAAAGAAATAACACGTACCGTAAAAAAAAACCTTTTAATCTTGATTTGGGCAGCGTTACCATTTTTAAATTATTATAAATAGTAGTGTGTGTTTTAAGACAGTCGTAGGCCCAGGCAATTTTTTATTTCTAGAGGTCTGTGACTCAGATATTTTTACTCACTTTTGTACTAATTTCATCATTTGCACGCATAAAAAAAATTAAGAATCTTGAAAAGCTCATAGCAAGTTTTTCCGAATGTAAAATAACATTTAGAATCTATCTCTCCGTTTTGGGAACAAGTGCTGAAGGAGAAAGAAGATTCTCAAAGACGAACTCTACATCTCCGATCAACAATAGGCAATCAACAATTGTCGTCACTTTCAATAGGAAATTATGTTAAGCGACAAATGACAATCGGTGACATAATTTATGAAATTTGCGCATACAAAATGTCGCAAAGTGAACATTCAAACACCAAATTAAAAGTATCTACTAGACCTACCCCAATGTGTGAGGGTGTTGAGAAACGTGTCGACTTATGTCAATCAAATATCAAAATAAATATTAGAAATTAAAATTTACTGTTTTTCTTATTTTGAGATTTTTGTTTTGTTTGTGTATTTTTTTAAGTGAAATATTGAAGCCCTTAAAAACGGTTCGTAGGACCTAGGCGCTGTTCCTAGTCGGCCTAACGGATAACGAAGCCCTGTATAGTATATATATATATATATCATACTATATATAGTTACTTTAAGCACCGCGTCTTACTACCCGCTCGGGCTATACGCTAATGTAATAATAACGGTAATGGTTTTAGGGAATAGGATAGCTATATTTATAGAAATTCACGCGTATTTGTTTGGAAGGAGAGTGGAAACGATACAGGTAAACCCACTTCAGTACTACCGGTCTTTGTTAAAGCCATCGCTAAGTCAAACAAGACGAGACTGACGCCTCTGTCCACGTGTCCACCAGTACTCTATTAAGATAATTTTTTATATTTTTTCTGTCGTGTTTTGTGTTGATTGAAAAGAATGTGTGGTAAATCTATAATAATAAAAGGAATTGTTTGTGTTTGTTTGTGTGCGATGCCCAGCCGGACGGAAGGGGGTCCGAATGCACCACCAAGCCAGATTTTAAAATTTTTAACTAGCTTTTTAATTAGGGTATTTTTAACAATTTTTTGAAGTATATATATATAATTAATATAATTCTTATACCACAGTGGTCACGGGCAACCCCGTGCGGGATTGTTATATAAACTATTTTCAGGTAAGTTGAAAAATTACAGCTTGAAACGCTCAACAACTCAGCACGGTCGGCAACTACTACTGAATTTAAAGTCTGGGTTCGATTCCTTGTATGAACGGAATATTTATCATTTTATGAAATAGGGTATCTTCTTTTACAGGGAACTGACTGGTCCTGTGTTAGTATAACCAGTTCGTTCTAAAAGTGCCCAACTGGACCGGGTTCTATTCCCGAATACAAAAGGTTATATTTCATCTCTACTGATAGTTTGATTTGTTCTCATAACATAAAAAACTGTTTTCAAATAATAGTTTTTGCCCAACACATATTGTATCTGACTAGCACAATATTTATTATTATTTTTATTACGATAGAATTCGAAATCTCTAGTAGCGAAGACTCCATTGGGATGCCCCTTTTTTTTAAAAATTTAATAGTAAAAAAATTACCGCTTCTGCGGCCGCTTGGTCTAAGGCGTTACTCTCGCAATATACTAGACTGCTGATGACGAGGATATCGGGGTTTGATCCCGGTCGGGTGTACTGAGTGTTGTTTTCCACCCTCCCTCCAAGCAAATGTGGGTACACTTCCTCTAAACACAGCCTTACTCATCACTAACACATTAGAGTATTAGTACATAGGTGTTTAACCCGAATGGATAGTAAAACGCGGTGTTAAAAAACTAAGCCAGATTATAAGTAAAAACCCGCTTCGGTGGCCACGTGGTCCAAGGCGTTACTCTCGCAGTAGTCTAGTACGGCGTCCGACGGAGTGAAAAGACGGGCTCCGGGATGTCGTCAGCAGCGACCGTCACATTGAACAGGTGGACCACTTGCCTCATCTGCTAGACTGCTGATGACGGGAAAATCGTGTTTCAAATCTCGTTCGGGTATCTAAGATGGTTTTACAAAATGGTTTCCACTCTTCCTCTACGCAAATGCGGGTACACTTGCGTTTATGTAACCTTCCTATTCCCTAAAAACATTCACGTAGTTAGTACATAAGCGTATAACCAACGTAGTAAGACGCGTGTTAGAAACAAAACTATAAAACGTGGTGCATAAGAAGAAGTTAATAGGCCATCAATGAAAGTACAAATTAAAAGAAACTATTACAGTGCTAGGTAACTATCTCTGGAAGTATCTTTCCCCCACCCTGGGTGGGTACGAGCCCAAAGTATCTTTCCCCCACCCTGGGTGGGTACGAGTCCAACTGTTTGGGAACTCCATGTGAGTCAAGAAAAAACTTCTCAGGACCGCGTCGTCGCGTCTTTGACCGCATTTTCGAGCACACAAGTTTTATGCAGCCGCCTTGTTTATTATCAGACAGCGCATGTCTGTGACGTCATTCGCCTGTTAGCGAGTCCCGCTAAAACAAACATGGCCGCGCTCTGGAGAATTTCTAGTTGATTGCGGCCATCAATTAAGATCGCAACCATACGGCCTCTAGTACACTTTAACTTCTTGGTCGTCTTTAGGTACCGCGCGCTCTTCCTCCGCACTAGGAACTTTTTAATTAAATCATAAATTAAGGTTTTTTTTCAACCGAGACCTTCCTCTAGTTAACGTCGATACGTTTGTAAGTGTGAACTAGAGTAGACAGTACACACTCCGGAGAAGTTCAGAAGTGCTGTTTCGGCAGAATGGTGTGTCAGAAGACGTAAGTAGTAGCCGGTCTATATCTCAGCCAGAAATAGAAAAGGATGTCCGTAATGTCCTCAGTCGGCAGCCTGTCTGTCTGTCTGTCTGTCTGCCGAGTTGATGTTACCAGATTTGATTACCGGCACGGCCGAAGAATGTATCGTTACTGAAATTGGAACTCGACCTTTCGCAGGCATGAACTAGTGGCCCGTGAACTTGGGGCTGTCTTTTATAAATATTTAATCAGTTGGTTCATAAAATTAAATCATATTAAAAAAAGTTTTTTTTTAGAATCGCGTCTTACTATCCTATCTATTAATTACGCTAATGAGTTTAGGGATCAGTAATGTTATTTTTATAGGAAATGCACCCGCATTTTCATGGAGAGAAAGTGGGTAAAACCACCCTCAGTATACCTGACCGAGATTCGAGCCTCGATCTTCCCGTCATCGGCAGTCTAGTCTTCTGCGAGAGTAGCGCCTTAGACAATGCGGCCACTGAAGCGGGTGCAAATATATTAATTTTGCTTTAGTGATGGGGATGAGTAAGTTTAGAATTCAGAAATGTACCAACATTTATATGGAGGGAAAGTAGAAAGCCATTAGAGAAAGTTCAACTTGAGTACACCCGGTCGGATTTAGAGCCGACCTGCTTGACGCGGGTCCCTGACACATTGGACCCAGAGCATGGGTGGTAAGAACAAGCCCTCAGTGTGTGAGTGTGTGTGTGACAATGTACAGTAGTAGACGTGAAGGCGCCAACCTGACTGCTAGCTCAGTACCCGGGATTTGAACCGCTCCGTAGTCTTCTATTAGTCGCACGTGAGAGGACTGAACCACAGTACAACCTGTCTCTTGAGTGTCAGGAAGATTCTCACGAAGCTTAAGAGGGAGGTCTTGTTGTTGATTGGTTCTGCAGTCGCCTGACTTGTGGTAAACACCCCCCTGTATCAGTAAAAACAAATAGACCCTTCCACCCCCTCTCTTCGGTGGTCTTGGGGTAAAGTGCTCGCCTCAGGACCCAATGATTGTAGGTTCAAGCCCAGCCGGGGTCAACTGATTTTTAATGAGCGATAAAACTCCGTAGCACAACTTCCTTCGGAGGGGAAGTAAAGCCGTCGGTCACGTGTCGATTGTGGCGTGTAAAAAAACCCTGGGAGGTATGTGGAAATATCTTTACTGGTAAAATTGGTAGGTCCTTTCGCTCTCGCTCGTAGAAATTCAGCGCGGAAGACAACGGGTAGCCCCCATACTTCCTTAGTTTCCCTAGTTCATGAGATATATACCAGATGGTACAGGCGGCACTAACCAACCGAAGGTTTGAGTGCACGCCCAGCCCCGGATGGATAGAAATAACATAAAACTAACCCCAGGGTTGTTGACTCTAAGTGTGTAATATAATAATATATATATATATATATATATATATATATATATATATATATATATAAGAGAGAGAGAGAGAGAGAGAGAGAGAACTATATAAAATTACAGGGTGTTCGGAAACTCATAGCCCAAACTCCACATATCATTTGTTTGAACCAAAAGTAATACAAAATTCGTATACACTTACGTCCGAAGAACTATGATAATACCATTAAATTGTGTTCATAGTTTCAGCGTACAGCGCCGGGAAAGCAAAGCTGTTCAAGCATGCGTGTACAACAAGTTGCATAGGAGTTGGGCACGTGGCACTGCACATGTAATAATAGCAAAGCACTTTCTGTGATGTAGGACCGTTAATGACGACCCTCAGAACGTATTCCAGTTTCTAGATGGACTGGTGTGTTGTTTACTATTAATTGTGGTATGTTCTGCTGGCGTGCTCCAAGATCTAGTGGCATGCAGTGCCACACACCTAACTCCTATGCAACCTGTTGTACACGCATGCTTGCACAGTTTTGCTCTCCCGGTGCTGTACGCCGAAACTTTGAACACAATTTGATGGTATTAGCATAGTTTTCCGGACGTAAGTGTAAAGGGATTTTGTATTAGTTTTGGTGCAAATAAATTGTATGTGTAGTTTGGCCGTCGAGTTTCCGAATATCTTGTATATAGATATATACTACATATATTATATGGCCATCACAGACTAATATGCATTATAAAATAAATATAAAAAATATAAATGAATATATTTGTATGAATGTTACTTTTTAAATGCTTAAATTTATTTTTCAGATTTATAATTTTGGTCTAAACTTTGCCTTCTCATTCATTAGAATAAAAATAATTAAATGATAATATTAGACGTTACCGGCAATTTAATCAGAAAGGGATCACATTTGATAGTTTCAATTAAGTCAAATGTATAAAAAACATTAATAGGGTCAGGAAACGGGAAAAAAAACTCTAATTTGGTTGCAGTTATAGGTCTGTACAATAAATTTAAATTATATAATCTTTTAAAATGTTTTTAAAGGAACATTTTTTACGTTAATTTATTTTTAAATTGTAAGTTTTACAAATAAAAACTAAGTAAAATTTTGTCTAACAAGTGTTGAGAAAGTTTTTGATGTAATGTATATTTAAAAACATAGGCCTAATGAAACTATTATAAGTGTATATTATTTATTAAGCATTTTTGGGTATAAATACATTTTTAAAATAGATTTTATGATGACTTAAAAAGTGTTCGAATGAAAATCCATTGGCATTCGTTACTTACACAATAAAGCATCAAGATGTCAAACTAATTTTATTAAATAAAAGTGAGTCCCAGCCTTAGCCATAAGAATAATAAAATAATTCAACTGAGCCAATGTGCCTGGTTACCTCTTAAGATTTAATTACTAAAGCTCACACATAAAGCGCCGTTGGACTCCAAAAGCAGTAGTTTAGTCAACTATTATTATTATCTATGATACACAAAAGTAAGTCGATGCATTTCCAAATAATATTTTGATTTACGTGAAAGACATGTATTCATACAAATAAATGTGGTCGAGGTGTATTTGGTGCATAATTCTATTTTAAAAGCCACTTTTATCATTATTTTACGCTAAAACCCACCTCGGTGGCGTAGTTGGCTAACGCGCCAGTCGTGTTTAGTCAGACCACTGAGGACGGGGAGATCGAGGTTCGAATCTCGGTCGGGTGAACTGGGGGGGGGGGGGGTTCCTAAATGGTTTTCCACTTTCCCTCCACGCAAATGCGGGTTCACTTCCTCTAAATTCAACCTTCCCAATTCCTAATCCATTAGTGTAATTAGTACTTAAGCGTATAACCCGAACGGGTAGTAAGACGCGGTGCTAAAAAATTAATTAAATTAAATTTTACGCTAAAAATGTGTTTTTCTGTCTTAGATCTGTTCAGGGATAAATATTTACCTCGATGGTATGTAGTGTGGTATGTTATTTAATAGCGCTCAATTGTGTTTTAAGGTAGTTAGTTACAAAATATATGTGACTGATGTTTAATGTACCTATTCTCCTTAACGGAAGATAAGGTTCATTTAAATTTAATAAATTGATAATATTTTTTAATGAAAATGAAATTTAACGCGATGTTGATAGACGTCTAATACCGTAAATTTGTAATAATTTTTCCGAAAAATCCAGGAAATAATTTTTTCTCGCACGAATTTTGGGAACAATCAATTTCCAAATGGTTTCCGAGTTAAATCCCATACAGCCCTAGCATAAACGTACCTAAAAAAAATTGAGAACTAACTAAAAGGATGAACACAATTTTTTTTATTGGTACAACAATTCACAAAACAGCCGCTTAATATCTAACAAAGAAATATATACGATCTACAGATATTTAAATTATTAGGCAGGCAAGAACTTAAATATACCCTCCCCTCCCTCCATTCCCCAAATAATTTAATCAACTACCAAATGAACTTTGAGATATTCCTCAAATGGGTAAAGCATACATTTAATGAATTATTGTGAATAAATGCTTCAAGAAATGCTTCAACGAAACACGAAAAATATATATAGATAAATGTGCTTTTTATTTAATTTGTCAACTGCAACACCTGAAGATTTACCTCTAGGTATTTCGGTGTAGTCTAATAAATTGTGCAGTTTACTTTTAAAATGTAACTAAACTGAGTCTTAAAAAAGTTACTAAACATTTTATTATCATGAATATTATTATCCTCATCATTAATATTATTACTATTATTATTCACTGAAATTGTGGCAATCAACATAAAATATTAATGTTCAAAATATAATTATATACCTACCTATAGACTGGACAAGAATGTTTTGTAAAGTGTTCCTGCAAAAAAAAAAAAAAAAAAAAAACAATAGAAGAGCAAAAGTTTAACTTGTTAGAATGAATCGGAAACCAATCCGAACAATGAAATATTTTATTTCTATTAGATTTTATAATTTAAAAAATATGTTAGCTTTAATTTTTTTAATAGTTTCATCCAACGTTAATATAATAGGAAGAGAATCCAAAATCTCCATTTAAACAAAATACAACAAAATATTTTGCAATTTAAAATTTAAAATAATTAGTTTTTAACTATATTCATGCCGTGGCCACCCTATTAGCTTACACAAAAACAAAAAACAAATTGTTAAATAAATTACTTAATAAATTATGCATAATATAAGTCCTTGAAACTCTAACGAAAATCAATTTAAGACGAAGTATACCTTATTTAGTGGCCGCATGGTCTAAGGCGTCACTATTGCAAAGACTGCCGATGACAGTGAGATCTGGGTTCAAATCTCGGTCGGGTGTACTGAAGGTATTTTTCCTAAATGGTTTTCCTCTCTCCCTCCACGCAGATCCAGATATTTTCCTCTAAAATTCAACCTCCCTCATCCCTAGCTAACTGGCGTAATTATTACATATGCGTATAACCGGAACAGGTGCAAAAAGAAAAAGGTCGAAGTTTGGTCACTAGGCGTATTTAAAATAAATAGAGCTAACATTTCTAATAATTTACCATCATATTATGGTGGACTATTTCTTTCTTTCTTTTATTTCAATGGTTTAATAATTATAAATATGTAGCTATGTACAGAATTGTCGAATACACACTAATTTATCAAACATAAACATACCCATACAAACCCTTCTGGGTTCTCGTGGCAGATAATTCTTCTGGAATCGAGCAATAAACGTTAAATCATACATTCTAACTAAATCAATCAATCAATCAATCAATCTTCATATAATAGTTGGGAGGAGGGGGGTTTTGACAGTACCACCACATCACCAAGGCCGTAGTCATAGGGGTTTCTTGGGGGTTCAAACCCCCGAAATTTTATGAACATAATATATATGGCTTTATTTATGGTTCAAACAATATCAAAATTAAGGTAAAAGTACAAATTAGGGGGCTGTGTTGCCATAAAAAGCACTTCAGAGAGCTTCTAGAAGTGTTTAGTATTTATAATTTTGTCTAGCCTCCGACAATCGGGGGATGTGCCCACCAAACCCCCCCTGAAATTATTGGCTGGCTACGGCCTTGCACGTAATCCATAGTTAAATAAGTTGGTAATCGCCACTGACCCGCGCCCCCTAGCCTACATGGCAAGTCAAGTATATGGTTACATGTAGGTCCTCGTAAAACACACTCCCCTTAGTTTTGACAACTGTTTCATCTTCAAATAAGTTGGAGTACGATGTTGAATCCTAGACCTATAAAATAAAAAACTCGTAGCACATTAAAAAAAAAAATTCTAGCACCGCGTCTTACTATCCGTTCGGGTTATATGCTTAAGTACTAATTAGGCTAATGGTTTAGGAATTGGGAAGATCGAATTTAGAGGAAGTGAGCCCGAATTTGCGTGGAGGGAGAGTGGAGAACCATTTAGGAAAATCACCCCTAGTTCACCCAACTGAGATTCGAACCTCGATCTCCCAGTCCTTGGCAGTCTAGCTCAACACGAAACTAGCGCATTAGCCAACTACGCCACCGAGGCAAGTCACATTTAAATAGTCTATTAAATTCTTTTTACTATAGTTTTCTCTCATTTCTTAACTTTCTAAACTAAATATATAGAATATTATTATAATTAGATGTTCTGTCTTACGACAGGTCCATTCCTTTTGTCAGTGAACTTAGACTGCCAATGCACCCTGTCCTCTGACTCCTCCTTGAGCTCCTTAAAGTCAGCCAATATTTGAATCCTCCTCCTTCCTAAGCTCCTCTTTCCCTCAACATTTCCTTCTATGACGTCGTGCAGAAGATAGTTCCTCCTAAGGATGTGTCCGATCCAGTTTGCTTTGTACCGAAGAATCACATCCAAAATGGTTCTCTTCTCACCCACTCTTCTTAGTACTTGTTCATTTGTCCCTCTGTCTGTCCACCTGATCTTCTCACCCACTCTTCTTAGTACTTGTTTATTTGTCCCCCTGTCTGTCCACCTGATCTTCTCACCACTCTTCTTAGGACTAGTTCATTTGTCCACCTGTCTGTCCACCTGATCTTCTCACCACTCTTCTTAGGACTAGTTCATTTGTCCACCTGTCTGTCCACCTGATCTTCTCACCACTCTTCTTAGTACTTGTTCATTTGTCCCCCTGTCTGTCCACCTGATCTTCTCACCACTCTTCTTAGTACTTGTTCATTTGTCCCCCTGTCTGTCCACCTGATCTTCTCCCCCACTCTTCTTAGTACTTGTTTATTTGTCCCTCTGTCTGTCCACCTGATCTTCTCACCCACTCTTCTTAGGACTTGTTCATTTGTCCCCCTGACTGTCCACCTGATCTTCTCACCCACTCTTCTCAGGACTTGTTCATTTGTCCCCCTGACTGTCCACCTGATCTTCCCACCCACTCTTCTTAGGACTTGTTTATTTGTCCCTCTGTCTGTCCACCTGATCTTCTCACCCACTCTTCTTAGGACTTGTTCATTTGTCTCCCTGTCTGTCCCCCTGATCTTCCCACCCACTCTTCTTAGGACTTGTTCATTTGTCTCCCTGACTGTCCACCTGATCTTCTCACCCACTCTTCTTAGGACTTGTTCATTTGTCCCCCTGACTGTCCACCTGATCTTCTCACCCACTCTTCTCAGGACTTGTTCATTTGTCCCCCTGACTGTCCACCTGATCTTCCCACCCACTCTTCTTAGGACTTGTTTATTTGTCCCTCTGTCTGTCCACCTGATCTTCTCACCCACTCTTCTTAGGACTTGTTCATTTGTCTCCCTGTCTGTCCCCCTGATCTTCCCACCCACTCTTCTTAGGACTTGTTCATTTGTCCCCCTGACTGTCCACCTGATCTTCTCACCCACTCTTCTTAGGACTTGTTCATTTGTCCCCCTGACTGTCCACCTGATCTTCTCACCCACTCTTCTCAGGACTTGTTCATTTGTCTCCCTGTCTGTCCACCTGATCTTCTCACCCACTCTTCTCAGGACTTGTTCATTTGTCCCCCTGTCTGTCCACCTGATCTTCTCACCCACTCTTCTTAGGACTTGTTCATTTGTCCCCCTGTCTGTCCACCTGATCTTCTCACCACTCTTCTTAGGACTTGTTCATTTGTCCCCCTGTCTGTCCACCTGATCTTCTCACCACTCTTCTTAGGACTTGTTCATTTGTCCCCCTGTCTGTCCACCTGATCTTCTCACCCACTCTTCTCAGGACTTGTTCATTTGTCCCCCTGTCTGTCCACCTGATCTTCTCACCACTCTTCTTAGGACTTGTTTATTTGTCCCTCTGTCTGTCCACCTGATCTTCTCACCCACTCTTCTTAGGACTTGTTCATTTGTCCCCCTGTCTGTCCACCTGATATTCTCAAATCGTTCTCCACCACCACATTTCAAAGCTCTCCAAGTATTTATTTTCCATCCTCCAAAGAGTCCAAGTTTCTGCTCCATACAGCGCGATGCTCCAAATGTAGTTGTCCATATTTCAAAAAACAAGTCTATTGTAGGCCTATACCTGGTTTGTGTAGCGGCAGTGGCTGCAGCTCTAGCGGCAGAATCGTCAAGTTACTGGCGTGCCGTCCCCCCACCCAGCGCTCGTTTCTTCAGTGACACTCCTCTGTATCCTACATATGCACATCGTATAAACAAAATAATAAAAAGTGTGCACATGTTGTCGACCGACACAACCCATGCAGCAAAACTCACCCCCACCCCCTCTTTTTTCCCAGGTTTAAAAAATACCCCGATGGCGAGAGAAATAAAAATGGGGAGAGGGGAAGGGGGAGTGGTGACGACGAAGGGATATAGTTAAAAAAAAACAGGAGATGGGTGCTGGGGGGGGGGGGATAGGGAGAGGCATTAAGTTATCCCTTTTACATGAGCCGTCACTAAACTAACTGAGCGTGTCGTCTTGGGTGGCATCCTCGCTGCTGGTCTTAATACTGTTGTCAACCATACACAGGCTGTTTTTATAAGGCCCCGCTGTTTGGCTCCAATTACCCGACATGCCGCGCGCGGCACAAAGGGAAGCATTAGGAGGATAAATGGACGATACGAATGTCAATAGGTCCCTAAAAGTAAGACATGGGTTTTTTTTAATGGTTAGAAAGGAAATGTTCAAATTCTAGTCTAGCAAACAGTAGGCCTATATAATAACTTATTTAGGGTGTTATATTAGAAATATTTTAATGTTTTTGTACGAGGTTTATATATTATAGTGTTGTTGCACGTTATATTATTTATTTGTAATTGAGAAATTGAATTATAGTAGGGATGTTAAAATATTTGTTATATTTTTTATGTAGGCCTATATTTGTATGTAACATTATGCCGTTATATTATAAATATTTATCTGTACTTGATAATAGTAATTAAAATGAAAATAATAAAATAGATCTTATGAAAATTTAAACATATATTATATAATGCTAAGTAATTTAGGTCTATATAATACAAGATATTATAATTATATATGCTAATAGACTAGGTATTTTAGTTTCTATATATAAATATGTAGAAGAAGGAAGAGGAAGATTAGGAACAACAACAAGAATGGAATGAGGAAGTGAAAGAGTGTGGAATGAAATCTAGCACAGCAAAGTGTGAGGTGATGGTAGTGACAAAGAAGAGAGTAAGGCCTTTTAAAGATATAAATTTGGATGGAGTATAGCTGAGAAAAGTACAAAACGTAAAATAGCTTGAAAGTTGAGGAGAAAGGTGGAAGTAGAGAGGATTTAATTAGAAGAGGACAGCAGGGAGAGTTGTTCTATAGGTGTGTAAGAGACCTGTTCTGAAGTGTAAGGAAGTGTTATAAAGGGTGTACTCTGTACCAATTTTCACATATACAGCAGACACATGGACAATGAATGTAAGAGACACTAGGCTAGTAGAGAAAGTTATCTGTCACGAGGAGAAACAGGACTAGGAATGAAGTTATCTGGGAAAGAGTTGGGGTACAGGGAGTACAAGACTGAGATAGTAGAGGAAGCAAGACCTAGACGGTCTGGGCATGTAATGAGGATGGAAAAATAGGATGCCAAAGAAAATTATGGAAATTTAGTACGTCGAAAAAGACTGCAAGGAAGACCAAGAAAGAGATGAGAGAAGCAGATAACAAAATATGTTCAAGTGATAGGAGGAGAATGGAAGCAATTAAAGAAGGAAGAATGGCGGAAAGATAGAGAAAGATAGAGGCATTTTACTAGACTAACCCAGCCACAGGCTGGAAATAGTTAATGATGATTATATATAAATATGTGTTAGTTTTATTGCTTGATCTTAATATTACTCAGTTTCAAATTACCAAGGAATCTGGAAAGGGGAAATTTTGCCACAGATTTGTGCATCAGATGGTAACCAACCTTCTCTAATAATCTTGAATATAAACAATTCGGGTTTCGCTCCAAAAGCGGATATCGAGCTATAATAAACTAGACTCGGTTAAGCCCCTATAAAAACAGATCATTAATTGGCGCCTGAAACCTGATAGTTAGAGTGAACTTGAAAATTATATTTCAGCCCGTGTCCACCTAAACTTTCTCTACACCCGATTAGAGAGTCAAAGTATTTCGTAATCATGAAGTAAAAATCAACAGATGATTTCAAAACTCAAGTTAAATTAACCACAGCCTTGGCAGGTTTGGCCCACGTTTTATTTTACTGAGATCCACACGAGGAGCGTGCGTCTAGCAGCACCGTGCTAGCACCACCGTGCTAGCAGCCACCGTGCTAGCAGCCACCGTGTTAGTTGCCACCGTGTTAGTTGCCACCCTGCAGAAAAACGTGTTAGTAGTCACCATGCGGTGGCTAGGAAGAGAATGTGTACTATTTACAACGTATGTAGATGGTGTGCAGCTCTGGCGTACCTCCCAGTTGAAAAGGTTAGGTTAGGTTAGGTTAGGTTAGGTTAGGTTAGGTTAGCCACCTGCTAGCCTATATAGCGAAATTTGAATAAAAGAGAAGACATCAAAACATGTAAATAGTACACATTCTCTCCCTAGCCACCACAGGGTGGCTAATTACACGTAAACGTTGACTTGGAAAGGGCGCCTGTCAACCTTCGTCTTGAGGTAAGGTGGCTACTTGCACGTAATCACGAGGAGTTGGAGTCTAGAATTGCTTGTCACAATCAGTACTTGACAGATTACTCTTTCACATATTTGAATAAATCCCGGCAAATTATGTCGATTCAAATAATTGCGTTGCTCCTTGTATTCTATGTACTCAATTGTATGTATCACTAAAGTGAGGACGAAAATAACTAAAAGGGGTAGCTTGTTCCTCAAAACAGGGTTGCCCCTATTTTACTCATACGAAATTCCCGTTTATTGGTTGTATGTTTTTTCATGTTTCCCAGACGCTTTATAGAGCGGTATAAAGCTGTGTGAGTTGTTCATTGTGTATGCTGGGATTTCTAATGTTCCTAATGACTGTACAAAGCCAATCCCGGTCGGGTGTATTGAGGGTGGTTTTTAAAAAATGGTTTTCCACTCTACCTCCACGCAAAATAACCTTCCTTATCCAAACAAATATTAACGTAATTAGTACATAAACTTATAACCCGAACGAGTAGTAAGACGCGGTGCTGAAAAAAAAATCTTACTCCATTAAATTTCGAAATCCGAAGACTAAATTTAAAGTCCAACTGAAATTTTAATCAGAAGATTATCAGAGGTTAGTTATCCACCACCTGGAACACAACACCTCAACGGTCATGACTACGGCTGAGGACGTGTCTACAACAGAAGTATAAAGTCCACAGGTGGACAGTGATGTGAATGTTGGTGTTTAAATCTTGTACCGAAATCATTTTCATCAATTGTTGACATATGTGTGCCCATAAGCCGACGCCACAGACAAATAATATACCCAGACTCTCAACCTCCAGGTTAAACTGGTTGTGCTCCTTCAGGCAGCTTGATTGCTTCGCCGCTAGGATCGCTGTGGTTAGTCCTATCGTCACCCAGCAATGACACTAGCGAAGCCCAGTGTTGAAAGACTCAAGCTGGCAAAAAGAGCGCAGCGAAACCCCCGTAAGGTTGAGAGTCTGTTTCTTACTTGTCTGTGGACGTGGCCATAATATGTTTTGTATTTTTTGTACCTTTTAATGTGAGAAAATAAAGGTATGCGTACGTGCTGCCAAACACTGCCCATATTCAACAACTCGCGGTAACTGATTCCTGGTGACCTGGTGGTCTAGGGGTAAGGTGTCAGACTTCTATGCTGGAGGTCCGGGGTTCAATCCTCGGTCCCGGCACATATTTATCTGATTGCCAAACCCTTTCTTCACCTCTGACAAGACGTGTATTATTCACAACTTGTGAATGTGTGGAATGGCCCAGGCCTCCACCGTGGTTCGGATTCCACGTTAAACTGTAGGTCCTCCATTTCATTTCGCAATCACCCTACCATTACACAATAGCGTAAGTGCGTACAACCCGAATGGGTAGTAAGACGCGGTGCTAATTAATAATAATAACTGATTCCTGTTGCATTCAACAACTCATGAGAACTGATCCCTGTTGAAAAAATCGCATAAATATGATACACCGGCCTTTAATTGCATATTTCCTCAAATCATGCAAAATGACCAAATGTTTTATCCGTACGATGTTTATAAAAAGAAGAAAAGGGTATCATTGTATGTTTGTTCCCCGTAAGGTCCGTGGGTTGCACAAGTTCAGTAACAGGGCCGTAAGTTCAACATGTCTGGTCTGTGGTATAAAACAAACCATCAATTACAAAAAACACTTGATTTAAATTTGTATGGACCGGACCCTTCAATCCTAGTTAATAGTCAGTTGTGCAAATCACTCTCCTATCCCTGCAGGGAGATTCTATGGTATCTTTGTTAAGCCTGGGAGAACCTGCGAAATTTTAAATCCGAATCGTGCTAAGATTCGGATTCATTCTAAATTCCGAATCTAAATAAATCCTTGATTCGAATTCGATGTGTTTAGTCCAAAATTCGAATCTATAATAATTCATACTTACTTAACAAATTGATATAATCAGACCGGAAACTGTTTGCGTGGTAGAGTTGATTGAGAAATCAGCTTGAGTTCGGGTTTTAAAGGAATCACGTGGGAGACAACTATTTGTGACAGAGAATATCTTGTCTTAAATAAAGTAGCTAGGCCCACCTTTTTGTATCTATTAATTAACCTTCACATTATGATTTAAAAACATGTGTATGTGATTTTTATCTGATATTTCACCTTTTAAGACGAGTGCTCTTTATTACATATTTATTAAATAAACCTAAAATGTGTCTAAGATGTTTATCAATTATTTTTAAAATTATATTATTATGATAGGTCAGCAATTAAAAACGTAAGTGTGGCTCGTTAGAACTGAACTCCAACCTTCCGTAACAAGAGAGTCAGGTGACCTGGTGGTCTAAGGGTAAGGTGGACTTCTGTGCTAGGGGTCCGGGGTTCAATCCTCGGTCCTGGCACAGATTTATCTGATTGCCAAACCCTTCCTTCACCTCTGACAAGACGTGTATTAATCACAACTTCTGAATGTGTGGAATGCCAGGCCTCCACCGTGGTTCGGATCCCACGTTAAACTGTAGGTCCTCCATTTCATCTCACAATCACCCTAACATTACACATTAGCGTGAGTGCGTATAACCCGAACGGGTAGTAAGAAGTGATGCTAATAATAATAATAATAATAACAACAAGGGAGTCAGCCACGCTAACCGCTCCTCTAATCTCGCTCGACACAGCCGCAGTGGTTCAGTTTCCCGCCCATGAAAATGATCCCGTGAGGTTTTTTTGGAGACAGAAATATTTATCCGTGGTGTAAATATTGTGGTATTACTCCACCCTCCTCTCCCTGGTGTGTGCGGTATTAAACCTCGGTGGCGAGAGTAAACAAGATGACGCGTCAAGTGGTGTAAATAGGCTGGAAATCTCTGAGGGAGCCATCTACTTGTAACTGAAGACAGTCTGCGTTGTCTTTGTTGGCGGGACAAGTGGTTCTGACGGAGCGGTAGTGGCTACATCGACAAGTGGAGGAGGTTCCTCCTAGGACATCGACAAGTAGAGGAGGTCACTCATAGGACATCGACAAGTAGAGGAGGTCCCTCCTAGGACATCGACAAGTAGAAGAGGTACCTCCTAGGACATCTACAAGCGGATGAGGTTCCTCCTAGGACATCGACAAGGGGAGGATGTTCCTCCTAGGACATCGACAAGTGGAGGAGGTCACTCATAGGACATCGACAAGTGGAGTAGGTTCCTCCTAGGACATCGACAAGTGGAGGAGTTTCCCCTAGGACATCGACAAGTGGAGTAGGTTCCTCCTAGGACATCGACAAGTGGAGGAGGTTCCTCCTAGGACATCGACAAGTAGAGGAGGTCACTCATAGGACATCGACAAGTGGAGGAGGTCAATCATAGGACATCTACAAGTAGAGGAGGTCACTCATAGGACATCGACAAGTGGAGGAGGTCCATCATAGGACATCTACAAGTAGAGGAGGTCACTCATAGGACATCAACAAGTAGAAGAGGTACCTCCTAGGACATCTACAAGCGGATGAGGTTCCTCCTAGGACATCGACAAGGGGAGGATGTTCCTCCTAGGACATCGCAGATTCATCCTCGCGGGTCAAAGGTTGGTTTGGCTGCCGATAGATATCTCTCGTGTGTGGAACCTAACAGTTTACTGTAAGTTTTAAGATAACTTAGTCCAGGGAAATAATTAGTGATCCAACTACAGTCCAATATTCATAGGAAGAACTTTATCTGTCAGCTAGAAAATATTTACTATCACGTATTCACACATGACATGTGATCTGTCACGTTTGATAGAAATATTATCAATAATAATAAGAATAGCTATCAATGTTGACTACTACAATACAATACAATATTTTTGTATTTTCTAAAAATGCCTCATTCTGAGAAATGTAAGCTTGACCGACAGTGGCGTACCAACGCCTTTGGGGACCCGGGGCGCGAGTTTCCTGCCCCACCTCTCCCCCCATTATTAAACACTCCCCATATTGTCCCTTTACTATTTACACCACAAAACCTAGGCTTAATCTTATATCCATAAAAACTATTGAAAATAAAATGTGGAAAGAACTATGTAAGTATTAATAGAACTTAAAGGAAAACTAAAATTAAAAACACAGAATTTGCGGTTTTTTTAACTATTTTTTCAAATATGTAGTTTTTATTTCAATTAAAACTAATGACAGCATTTATAAAAATGCTTAATTTTTCAACTCAAACCCTTACTACATACATGTTCTGGTGTATTATAAAACTAGGCAAAATATTTAATTAACTTCAGTACTGAATCCAGGTTTTGAGCATTATTTGCTAAAAAAATATTTCAAGCATTGTTAGTTTTAAATGAAAGTGTTGTACTGATAACCATGCGCTACAAATTATGATAATAATATTCCTTATAGCTAGAAATCTAAACTAGGTTATATGATTTATGTCATAGTAAAATATATTCGAAGGACTCTTAAAATTAAGGTTGTAAAAATGCGTATTTAAATTTTTTATGAGACACATTTTTAATTTTTAATAAAAATTTGTCTCGTGGAGCCACGCCAGGCGAGGGCCCGGGGCGCCCCCACCCCCCGTTGGTACACCACTGTAATAATCTATTAAAAAAATATATGTTCACTAACTTTTCTTAACGACGAAATATTAAGGTTAAAAAGTTGTAAGTATGTTCTCATTCGTTTAGTGAATAAATCTGCAGTTTATAGGCTCACCTCAAGACCGATTTTTCCGTGAAATTAGATAAACCTTTACGCCAGAAACCAGTATGATTTGCTGCATTATTCATTCGAACACAGTGAAATCGGGATCAGTTTAATGAGAATGTATATATGCTAATAATTTAATTGTGATAATATAATATTTTTTAATGTTGTTAAACGTATCTATTTCTCTGTTTTCTAAAGTAGGGGGTGACCTGGTGGTTTAGGGGTAAAGTGTCAGACTTCTGTACTAGGGGTCCGGGGCTCAATCCTCGGTCCAGGCACAGATTTATCTGATTGCCAAACCTTCCTTCACCTCTGACAAGACGTGTATTAATCACAACTTGTGAATGTGAGGAATGCCAGGCCTCCACCGTGGTTCGGATCCCACGTTAAACTGTAGGTCCTCCATTTCATCTCACAATAACCCTACCATTACACATTAGCGTAAGTGCGTATAACCCGAACGGGTAGTAAGACGCGGTGCTAACAATAATATTAATAATAATAATCTAAAGTAGGGTACAAAAGATCGCACCATGATCTGACCTGGTTATTGCTTGTACTCACATGAGTTGGGTTTTCACCCTTCGGGCTCTTAAAAGTACTACTACAGGAATACTATGGTCCATAAAAGTAAAACTTTTTAAATGAAGATAAAAAGTTGTCATTATATTCCAGGACACCTTGACAGGTATTCAACAACTGTTGATATCACCAGGTGAATAAAATTATACTCTATGTTTGTACTGGAACAATATTTGGCTATTTATGGCCACAAAAAAAAAAGGTGTTGCTACGAAAACTGCAAAAACACTGGCCTTTTCTCGCGTCCCCTAC
Organism: Timema podura; assembly: GCA_033556935.1. Classification (NCBI taxonomy): domain Eukaryota; kingdom Metazoa; phylum Arthropoda; class Insecta; order Phasmatodea; family Timematidae; genus Timema; species Timema podura. The sequence goes on from JAVRXN010000005.1 coordinate 4,506,027, forward strand.
ACTCCCAACTTGAGATAGTAATAATTAAAGATACTTAAAGATACCCCTTTATTAAATAATAATAGTGTGTAGGCTTACCCAACTAAAAGTTGGTAATGCTTAATTAATCATCTCACAACCTAGAATTTAAAATAGCCCACCTTTAAAGATAGAATCTAGATGGAATTAAAAATAGCATATCTTAAAAATTAAATTAAATTACTAGACACTTTGTCTATGGGCAATGTTAAGTAACTATTTAACTAGTGTTTTATTAATTATAATATTGGATACCATGTTGATTTAATTCAGTTTGAATTAATGATATTATTTTTATTTTTTAATTACTCAAACAAACATATGAATATTTGATCCATTTTATTCATCGATTATACTTATATTTTAAACAATTCTAAATTTACCAAATGAATAAACCTCGTAAACGATTGAAAATATATTTGTGTTTTGTCCATAAAAAAATATTGACTAATAGAAAACAAGCGTAGGTGAACTATTTTGACTTAAGCCGGGATATTTAGTTGGAAGATTATACGTTTTTTACCAGCATCAATTTGGTGCCAGTTCACTGGATATTAATGGCGTACAGAGCTTGGTCGGGGTTTGGTTACGTGACGAATGTAATGATTTTTTTTAAAGTAGTTTATTATCCTTCCTCCTACCCTATTCTGTGGATATCCCGGATAAAACAACTTATAAAACACCACGTAGGCCCACTGCTAAGATAAAAAGATACAAAACAAACACTTTGGAAATTATATGTAGATTTAATTTCGAACCTTTCTAATTAAATATTAGGCTTATATACTTTTTTAACAATGCGTGCGTCTTACTACCTGTTATATGCATATATACCAATTACTCTAATGCTCTAGGGATGAGGAAGGTTGAATTTAAAGGAAGTGATCCAAATTTGCATGAAGAGAGTGTTGAAAACCATTTTATAAAAAAACCTCAGTACACCCGACCGGGCTTCGAACCCCGATGTCCCTGTCATCGGTAGTCTAGTATAAGTTGAGAGTGATGCCTTAGACCATGCGGCCACCAAAGAATATGTTTTGTTGTTTAAACTACTATAACGTTTGCTTGGTTGTTTAAAAAAATCGTTAGTTTAAGTTTGTTTTGTTGTTTTAAAAATGATATAAAGTTTATGTAATTTAATATTTCAAATTACTATTCAGTTTATTTTGTTATTTCAAAAGTCCCAAACGGTTTCTTTTTTAATAGCTCCTTTAAATTGATTTTAAGGTCATATTATGTGGTTCTGATCTTCCAAATATCTATTTTAAACATATGTAAAAATATACCATTTATAATAGAAGTAAAGTTATGAATTTTTGACGTGAAATGAATGTAAGAGAGACTGGGGAAGTGGAGGACATGGGAATGAAGTTTGTGAAGAGAATGTTAGCTGTCACGAGGAGAAACAGGATTAGGAATGAAGTTATCTGGGAAATAGTTGGGGTACATGAGATAGTAGAGATGGGAGGAGCATATAACAGAAAGTGTTCAAGTGAGAGAAGAAGAATGGAAGTAAATAAAGGAGGAAAATGATGGAAGGATAGAGGAAGATGGAACCTTTCACTAAACTGACCCGGCCACAAGCACTGTTGTTGTTGATGATGATGATTATGAGTGAATTAATTAACCTCCATAAACAAATAAATTAGCAAGGTTCATGCTATATTTAAATATTTTTAATTTTTAATGCAATAACATTTATTTGAATTGATGACTAGCCGACAAGGTTTGTGAAGTGTTATTTTTGTTCTTCCCCAAGGCTATTTATCATATTGTATCAATTTGAATGTTGGTGCATTTCCTCAAATTTAATCTTCCCATAATGTGGTCTATGTCTGTTAGATTAAATTAATTACGGGTAGCCTCAACGAACAATGAAACATTATAGAATTAAAATGAAATATTATTTAATTCGTAATTAAATACCATTTTAGTAAACATTGTAAAAATTCTAAATATAAAAATGATAATAATATATCTGCAAAACAATTTTAATTTTTCTAACTTAAATTTCTATCACTATATATTTTGTTATTAAATTTGTGTTTTATAATATATTTCATGTTTTTTAACTGTGTCTAATGTTCCAAAATTGTTTAACCTCGTTTGGGAAAAAATCAATTTATATTATCTTATCATTTTTTTTACTATAGGCTAACTCTCTGACCCAATAAATCACATCTCTTTACAAGTATTATCTTCTCTTATATTTAAAATGTTTAACTTAACAAATTGATGGGGAATAAATCCACTTCAGAAAGTATTAACAAATCAAGCCTGTCACCTGGTGAACTATTATAAGTCTAAGAAACTTAAGTTCGACATCAGTGCAGTCGTGTGTGGGCTCATTCGGTTAAACATATGAGTAATATTTCTGCCACCAACGTTAGCTATATCTGTTCAGATCTATGGGGAAAGTTAGTTTGTAAGTCACGACCAGTTAAGTCCTTTGAGCACAGAGAAAATGGTAAATGCATATTATTCAGATTATTACTTAAATGAATAAATAATTCAAACATTTATTTTATAAAGTTTGAAACAGTAGCATGTACTAAACGAAACCCAATTTCTAATCAGACTAGTGGCCAGGCAAAGATGTAGTGTAGGTGGCAAGTACAGATCAGCAAGATATTTGTAATACATCTGTATCAGGTAAACAAAGATATATGTAGGTGGCAAGTACATAGAAGCAGGGTATTTGTATATCTGTAATAAACTTGTATCAGGCGAGCAGACAGAGATGTAGGTAGATGACTAGTACAGAGCACCAAGGTAGCTGTATATCTGTAATAAACTTGTATCAGGCGAGCAGACAGAGATGTAGGTAGCTGTATATCTGTAATAAACTTGTATCAGGAGAGCAGACAGAGATGTAGGTAGGTGGCAAGTGCACAGTGTATAGAAAACGCGGCGTTTGCCACCATTAGTCAAGCGAGGTAATTGTTTACACGAAGAACCACAAGTCCCTCCTGGGGTCCTGTGTTTATGACACGGTGTATCAGCGAAGAAAGCCCCTGGTTTGTTTCATTCGCCGCCAAGGGACCGCCCGGGGTACCTGTGGGAGCCCGTAAGGGAGAGGGTATATCAGAGAACATATCATTCACACGCCTACACGACGCCGAACTCGGATAGCTACCAGTGTTGGGGAGGGGGTTTACAATTTATAGATCTTATCCTCACACATTTAAAAAATATTGTTTTGTAAAATATTAGTGTTTGAGGACACTTAGATAAGATAAGGTAAACAGACTGTAAGTGTGTGTGTTTGTTTGTGTGCGATGCCCAGCCAAATCTACGGCACACAGAGATCTGAAATTCTTAACATGGGTGGACGGAAGGGGGTCCGAATGCACCTCGAAGCTGGATTAAAAAAAATTATTAGCTTTTTAATGAATTTTTGAAGAAAATATTTTTAACCTGGTTTAGAATTATGTTTCAGTGATAACGTTTCAACATGAAATCGGGCATCATGGAGGCTTATATATTTCTTATACCACAGTGGGTCACGGGCAGCGCCGTGGCGGGATTGATAGTAATAATATATTATTTTCTTTACGGGCCACAAATTATGTTAATGATGAATATCTTTGTTTGTTTTTAAATTTAAAATAGATGTAATTATTTTGAACTACGTTTTACTGCTCGTCTGGACAATCTAAGTGTAGTTACATTGATGAGTTAACGCTAAGAAATGAAGTATCTTAGAGGAATTTTACTCTCATACGCATGGAGGGAGAGTGGGTAAACATTGAGGTAAAAACCAACTCTAGTAAATCCAGCCGGAATTTTAACTCCAGCCCCCGTCACTTATAAGTCATATTTATTCAGAGATATTTGGTAAAATGTCACCTTAAAACGCAAATCGAACTCTGGACCTTCGGTGTAGTGTGTCAATGTTCAATGTCTTGTGTAAGAGTCACCCATCTTTTCACATTATCTTGAATAACCAACCTCGTGGTCGGAGACCCTGGCTGCTGACCTAGAAGTCCCGGGTTTGATTACCGACTGATACAGGGAGAACTTTCTTTAAAGGGGAATAATTTCCATGGTCACCAGGGTTTGGTTGGTTTGGCTTAAGTTAGGTTAAAGAGGTTCCACAGCCTCATAGTCACTATCACCCTCCACGGAAAGGATGTACTATTAGTACATTCGGACAACAGTACATTAGTACAGTTCCACAAACTGAACTACAGATTGATGTAGCCCAGACATTCCATCATCAGCATCATCTTGAATACTCCATAGCCATGTTCTTAAGTAATACTTTATTTACTTTTCATATCTACAAAGCTGCTTCAGTGGCCGCATGGTCTAAGGCAGTGGTTCTTAACCTTTTATTACTCACGACCTCCCAAATATCCTAAAATATTTTCTCGGTCCTCTAATTTTTACTAACATATTAATAATTAAGATTTATTCTAAAATAGTGGCTTTATTTACTGATTATAATAATAAATAAAAAACAGGAATTAACTAACCTAATTGTATTTGATGAGACCTCTGCTGTTGAACACTTTCCAATAATTGGTCTATTCTTGTTTCAATTGTATTACCTAATGCTATTCGCACGCAGGAGTCGATTCGGAGTCGATTTCGCTGCTTCGTTTTAATATTTACCACTGTGGAAAATAGCTTTTCACATAAATAAGTAGAAACAAAGGGCAGCAAATTTTAAATGGCGATGGTAAACAGATGGGGGTTATTTGTGATTTCTATTATCCGTACTATCGCTCCCCTCCATTACCCCGGAAAATCGAGGGTATACTGTACTTACATTCTTACGATCATCAAATTCTTTCTTCCAAAACTTAAAATTGAAGATAATTGACTTCAGTAATAAGTAAATAACATTTTAAATTATTTTTTGAAGCCCCCAAAAAAAACCTTTCATGGTCCCCTAGAGGACCGCGGCCCCCCGGTTAAGAATTACTGGTCTAAGGCGTCACTCTTGTGATAGACTAGAATGCCTAAGATGAGAAGATTGGTCGGGTGTACTGAGATTTTTTATACTGGTTTTCCACTATTGCTTCATGAAAATGCGGGTACACTTCCTCTAAATTCAACTTTACCCATCCCTAATACACTAGAGTAATTAGTACATAAACGTATAAGTCGAATGGGCAGTAAGACGTGGTGCTAAAAAACAAACTAAATAATGTTTTGTGTTCTTTGTACCTGTAAGTTATGTGTATGCCTGTTTGTTCTGAATGCAACTTATAGGCCATAGCGGCTAATATACATAGGCCTATGACGGCCTGTATTTTAACTATTACTCTTAGTACAGGGAATTGACAACATATACTAGGTCAGGGTCGGAGGACCTTTTTAAGAGCGTGCTTATTATTTAGATAATGTTCCGATAAATTATTCCTTTTGTCTATAGGACTTTGAGTTGCCAGATTGACTACTGAAGAAAACTATAGTAATAAAAATAATATAATAATAATAATATTTAGCACCACGTCTTACTACCCGTTCGGGTTATACGCTTAAGTACTAATTACGCTAATGTGTTAGGAATTGGGAGGGTTAATTTAGAGGAAGTGAACCCGCATTTACGTGGAGGGAGAGTGGAAAACTATTTAGGAAAAACCACCCCAGTTTACCCGACCGAGATTCGAACCTCGATCTCCCCGTCCTCGGCGGTCGAGCTCAACACGACTAGCGCGTTGGCCAACTACGCCACCGAGGCGGGTAACAATAAAAAGATTAGTGAAATTTTATTACTATCTATATTATTATAATTCCAAACAGATGTATAGAATACGATACAATAAGTTGAAACTTTTTAGAGATGTTTCTGAAAAATTGTTATCATATGCGCGAGAAAGTTTTGGAAATTGTATGATATTTATAGTAAGTACTTCTCAAATGATAATAATTAGTTGATTTAGTGACAGTAAGAGGTCACTAATTAGTTTGCAATATATTAAAATAATTATTTCGTTTTATAGTTTCATTGAAATCATCGAGTCGGGCAAACAAACTTAGGACAGCAGTGAATGCCCCTTCGTCTCGCGGGCACCAAGAGGCACGCGAGTCATAGTTTCACCACCACTGTCCTGGAGGGTTGGGATGGAGTGGGTACCACTTCGTCTCGCGGGCACCAAGAGGCACGCGAGTCATAGTTTCACCACCACTGTCCTAGAGGGTTGGGATAGAGTGGGTACCACTTCATCTCGCGGGCACCAAGAGGCACGCGAGTCATAGTTTCACCACCACTGTCCTAGAGGGTTGGGATAGAGTGGGTACCACTTCGTCTCGCGGGCACCAAGAGGCACGCGAGTCATAGTTTCACCACCACTGTCCTGGAGGGTTGGAATAGAGTGGATAGTTCTTAAAAATGATGTGCTATTTAGCATCCAACGTGATCCTACATTGTAGCCCAATATAAGATAAACTAGATTTATTTGTATTGAGTTTAATATCTCAATTATTTTTTATTTGGAGTATTTAACGAGCGCTTTTTGAACCAAATGATTATACCAGCACGCGAGAATTTCTATGAGCGAGAGGGAAAGAGCCTACCAATTTTGCCGGGAAAGATATTTTCACATACCTTCCAGGGTTATTTTACCTGCCACAATCGACGGCTTTACTTCCCATCCAAAGGAAGGTGTGCTACGGATTTTTATCGCTTAAAAAATGCCGTTGACTCTTGACTGGGTTTGAACTCACGAACTTCGGTTCCTGATGCGAGCGCGTTACCCCAAGGCGACCGAGGTCAACAACCCATCAAATAGGTACATGGATAAATATAAACTTACACTTATAGATAGGTAATAATACATAATGCAGATATTTAAAAAAAATAGAATGTATATTCTCATTATTAATTTATGTAGCATAAATATAAATTTGTCAAACTAGAGCTGTATTTATTTTTATGACAAATTAGTCCAAAATATAAACAAATGTCTTAGTTAAAAACGTTTTAGAGACCTTTCTGAAAGACAAGAAGATATTTTGGCTTCCTTTAATTGGTTCCTTGAAAAGTAGGTAGTAAAAATAGATGGATTTTTATTTATTTTTTTGTCAAAATAAAGTGTTTTACTACCGTTTAGGTAAAATTGTTTACATAATATCTTTCTTCTGCACAAGTCTTTGTTTTGTTTAAGGGGAAATATTTGTACCACAGAAATGTAGTTTACAGCAGCAGTTGCAAAAGGGGATGAACGGGTGCAACAACCCCCATCAACACACCCTTGAAGAAGATCCTCTCAAGGGTTGCAGAGGATGCGCCAGGGTTGTGTCAATCCGCGGAACATCTTGAAACCAACTTCTGCGAGGGTGGTAGTGTTTTTTTTTATCACCCTGGAGTAGAGGTGTCAAACTTGCAGCCCGCGGACCGCATGTGGCCCGTGAACCTCTGGCTGAACCAACATACAATGAGGCCCAGTTCATATCTTTACCAACTTTGGATGAACCAACATACAACGCGGCCCAGTTCATATCTTTACCAACTTTGTAGGAATACAACATTCTAGATTATAACTTTTGGAAATTGATCACTATTTGGTGAAATATAGCAAGTTATATTGGTGTAGTGGACCTCACTGGTCTTGAGGTGTAGCTCAGGACCCAATGTTCGTGGGTTCAAACCCAGCCGGGGTCAACGGATTTTTCTTGAGCGATAAAAACCCGTAGCACAACTTCCTTCGGAGGGGAAGTAAAGCCGTCGATTGTAGCATGCAAAATAACCCTGGAAGGTATGTGAAAATACCTTTTCCGGCAAAATTGGTAGACCATTTCGCGCTCGCTCATAGAAATTTTCGTTTGCTAATAGCTTATAATCAGTTGGTTCAGAAAGTACACGTTAAATACTTCAAATAAATTTTTAATAAAGTTGGTACACCAAATTGTACTCAATACTGACCAAAGGTCGATGTTTAAAGCACAAAGGTCTCATGTATAGAGATAAAACCACATCTATCATCTATTTTGAACGTGACTACAGCAATAGATCTAAAGCCACTCACACATTCGATGCAAATATAAAGTTTCAATTTTTCGGTAAGAAAATATAGGATGTATCTTAGCATTGTATGTAATCTTAATTTTATTTCTGCTATGGTAAGGATTTTAAAATTGAAATTTCTCTGTTTAAGATGGTGACAATATTGAACTTTGTGAAATGTGGCCCTTGACGATATTTACACTCCTGCTCTAAATGATCATCATTTTTTAACGATGTAGTCTGTTGGGGTATTTGAGCAGCCTAAAGCACCTATATGGGCCATAAGTGGCTCAAACTAGCAATTGTAATGTGACAGGATGAAGAGGGTGAACTACTCGTAATTGGGGGGGGGGGGACATTTGCAACGCTTTTCAAATATTCCCCAACCCCTTCTGGGAGATACATATTATTTTTAACACCGCATCTTACTACCCATTCAGGTTATGCGCTTATGTACTAATTTCACTTAGTTGGGGATTAGTGAGGTTGAATGAATAATATGTCTACCAGAATTTGAGAGGAGAGAGATTATAAAACTATTTAGGAAAAATCCACCCTCAGTACACCCGGCTGGGATTCAAACCCTGATGTCCTAGTCATGGGTAGTCCTGTCTATTGTGAGAGTTATGCCTCATACCATTTGACCACCTAAGCGGTTGAAATAAATGGTTGATTCAATTGTTAGTTTTGTTGACATGGATAAAAAGACGAGACACGTTATGATAGACACTCGCTTTGCTCGTTGGGGACTCCGTCCCCAAACCCCCAGTTAGTTTTTTTTGCAAGTGGATGTAAACTAATGTAGTGTTTTGAACGTAACAACTTAAAGTTACCGGTATTGTATTGTATATAGGGGAAAGTTGCCTATATTGTACCACCACCTAAATCGTACCACCATTGATTTTCTGGGAAATGATTATGGTAGAGTGCTCTAGGGGCTATGTTTTGAACCTCCCATTATTTTAAGTATCCCGCGAAAATATTACACTGGTATGACCACGTTGAACGCTTTTATTAATGTTATTTAGTTTCAGTGGATCTGGATGTAATTTTTGGACTTTGTATCTAAGGAAATACTGAACCCGAAGGTATGTTTTACTTGTTTTCATGAATATATTATTGTAATATAACCAATTCTACAAGAAACCTATGGTTTATTCTTATTGTAGCGATAGTTTGAGGTTATAAATAAGGTTATGTTTAAAGCTCCAGGATGTTGCCTAAATCGTACCACAAGTGGGTTCCTAATTCGTACCGGTACGAATTGGGGGCCTATAATCTTCCTTGTTCCATATTTGCTATTTTTTACCAAACTTTTATTAAACACCACGATAAACATAAATAACGCGCGTGTCCGTGTGTGTTACAGAATGACAAAGGCAAAATATGGAGCTTGGAGTGAATCGGATATGGAACGTGACCCTGGCAGGTTATAGAAATGGGGACATGGGTTTTAATGAATGCTGTCGCCAATACGGTATTTCAAAGCCAACTCTCAAGCGCTACTTAGACTATGTCCCTCCCATGTTAATTTTTAAGCACATGAGAATGGCTAATGAATTAAAAGTTGGGGCTCCACCTGAGGTTTCTGAAACAGGCTACATAAACAGTGACCTCTTCATCCAGTGGCTAAAACATTTTATTGCTGCCGTCAAACCAAACAACGATAATAAAATTCTCTTAGTTCTAGACGGCCACACACGAGCTATTGTGCTAACAAGCAGTCCATACAAGAATGATTTGCAAACAGCAAAAGAATTGCAAATGGCACAGGCCAAAGTAAAACAGTTGAAAATGAAAATAGAGAAGGCCAAAGCAAATGAATTGAGACTGGCAAAGCCCAAGATAAAAAAAGAAGTAGCCAATGCTAAGAAAAATGTTTCATCTGTGTGGAGAAATTTAGAAAAAGCATATCTGCAAACCAACGGAGAAAGCCTACCATCTACTTCAACACAAACTGATGTTAGTATTGAAATCCAGCAAGAAGAATGGTTTTGTTCCGTATGTGAAGATCATTCTGTTGAGGACATGGTGCAGTGTTTGGTATGCTGGTACTGGGTGTATGAAAGAGGTGCGGGGGTCAAGTCAGGATTAAAACAGTTTATTTGTATGGACTGCAAATATAAAAAGTTTTGATAAACATTTAAATACTAAAACATACCTCTGTACTGTGATTATTAATAGGTGTTCTGTCACACGACAGATTAATTATTTTGTCAGTAAACTTAGACTGCCAATGCGTCCTGTCCTTCACCTCCTCCTTTAGCTCCCATCATTTTCTTCCTTCCCTAAAGTCATCCAATATTTGAAACCTTCTTCTTCCTAAGCTTCTCTTTCCCTCAACCTTGCCTTCAATGATGTCATGCAGAATATAGTGCCTCCTAAGAATGTGTCCGATCCAATTAGTTTTAGTCCGAAGAATCACACTGCAATGTAGTATGATATTATATTTTTATTAGTAACTTCTTCCTAATAAATACTGTAGTGGTACGATTTAGGACATGGGTGGTACAATTTAGGAAACCTGTTTCCTATATCGGACCGATTGCAGCCAGTTAGAAAAATCGCTGTATTTATTTCCAATTACATCCTTTTGAGCTTGAAACAGTAGAAATATATCAGCAAATAAGTACAGGTTTGTGTAAAAATACACTTAATATCATAGGTTAGTATTTATGGCAAATAAAAATTAAAATTTAAAAAGTGGTACAATATAGGCAACTTTCCCCTACCGCACCGACTTTAAAGTTGCTCTAACATTTTAAACTTTTTTTGGGGGCTACAAATTAAATTTTTTAACTTTTTGTAATTTTCCCGTCGGTTACAGGCTATAAGCTATAAGTTTTCCAAATTTCAAGTTCCTAGCTCATCTGTAAGTGGGTAAACATTAATGTCAGTGAGTGAGTGAGTGAGTCAGCCATGTGGCTTCATAGTAGTAGAATGTTAGTGATCAAAGATTGTTTTTAAGTTGAACCTAAAAGTGATCCCTTACTGTCAAACTTGATAATTTGCTATAGTAATAATAATAATAAAGATTATATTGATCTGTTTCATTGGATTCACATCTACGGGTTGCCGATCGCTGAACTATATTAGAGTTGCGTCACTTTATCCCCTCTAATTTAAAATGAGTAGCACAAAACATTGGGGACAGGCAGAAAAAAACAAAAATGGTGCTTTCATTTTAATTAATTGCCGAAATAAAAAACTAATGTGGTTAATACATTATATATTTTGTTGGTTTAATTAATGGAATGTATTAATTTATTTAGCAAATGTATCTATACATCTCTAGTATCAATTAAATGTCTATGAATCACACCTGTCATGTGTATGAGGCGTCTGTCTCACCTCGTATCGGATTTCTGGTGACAGAGAGGTCAAAGTTTGAATCTCGCCGGCTGAACTGAAGGTTGTTTTCAATATGTGATTTTCCCATCCTCTCTCCACCCCAATGCGAGCACACTTCCTCTAAACTACCTTCCTCGTCCATTTACAAAATATTAAGTTGTTAAGATGGGGATGTAGGGGAGGCGAGCTAAGGGCAGGGTTTTGGCAGTTTTTATAGCAAAACATATTTTTGGACAGATTAAATAAAATATATTGTTCCAATAAAATCATAAGAGTTTAATTTTCCTCACGTGGTGATATCAACAGTTGTTAAATATTTGTCAAGGATGTCCTGTAATTTAATGACAACTTTTCCTCTTCATTTAAAAGGTTTATCATCTAATGCCGCCATGCTCATGATAGATATTCAACAACTGTTGATATCAACATGTGAAGAAAATTAAACTTCATGTTTCTACTGGAGAAATATTTTATTTACTTTGGATAAAAAAATATTTTGCTATAAAAACTGCAAAAAACACTGTCCTTTTCCCCCCATCCCCTACACTCCCACCTTGAGTGTTTTACGTGTTAAAACTTAGTCATTAAAAATGTAGTTCGGTCTCTGTCCATAAATTGACTCTTAAGATCGAAACTGATGGCCTACAAAGTCTTCAAAACCAAACGTTGCCCCGAAGTCCAGTTTTAAGCGCCATTTCATTAAAATTATTAGTTTTAGTTTCAGAGACATTCACAGATATCTCGCATTAATATTTTCAAAATCATTTGATGCAATGACATTTCATTTATTGTACAGATTTTACCGATTGTATTCAAATTTAAAAACTTATGACTGAGACAGGGCTAAAATTCAAATATTTTGGTGCAACGCATAATAGACTACTGCTCGCCTAGACTGTCCACATATTCATTAAATAGTTTAGATTTTATAGAAAATGTACAAACATTTGAGTAGGGGTTGGATTAGAAACCATTTATAAAAATACTTCAGTAAATCCGACCAGGATTCAAACCTCAATTTCTCGGTCATAGGAAAATAAGAAGAGAATGACGTATTTGTCCACTTGGCCACCACTGCGAGGCAGTAAATGTTGTTTATGGCAGATTCGGATCGATAAATCTTAAATTGTGAAAATGAGAATTTACTATCAGATAATTTTAAAATATATACATTTTTTTGTCGATAGATAAAAATAAATTTCAAATCTGTTGATGAAATTCTTGCATCTTGGCATGCTTCACAACTTCATGCATCCAAGTCTAGAAATTTATAGTTAACTTGGTGTCTTTTAAAATGTAGCAGAAATAACTCGCAAGCTGTTTAATCTCTTTTAACTCGCCGGGAAAACATCGCCGACACTCGGATTATTTATCTTCCTAATTCCCTTAACTTCTCAGCAGACGTGTTTTCACCTGGAGTTCGTCGTGATAGAAATAGAAAGAAACTAATTTGAAAATAAATACTTTGTATGAGTAGAAAGAATACCTACAGTTTTACTTGCTCAAGTTTAATTTAAAAAAATAACTAAATTAACTAGAGCGTCTTATTAAGCTATATTTTACTTTATTAGAATTTTTCAAATAAATTCACACAATTAGTAGAATATGGGTATTTACCAGGTAGAACATGTAATTCTTTTAATTAAGTTTACCAAGAATCACGTATTTAATTAAGGCTAAGTAGTTTCCTATTGGAAGATTTTAATCTTTTTAGGCTTAGGCAATTTTCCTAGAAAAATTAATAGAATAAGTTACATTTTGTTTTTGACTAAACAAAGTAAATTGTTCCTTGTTTATTAGGTATTTTAGAAAATCACAGGATGATGCGGAAAAAACACGATGGTCATTAACAAATGTAGGTTGTAATTTATAATATGGTGTTATAGTATATTCGACTAGAATGGGTAGGACTATATTATAACGCCTATAACATTTTACTATTAAGGTAAAAGGCGACGCGATAAAAGGCCAGTGTTTTTGTAGGTTTTAGGGCAAAACTTTTTTTGTCAAAATAAATCTAATATTGTTCCAGTAGAAACATAGAGTTGAATTTTCTTCACGTGGTGATATCAACACTTGTTGAATATCTGTCATGAGCATGGAGACATTAGATGACAAACTTTTCAAATGAAGAGAAAAAGTTGTCATTAAATTCCAGGACATCCTTAACCGATATTCAACAAGTGTTGATATCACCACGTGAAGAAAATTAAACTCTTTGTTCCTACTGGAGATATATTTTTTTAAATTTTGGCCAAAAAAAGTTTTGCCCTAAAAATTGCAAAAAGATTGATTTTTTTTTCGCATCCCCTTCCGTCCCACCTTAATGCGATCTGTGTAGAGAATAATATTGTGTAGTATTTGCAATTATTATAATGTCGTGGCCATAAAATCTCTTGTAGTCCACCATTTCATAAAGATTGTACATGGCGCAAGTTGTAAACAGGATTTACATTTTTCAATTTTCAGAATATGATATCTAGATGGAGTAATTCCCACTAATAAGCATAAATAATAGCTCTGGCTATTAATTCTTATTTACAATTAGGTTGTTTACTGCAGCACAAGTTCAAACAAGAGAAGATAAAAAGAACAGCCATGACACATTTTGTAATAAAACCATTTAAATTAAGTATACATTGAAACCTAATATTCTTCCATATTTATTTTTTGAACACAATTATAATCATTCCTGTGAAGTTGGTAAACTTTAAAGCGATGTTATTCCGCTGCAGCTAATATGCAGGGTACGCTATAAACCGGGAAATTTGACTCCAGACTAAAGCGACATGAAAAGCGTTCGTTGTATCTTAGCGCGCATTGCGCCATCTTGACATTGCTAGATATTGTTCCTTGGTCGGGTTTTTTTCATCAGTTCTGACTTGTGACTAAGAGCTCCGGGGAAGCACCAAGCTTTAATTTACCTGTTGAGAGTGTTTAACAAGATTGTGTTATTTAGACTTCTCTTGTAACATTTGCACTGGGAACATTACTTGATATTTTGTGGTGCAAGTCAATTTCTAGATTGCAGTTTCATATATATATATATATATATATATATATATATAATAAGAACTTTTTTAGTTCAAAGTCCAACAGATATCTTAAAAAAATTCGAAATATCCAAAATCCTAGCTAACAATTTTTATGAGTTACTAGGTGGTTGGTACTCAATAAATTAATAACCTTAAAATATGCTACATGTAAACTCACATTTTATATATGTTATATAAAGCACATATAGGCTACACAATAAATAAATACATACATACACACATACATACATACATACATACATACATACATACATACATACATACATACATACATACATACATATATACATACATACATACATACATACATACATACATACATACATACATACATACATACATACATACATACATACATACATACATACATACATACATACATACATACATACATACATACTATATATACATAAACAAAAAATAAATTTAAACACAAAATATAAAAACTTGAAAACATTAACATACAAAAATTTCAGACTTAATTTAGTCAGGGCGTCACGTGATTATATCGTCACACAGAAGCGATGAAAGCCGAGCCCAACATATCCCCTATTCTAGGCAACCCACTCGCCACTGGTGCAAAGTTCCACGTTTTATATTTTACTGTGCGTCCCTAACTCTAACTTTATATTACATTGTTTTGCATATAAGTGTGATTTAATAAAGATCGTTAAGTTAGGTTTGAAAAGCGTACAAATTCGAGAGAAAAAAAATTAGCAATGGATAGGTTTCGAATTTTCCAAATATTTCCTTCTAAAATTCGAATTAAATTTTATTTTTCGCCATTGATTTAAATATGAATTTTATGTGGAATCATAGTGGGTTGTGGCTTCAAAGTTTAATTCTGAAAAATTGAATAATATGTTTAACTAGCCAGCTCCTAATATATATATATATATATATATATATATATATATAGAGAGAGAGAGAGAGAGAGAGAGAGAGAGAGAGAGAGCAAGAGAAAGAGAGAGTGGACCTTTACAGATTACCTACATTCATTAATATTCCAAAAGGCAGGCATTTAATAATATTCAAAGTTTATCAAGAAGAAACTACCCGCTATTTAACAAAACAACCCTAGAGTTTGGAGGAAATGAGTTTTGTCTTATGAGCAGCTTGTTATACGAGTTGATGTTTAATTATTGAGTTAAATCTATAGTCTTAAACAAATTATCAGATTAATTGGTTTGATTTGCTTTTCCCATACAAATATTTTATTAAGTTATATAGGTTTATATATGTTTTTAATTTCTAAAGAATTTCCGAAGAAAAACTACTACATTTTTAATTCTAAAATTGATCAGACTTACATTTTGTATTAAAAGGATAGATTGAAGATTCCTATGACTAAACAAACATTAGACTCTTCCATTGGCATAACAAAATATATCATGGCTTGTTTATTAATGCCCTTCAATGAGGGTAGTTGCAAGATGTAAATATATATATATATAAATATATGTCACGGCCAAAACACGAAGTATATCTAGTTAGGTCTCACGAAATGACCACTTTTAGCCTTGGCCACCGAAATCAGCCAAAACAAGAATTATAATATAGTAATTTACCAGCAGGTCAGACTTTGGCCAGCCAGTTATAGATACGACCGTAGGAAACCGACCAAACAAATAATTTTCTTTATCTCACTTATATATTTTATTACATATAATAAGTATTTTCTGGAAGTTTTACTTATCACGTAAAAGAGGTTAACAAAGGTTCTTAAGGTGGGAGTGTAGGGGACGCGAGAAAAGGTCAGTATTTTGGGGGGGATTTCAGTTTTTATATTAAAACATTTGTTTGGTCAAAATAAATCAAACTATGCTTCAGTACAAATATGAAGATTAATTTTCCTCACATGGTGATATCAACAGTTATTGAATATCTGTCGTGAGCATAGCAGCATTAGATGACAAAAAAATTTAAATTAAGGAAAAAAGTTGTCATTAAATTCCAGAACGCTTCGGGCACTGGTCAGACTATCGTGGTCAGTTCGTGCTTTGACTGGCCAGAACTTCATTTCAAATCTCCTCCAATCAATATTTCGCGATATGGCTAGATCAGCTGGCCAATGAGGGAGGAGTACAGCCAACTCGCAAAGTAGCTGTTTTTGGGCCTTGGCTGTAACATGTGTACAAACTTTTTTATGTTTAGTCAACTAGGCTGGGCTCTTGTGAAAACAATATTATTTAAATTGAAAAATGACATCTGGACACGGGAATCAATCCCGGGACCTTTGGCTTAGTAGGTGTACCTAAGGGAAAAAAGGATCGAAGGTTTGATTTCATCTTAAAGTAAAAACTATATGTATTAATTGTTCTATTTGGTAAGTAAATAATGTATGTTATGGTGTATGCCTATTTTCTTTGCCCTAGATCTAAGTTCTAAAAAGCTACTATTAGTTATCACACTTTCACAAAAGCACATACACACCATTTCGTTCAACGATGACGTTCGTGTTATATACACTTATGTACTAATTACACTAATGGTTTTAGGGATTAGGAAGGTTATATTTAGAGGAAGTGTAACTACATATGCGTGGAGGGTAGAGTGGAAAACAATGGAGTAAAAACCCCCTCAGTTGATCCGACCGGGATTCTAACCCCGATCTTCCCATCTTCAGCAGGACAGTCTAGCACGAAAGTGACGCCTTAGACCGTTCGGACACTGAGGCGGTTGGTTGATGTTAGAATTAATATTATCAAAGTAGACCGCAAAAATATTGGTGTTTTCTAAATGCGCTTTCCTACCAGAATCCTACAGTAGTTAATTTTATAAAATTACCTAAATTGCCCGATTATTATTCCTGCCTGTCAGATAGTCAAACTTGCCCTTTAATTAACCCCGTGACAGTCAAATAGGTCCAACAGAACAATCACAATACTATCACAATATGTTTTATAGCACTCCTGTCCATGATTAGAGGTTTTTTTAATCATCAACTAAATGATTCATCCGCACATGATGTGCAACGAGAGTAACCAAGTCTCCATTAGAACCAGAAGGTAGGTGGCGGCACACTAAACGGTAGGCGGCGGCACACTGAACGGTAGGCGTGGCGACACCCGGCGATTGGTCACCACTTTCAGACGTCACCCGTAGACAGACCGGCTTCGGGGAAACATCGACCGGAAACTACAACGGATCGTCGCATGTGTTGTTCCATTTCCTCCGCCGCTTAAAGCACCGCCCATTGCTGCACCTCTCTCTCTCTCTCTCTCTCTCTCATCCTCCCCTCCTACACTCACTCCCCCCCACTTCCCTCTTCAGTATCCGCATCAAGATCTCATCTCGCAGCATCAGTCACATCCCTCCCTCCCTCCCCTGTTTCCTGGACCGAACCATCCTAAGATGAACAACCCCGCCTTCTTTCACACGGAGATGACGTCACGCATGATCTGGTTAACGCTGTAAAGGCGTTCCCTGTGTCAGTTCTCACTTTAGCCGTCTTGTGGTAAAAGTCTAAGAAGAAGAAGATAGCGAGCGTCGTTCTCCCTCCGATAGGTCCCAGCCAGAGAAGAGACGCTCTCTACTGGGTCCGGAACTGTGAGAGTCTTGTTGAACTCCTCGCCCGCCCGCTCGCTCGTATATAAACTGTGTACGTTCCCTCCGGGATGTTTGTATACATGACTCGACTGGTCGGATTATCCCACAGTAGCACGGGCCGTAGTATCGAAAAGCCGTTGTGTATAAACATTGCAGTGTTTGTAGGCCTAGTCAACTTGTTTGAAAGAAGACCATAAGTATCAAACAAAAAAAAGGAAGCATTACTGTTATTTTTGCTTAAAACCGTGAGGGATTATTTTGTTTGGCAAGACTTAAAACCCGAGGAAGATAGTTAGTTGGTCGTGTGTGGTGGTTTTTGGTGTTTTGACTTTTCTTCTCTTTCTCTCTCTCTCTCTCTCTCTCCAGTCTTCAAACTAAACGTAAATGTTTACCAAGTTTGTGGGCAACGTTTGGATAGAAGTGTAGTGGGGCGTTATATAGGGGTATCGTGTTTATTATATAGAAGGAAAGTGAAGGGAAAAAAAAAAAGACAGGAGGGCAAATCATGATGAAGAATGAAGACTCATTGGTAGATTCGAGCATCGGTAACCAGTTGAGTCAGCTGCATCAACATCCGTCGGTAGTGCAACAGACTACCATCAACATTCAGCAACCCTTGCATCACCTACATTTTCACCAGCATCAACACAGCGTGATACTGAGTGCAGATCATGGAGGCTCCATCTTGGGTTTGGACGCGTCTCATCAGAATCACAACGGCGGGAGCATCATCCAGCAGCAGCAGATGGAGCACTCACCCCCTCCTCAAGACCAACAAGTTCAGGAGAAGAGCCCATCGGCGGCCAACAACGAGACTACAGCCATCGTCAAGAAGGGCAACCCTGGTGTCCGTAGGCAGGAAAAACCACCCTACTCTTACATCGCCCTTATCGTGATGGCCATCCAGAGCTCCCCCGCCAAAAGACTCACCCTTAGCGAGATATACACGTTCCTTCAACAGCGCTTCCCTTTCTTCAGAGGCTCCTATCAAGGCTGGAAGAACTCCGTCAGACACAATCTCTCCCTCAACGAGTGCTTCATCAAGCTCCCTAAAGGCCTGGGCAGGCCCGGTAAAGGACACTACTGGACGATAGACCCAGCGTCCGAGTTTATGTTCGAGGAGGGTTCCTTCAGGCGGCGACCCAGGGGATTCCGACGCAAGTGTCAGGCGCTAAAGCCAACGTACCACCCCCACCACGCCGCCGCTGCCGCCGCCGCGGCGTATTTTGGCAGCGCCGGTGCGGGTTCGATGCTGGGCCCCGTGGGCGGCCAGACGGGCCACTACGACCCCATGCAGACCCAGGACTATCAGACCGCGTGTTCGTACGGAGGGGCAGTGACCCCCGGTGCGCAGCAGAGTGTTTCAATGGGTCACCACTACATGGCCTCTCCGGGGTACGACTACACTACCGGCAGTACCAGCAGTGTGACAGGGAGGGGGGGTCCGTCGTACAGACATGGTCCGGGAACTTCGCTGTTCAAGACTCCGGTCACGGAAACAACGGTTACATGAAGCCCCCACTGAGCCCCTTGCCGGAACATCACACCGGCGGGTCTATGACGCCCCCCACTTCTGAGTCCTACAGCTACCAGTACTCCTCCCAGGCCCCAGAACACGGTAATATCAGCTTCCAGCCTTATAGTGCTCCTTACTCATCAGTAAAATAATAGTATCGTGAATGCTAGAAAACAACAGTAAACTTGTAATAATGAAGATTAGCTAAACTATACTCATGTTTGTACCATTAGAATAAATAAATTCCTACAAGTTTTATATAATTGTGGTCAACTGGCTCCGTGGTGTAGTTGGTCAATGCCCCTGGCTACGAACCTAGGGCTCCCGGGTCACCCTCATACTCACTATCACCCTCCACGGAAAGGATGTACTATTAGTACATTCGGACTACGGTACATTAGTACTGGATAATATTTCCACAAACTGGGCTACGAGTGATGTGGCCAAAACAGGCATTATATTATTATTATTAAAATTAATATTATTATGGTCGATTAGTTTTAAAAATACAAAACATTTTCTGAGTGGGTCTAAGATATATTTTCCACTAAGAAAATTAAACAATAAAATTAGTTTTAACTCCATCATGTTTTTTCTTCTGACAAACCGCGGTCACACGGATACCCTAGTTCGATTCCAAGACGGGCCAATAAGATGTATTATATATGTGCGGGTTAGTTTTATAAATCACATGAGTATAGTTCTGGTGACAGGAACCGAGCGATGAGGAACCTTTCTGGCGGTATTACACTCTCATATTCCTTCTAAAAATATTTTTATTTCTATAAAACCTGTGATAAAAAATTGACACCACCTTTGATTAAAAAAATGTGTTATTACATTAACACATCCCAGTTCATTAAAATGTGTATAATATAATTATGTGATTACAAAAATGAACGCCAATTTTGTCAAAATATTTTCGAATGAACCATAAAACTATTTAAAATGTAGTCACCAAACAGGTTTAATTAAAAGAAAAGGCCAGTGGTTTTTTTTTTCAGTTTTTATGGCAAAACATTTTTTGTGCGAAATAAATCAAATATTTCTCCAGTAGAAACAAGAGTTTAATTTCTTCACCTGGTGATATCAACAATTGTTGAATATTGTCAAGGGTGTCCTGGAATTTAATGACAACTTTTTCCTTCATTTAAAAAGTTCGCCATCTAATGCCATCTAATGCCACATGACAGATATTCAACAACTGTTGATATCACCAAGAAGAAAATTAAGTACTATGTTTCTAATCGGAGCAATCTTCTATTAATTTCAAAAACTGCAAAAATACTGATCATTTCTCGCGCCTCCTTTCCATCCACGTTAAGTGTTTGTGTCATCAGAACGTACTTTTTTCATAACATACAATTAGTTTTTTAATTGCTTTGCGTGTAAAGGTTATTCTTTCTTTTCAGCATTTTTTTTATAAAACACTAGAGAATGTTCTATCATGTAAAATCTTTTATAAAAGATTCGGAAAATATGTTATTTCCAAAGATCTTTGATAGATCAATGCTACAAGAGAAATATGGCTGTATATTTCGCCCTAATTAACCTTGATATGATATAGCCGTGCACTGGGGTAGGATACATACTTAAATTAAATCATAGTTGAAAAAGACACCTAGCTGTGTGAGTACAATCCCGGGTTCTGTCCCCATGTAGGCCTATAGGTGTAATTTTTCAACCTAATTTAATTTAACTAATGAATAAACTTAGGTTAAGTTAGTTTTTCATTTATTTTTTTATATAGCTTATACAAGTCCCTATTAAAGTAAAATGCAATCAATTTCAGGATCTAGTACGTTTCTTATGAACGTCAAAAACATGTTTTCTTTGTAACATAGAATTATTATTCACAATAAACACATCAATCAATATTTGAGACACGCCAATGTTAAAATTAATTTTTTCCCGTGAGAAAGACTTTGAGGGTTCTTACTCTACATAGGTGAAAATTTATCATTTCAATCATATCTCCGGCAACTATTTCAGATTGAAATAAATTGCTGTAAAGAAGTAGTGCCATTAAAAATAAACTCTAGTTTGAAATATAGTTTTATAAAAACAATAATTTCTGAGCTATAAGAAAAATATTAATATATATATTTGTATTCAGATCTATGAGAAGAAGTTGATTACTATGCTCTTTGGTGGAGTGTTTCTGCATACAATGTGTATTATTTCGTTCCACAAATCTTAAGAGTATTTATTTCATGAATGTTTTAAATAATAGAGAAAAAAATAATATGTATATTATCTACCGTACCATTTTTACTTTCTCATATCAAGGGAGAGTATTGTGATCGTGAAAAAAAAACAATCCCAAGATTGACAAATTTTACGTTTTATGTGAACACAAACACAAAATAGTGGATTTTACAACTCTCTCCAGTAGTCTTCCGTGACCCTAGACCTGGGACCACTCCTGGATAACTCTCCAGTAGTCCTTCCGTGACCCTAGCCTGGGACCACTCCTGGATAGCTCTCCAGTATCCTTCCTGACCCTAGGCCTGGAACCACTCCTGGATAACTCTCCAGTAGTCCTTCCGTGACCCTAGACTGGGACCACTCCTGAATAACTCTCCAGTAGTCCTTCCATGACCCTACCTGGGACCACTCCTGGATAACTCTCCAGTAGTCTTCCGTGAC
The DNA here is from genome assembly GCA_033556935.1 of Timema podura. Lineage (NCBI taxonomy): Eukaryota > Metazoa > Arthropoda > Insecta > Phasmatodea > Timematidae > Timema > Timema podura. The sequence continues at coordinate 4,528,123 of JAVRXN010000005.1, forward strand.
CCTAGGCCTGGAACCACTCCTGGATAACTCTCCAGTAGTCTTCCGTGACCCTAGCCTGGGACCACTCCTGGATAACTCTCCAGTAGTCTTCCGTGACCCTAGACCTGGGACCACTCCTGGATAGCTCTCCAGTAGTCCTTCCTTGACCCTAGGCCTGGAACCACTCCTGGATAACTCTCCAGTAGTCCTTCCGTGACCCTAGACCTGGGACCACTCCTGGATAACCCTCCAGTAGTCCTTCCATGACCCTAGACCTGGGACCACTCCTGGATAACTTCCAGTAGTCCTTCCGTGACCCTAGCTTGGGACCACTCCTGGATAACTCTCCAGTAGTCCTTCCATGACCCTAGGCTGGGACCACTCCTGGATAACTTTACAAGTAGTCCTTCCGTGACCCTAGGCTGGGAACACTCCTGGATAACTCTAAAGTAGTCCTTCCTTGACCCTAGGCCTGGGACCACTCCTGGATAACTCTCCAGTAGTCCTTCCGTGACCCTAGGCCTGGGACCACTCCTGGATAACTCTAAAGTAGTCCTTCCATGACCCTAGGCCTGGGACCACTCCTGGATAGCTCTCCAGTAGTCCTTCCTTGACCCTAGGCTTGGGACCACTCCTGGATAGCTCTAAAGTAGTCCTTCCGTGACCCTAGGCTTGGGACCACTCCTGGATAGCTCTAAAGTAGTCCTTCCTTGACCCTAGGCTTGGGACTACTCCTGGATAGCTCTAAAGTAGTCCTTCCTTGACCCTAGGCTTGGGACCACTCCTGGATAGCTCTAAAGTAGTCCTTCCGTGACCCTAGGCCTGGGACCACTCCTGGATAACTCTAAAGTAGTCCTTCCGTGACCCTAGGCCTGGGACCACTCCTGGATAGCTCTAAAGTAGTCCTTCCGTGACCCTAGGCTTGGGACCACTCCTGGATAGCTCTAAAGTAGTCCTTCCGTGACCCTAGGCTTGGGACCACTCCTGGATAGCTCTAAAGTAGTCCTTCCTTGACCCTAGGCTTGGACCACTCCTGGATAGCTCTAAAGTAGTCCTTCCTTGACCCTAGGCTTGGGACCACTCCTGGATAGCTCTAAAGTAGTCCTTCCGTGACCCTAGGCCTGGGACCACTCCTGGATAACTCTAAAGTAGTCCTTCCGTGACCCTAGGCCTGGGACCACTCCTGGATAGCTCTAAAGTAGTCCTTCCGTGACCCTAGGCCTGGGACCACTCCTGGATAACTCTAAAGTAGTCCTTCCATGACCCTAGGCCTGGGACCACTCCTGGATAACTCTCCAGTAGTCCTTCCGTGACCCTAGGCCTGGGACCACTCCTGGATAACTCTAAAGTAGTCCTTCCGTGACCCTAGGCCTGGGACCACTCCTGGATAGCTCTAAAGTAGTCCTTCCGTGACCCTAGGCCTGGGACCACTCCTGGATAACTCTAAAGTAGTCCTTCCATGACCCTAGGCCTGGGACCACTCCTGGATAACTCTCCAGTAGTCCTTCCGTGACCCTAGGCCTGGGACCACTCCTGGATAACTCTAAAGTAGTCCTTCCATGACCCTAGGCCTGGGACCACTCCTGGATAACTCTCCAGTAGTCCTTCCGTGACCCTAGGCCTGGGACCACTCCTGGATAACTCTAAAGTAGTCCTTCCGTGACCCTAGGCCTGGGACCACTCCTGGATAACTCTCCAGTAGTCCTTCCGTGACCCTAGGCCTGAGATCACTCCTGGATAACTCTCCAGTAGTCCTTCCGTGACCCTAGGCCTGGGACCACTCCTGGATAACTCTAAAGTAGTCCTTCCGTGACCCTAGGCCTGGGACCACTCCTGGATAACTCTCCAGTAGTCCTTCCGTGACCCTAGGCCTGAGATCACTCCTGGATAACTCTCCAGTAGTCCTTCCGTGACCCTAGGCCTGGGACCACTCCTGGATAACTCTAAAGTAGTCCTTCCATGACCCTAGGCTTGGGACCACTCCTCGATTGATCAGTGGTAGAGCATTGTAGTACTAAGCCAATGGTCCCGGTTCGATTCCCGTGTCCAGGTGACATTTTTCAATTTTTGTTGGTATCCCTATGTTGAGTAGTGTGTTGTTATTTTGATGGCTGGTGGTTTTCTGGGAGACGGAGGGGTGGAGAGAGGAGGAGGCGATTCACAGGAGATAGCAAGGCTTATTTCTAAACAATAAATAGGCTATTTATCACCGCGTCTTAATACCTGTTCAGGTTATGCTCAGATATGATAGCTACTCTAATGAGGTAGGGATGAGGGAAGCATTTTAGAGGTAAGTTACCAGCATTTGCGTGGAAAGAGAGTGGGAAACCACTCTCAATAGACCCGACCAGGATTCGAATCCTGATCCCTCCTTCATCAGCCGGCCAGTCTAACACGAGCGTGACGCCTTAGACCAAGCGGCCACCGAATTGGTGGAATCATTGAGATGAGATTGTAAACGTTGTTGGACGAGTGAGATTGTAAACCTTGGTGGACAAGTGAGATTGTAAACGTTGTTGGATGAGTAAGATTGCTAACGTTGTTGGACGAATGAGATTGTAAATGTTGTTGGACGAGTGAGATTGCTAACGTTGTTGGACGAATGAGATTGTAAACGTTGTTGGACGAATGATATTGTAAACGTTGTTGGACGAATGAGATTGTAAACGTTGTTGGACGAATGATATTGTAAACGTTGTTGGACCAGTGAGATTGTAAACGTTGTTGGACGAATGATATTGTAAACGTTGTTGGACCAGTGAGATTGTAAACGTTGTTGGATGAATGATATTGTAAACGTTGTTGGACCAGTGAGATTGTAAACGTTGTTGGATGAATGAGATTGTAAACGTTGTTGGACCAGTGAGATTCTAAACATTGTTGGACGAATGAGATTGTAAACGTTGTTGGACGAATGAGATTGTAAACTTTGTTGGACCAGTGAGGAGGGCAACCAATTCAAAACGCTCCTACTCTAAATCCACCCAGTGGCCACACCAGTGGGCACACAGGCAAAGACGTCACTTCGTTTAGTCTACTGTAGTTTGACGGTGACGGGGAGGTGGAGGTTCTGATCCCGGTCAGTGGTATTGAGACTTTTCCACAAATGGTTTCCCACTCTCACCCCACGCCAATATACGGCTATTTTCCTCTAAAGTGTACTTTACTCACACCTAACCTCTTAGGGCCGGTCTTATGACTCCTGGATAAATATTAATCTGGTAGATAATATTTCTATCTGGTGGATAGGTTAAAAGTGCGTCTTGTGACTGCAAGATAATATTTATCTGCCAGATAAAATGTATTTATCCATCACATTTTTATCAAGAGGTTTAAGTACCTGATAACTTTTATCTGAAAGTTAAAATGGTTGTTGCCATAGTGGCGTTGTTTTTCATGATGTTTCGCCTATCAGGTTAAAATCTTGATTCACGTGTTTAGTAAGCACAGGCTCGGGCTCTAACTATATAAAGTTAGAACATTTAATTCACACTTTTATATAAACTGACAAGCTATTTGTAGAGTTATATTTATATAAGAACAAATTATCAAAATGTGAGTACAATAAATGAAATTTTTTTAAACGTTGTACCCAACTATTGACCACATTTTGGCAGACACCGAAATTAGTACTTGCAAGATAACTTAGCTTCCGCGCCCACGTGACGCCGTCTGTTTCCTCGCACTCGTTTAGCCGCCATTATTTAACAAATGTTGAGCGTTGTAGCCACTAGCTAGCTTGTAGTGGTAGCAGCAGGGTTTATACGCATGCGCGCACCAGTAAAAACAGTACCAACATTACGTTTTCTGCATAAAAATATATTTATTCTACAGCTAGCTATCCGGTAGATAAATTCAGTTCATAAAACGCGTTAAAATATTAAAGTGGCTGATAACCTTTATCTGGTCGCTAACTTTAACCTCCCGATAGCAATATCTAGCCCGTAGCCATAAGACCGGCCCTAAGTGTGCATACAGCTACATGTAGCTCAGACGGTTAGTTAAGACAATATGCACCAAAAAAACTTATGTACGTTTGAGTTTTAAGAAGCAGTATAGGCGGGGGTAGAAATATTTTCGGTCGCCATTAACCCAGGATAGCAGTGGAAACCAATATTTTAGATGGAAGAGTGGGCAACGCGAGAAAAGAGAACAGTTTTTGCAGTTTTTATAGAAAAAATTGTTTTTGCCAAAATGAATCAAATATTGCTCCAGTACAAAGATGGAATTTAATTTTCTTCACCTGGTGATATCAACAGTTTGTTGATTATCTGTCAAGGGTGTCCTGGAATTTAATGTCAACTTTTTCTCTTCATTTAAAAGTTTCTCATCTAATGCTCATGGCAGATATTCAACAACTGTTGATATCACCAGGTGAATAAAATCAAACTATATGTTTGAACTGGAGCAATATTTTATTTATTTTAGCCAAAAAAATGTGTTGTCATAAAAACTGCAAAGACCCTTACCTTTTCTCGCGTCCCCTACAAGCCCACCTTGACGAGAAGCAGCTACTTGAAATGCAATAGTCTGTAAATAATGTTTATAACTTTATTCTTTATTCGCTTCACTAAACTGTTTTAAAATAGTTCCGCTAGTAATTGTTTCGTCTAATGTAGAGCCCAACAGCTCCTGTTGAGAAGTTGTTTTGTCCGAGATTGTTGTTCCAGCTTAGCAGCCCCTGTTAGCTTCCAGTGACAGCCACGAGACAGTCCAGATCAAGTTACTCCCTCCCTCCCTCCAACCCTGACCTCTTGACACCGGCTCACTCCACCCTTACAACCCCTCCGACCCAACAAAAACACACCACCCCGCAACGGAACTGAAAGCACTGGCTTGCACGACGTCACGTCCGAGGCTGCGTGTTGCGTGACTGCGTGACTGCGTGGTACCGAACAGGTTAGTCGTGTGGCTAGAATAACAGTTGACCTCGGTGGTCTTGGGTTCAAACCCAGCCTAGGTCAACAGATTTATCTTGAGCGATAAAGATCCGTAGCACAACTTCCTTCGGATGTAGAAGTAAAGCCGTCGGTCCCGTGTCGATTGTGGCGTGCAAGATAACGCTAAAAGTTAATATGTGAAATTAACCTTCCCCGGCAAAATTGGTAGGTCATTTATTGCTGTAAGGCAAAGGGGAATCACCAAACTTTCTGAACTCACCTAGTACACGGTATTTCTACCAGGTGGTACGGGTAGCACTAACCAGCCGACGTACCCGGCTCCGGTCGGATGGAAATCACATCAAGCCAATCTTCAGGTTGTTGACAAGAATTATATAACAGTCGGGTTTGCTGTACAAAACACGTGCCTGCTCCCCCCTCCCCCCCCAAAAAAGCCGTATCCCTTTCATGTTCACCGCCAGTCGACTTCTGTGTGGACTGTGTGACCAGCAATGCGGTGAAACTGTTATCAGCGCTATAGGACAACTCGCTGAGCTGGACGAGAATCTGATGGAGCTAATGAGAAGCCCGAAGACGCTGCCGTATTATGTTGGAAAACTTCTCGTCATCAATGGAGGCGGAACCTTATTTTGTATATAGGGGGAGGGGGAAAGAGAAGCAAAAAAAGTTATTTTTAGATATATGCATTACACCCTTCCCCCCCCCCCCCCCCATCCCTCACCCTACACGCCCCAATAAATGTTTGAAAATCGGATGTACCTTAAACCTATTCGGATGTAGTCCTTCGGAAAATTTTTGAAATTTGAGTGCCTCTAGAAGCTATTTTAAAGAGTCCTTACGTAGATTTATTTTTAAAATTTTATTTTATATAACTATTTGAAGGCGTATGCTCCCAGACATGTTTCCGGAACCGTGGATGGACAACCCTGTCGCCAATCGCCACATGTGGCGAATAGGCCATAAGAGTGTGACGAATGTGAGTTCGCCAGTAAAATAAACTTTTTTCCTGATCCTGCGCTGATTGTAACTTGAAATCTCCTGTATCCCTCTTTTTGAAAGAGTCATTTTAAGCCATACTACCCAATAATACCACCTTCCACTCCCTTCCCCCAACATTTCCATTTCATCTCTGCCTTGACACAAAAAAGGATGGTAAAATTTAGCATTAACATGTCTTTCGTTTTCAATCCGAACAATTTTCATCATTTGTGTCTTGAGGCGGTTGTAAATGTTTAGAACAAACTTGTGTTTGTTTCAAATGTTTGATTGAACAATCTAATTTCTCACTTTTTACATCGTGTGGCGAATTGAACCCTTCTTATTTGCCACATCTGTGGCTAGATTGGGAAAAATATGTTGCCCACCTCTGTTCTAGAAGCTATTTAGGGTGACATCCCACCCTAGTTACGCTGCTATGAATTATTGGGACAGCAGTGTAAAAAAATATATATATATATCAGGATAGTGATAGTAGGACGGTTATAATAGCTAATAAAACAGCTGTATTATATTCATACGCCAAGTCACGTGATCTACAAGACTCACATTTGACATATACCTGTGAAATAATACTATTAATGAGGTAAACTCTTATCATTGTTGGTCCTCAGACTTACTATAGCTCATCTACGATGAGAGTGTTGGTGACAGATAGCAGAAGATTCTTTATTGCAAACATTGGCTGAAAGTTTTATTAGAATTGGTTGATAACACTTTTTATCGATAGTATAATATCAGTAAGAAAATAATCCGGATAAGTATGTAATTAGTGACTTCCAGGCAATGTTTGCAATATAAAACCTTCTCCTGGCTTTCACTCACCTACACTACCGCCGTATACCTTTGCCTATCTTCACTTGTTCGAACAAAAAAACAGCCGAGTAAACGCGCTACTCTCGTGCTGGACTAGACTGCCGAAGACGGGGAGATCCAGGTTCCATCCCGGTCGGGTGCACTAAGAGCGGTTTTTCCTGAACGGTTTTCCACTTTCCTTCCACGCAAATTCGGGTGCACTTCTTCTCAATAAGCCTTTCTAATCCCTGAACCATTAGGGTAATTAGTACATAGGCGTATAACCCGAACGGGTAGTAAGACGTGGTGCTAACATAATATAAAAAAAATCGTCATTTCACCTTTTCGTCTCTCCAAAGAACTACTATTCTAAGCTTTCAGTTAAATGTTCCAAATTAACAAATATTTCAGTAGTTTTACTAGCTTCTACAATTCCTTTCGTTTTCCCTGCTCCTTCAAGGCACAAAATATTCCGTGTATTTTGTAGATTCGCCCGGTGCGTGACAAACTTGGTAGTAAGACTCGGTGACATCAAAACACAGTGGATGCCGGTAAAATGGCTCTCGGCTCCCAATTGACGGTGTTCACCATCTTGTTATTGTATGCAACCCAACGTTAATAACGCTCTGTTATTGTTTGTACAGTGTCACAATGTTGGGGTTGGTCAGTGACATATTTGTTGAACCAGGATCAGGGTTGAGTGGTGTTTTAATAAGGGAGAGGGTAGAGGTCAGATGAGGGGTGAAGGATTACCCGAGATGACACACGTCACTTCGCTTAGTGGGGAAGTGTGTTATTTTATTTTAGCAAGAGATCTTGTTTCACTTTGAAATCTAAGGGGAATATAAATTGGAGCGAGATCCATTCTGCGGAGGGTCGGGTTGCTTCTTATTATTTTCACAATTGTCATTCCCCGGTGAGTTAGGTTTTTTGTTTGTTTTGCCCCGTTTTACTACTCGTTCAGGCTGTACGTATGGACCATATTTATCTTTGAGTACGATTATAATTACAATTACTGTACCTACAGTAGAGAATAGGTCTGAAGGAACTACAGTAGTGTACCGGCTAGGTCTGAAGGAACTGAGATGAATGTCTACTACAGTAGTATACCGGCCAGGTCTGAAGGAACTGAGATGAATGTCTACTACAGTAGTGTACCGGCTAGGTCTGAAGGAACTGAGATGAACGTCTACTACAGTAGTATACCGGCCAGGTCTGAAGGAACTGAGATGAACGTCTACTACAGTAGTGTACCGGCTAGGTCTGAAGGAACTGAGATGAACGTCTACTACAGTAGTGTACCGGCTAGGTCTGAAGGAACTGAGATGAACGTCTACTACAGTAGTATACCGGCTAGGTCTGAAGGAACTGAGATGAACGTCTACTACAGTAGTGTACCGGCTAGGTCTGAAGGAACTGAGATGAACGTCTACTACAGTAGTGTACCGGCTAGGTCTGAAGGAACTGAGATGAATGTCTACTACAGTAGTGTACCGGCCAGGTCTGAAGGAACTGAGATGAATGTCTACTACAGTAGTGTACCGGCCAGGTCTGAAGGAACTGAGATGAACGTCTACTACAGTAGTGTACCGGCCAGGTCTGAAGGAACTGAGATGAATGTCTACTACAGTAGTGTACCGGCCAGGTCTGAAGGAACTGAGATGAACGTCTACTACAGTAGTGTACCGGCTAGGTCTGAAGGAACTGAGATGAACGTCTACTACAGTAGTGTACCGGCTAGGTCTGAAGGAACTGAGATGAACGTCTACTACAGTAGTGTACCGGCTAGGTCTGAAGGAACTGAGATGAACGTCTACTACAGTAGTGTACCGGCTAGGTCTGAAGGAACTGAGATGAATGTCTACTACAGTAGTGTACCGGCCAGGTCTGAAGGAACTGAGATGAATGTCTACTACAGTAGTGTACCGGCCAGGTCTGAAGGAACTGAGATGAACGTCTACTACAGTAGTGTACCGGCCAGGTCTGAAGGAACTGAGATGAATGTCTACTACAGTAGTGTACCGGCCAGGTCTGAAGGAACTGAGATGAACGTCTACTACAGTAGTGTACCGGCTAGGTCTGAAGGAACTGAGATGAACGTCTACTACAGTAGTGTACCGGCTAGGTCTGAAGGAACTGAGATGAACGTCTACTACAGTAGTGTACCGGCTAGGTCTGAAGGAACTGAGATGAACGTCTACTACAGTAGTGTACCGGCTATGTCTGAAGGAACTGAGATGAATGTCTACTACAGTAGTGTACCGGCTAGGTCTGAAGGAACTGAGATGAACGTCTACTACAGTAGTGTACCGGCTAGGTCTGAAGGAACTGAGATGAACGTCTACTACAGTAGTATACCGGCCAGGTCTGAAGGAACTGAGATGAACGTCTACTACAGTAGTGTACCGGCTAGGTCTGAAGGAACTGAGATGAACGTCTACTACAGTAGTGTACCGGCTAGGTCTGAAGGAACTGAGATGAACGTCTACTACAGTAGTATACCGGCTAGGTCTGAAGGAACTGAGATGAACGTCTACTACAGTAGTATACCGGCTAGGTCTGAAGGAACTGAGATGAACGTCTACTACAGTAGTGTACCGGCTAGGTCTGAAGGAACTGAGATGAACGTCTACTACAGTAGTGTACCGGCTAGGTCTGAAGGAACTGAGATGAACGTCTACTACAGTAGTGTACCGGCTAGGTCTGAAGGAACTGAGATGAATGTCTACTACAGTAGTGTACCGGCTAGGTCTGAAGGAACTGAGATGAATGTCTACTACAGTAGTGTACCGGCTAGGTCTGAAGGAACTGAGATGAATGTCTACTACAGTAGTGTACCGGCTAGGTCTGAAGGAACTGAGATGAACGTCTACTACAGTAGTGTACCGGCTAGGTCTGAAGGAACTGAGATGAACGTCTACTACAGTAGTGTACCGGCTAGGTCTGAAGGAACTGAGATGAACGTCTACTACAGTAGTGTACCGGCTAGGTCTGAAGGAACTGAGATGAATGTCTACTACAGTAGTGTACCGGCTAGGTCTGAAGGAACTGAGATGAATGTCTACTACAGTAGTGTACCGGCTAGGTCTGAAGGAACTGAGATGAACGTCTACTACAGTAGTGTACCGGCTAGGTCTGAAGGAACTGAGATAAACGTCTACTACAGTAGTGTACCGGCTAGGTCTGAAGGAACTGAGATAAACGTCTACTACAGTAGTGTACCGGCTAGGTCTGAAGGAACTGAGATGAATGTCTACTACAGTAGTGTACCGGCTAGGTCTGAAGGAACTGAGATAAACGTCTACTACAGTAGTGTACCGGCTAGGTCTGAAGGAACTGAGATGAATGTCTACTACAGTAGTATACCGGCTAGGTTTGAAGGCGCCTTACACCCAGCTAACAAGGCCGGACCACCCAAACCGTCTCTTAGTGCTGGCACCAACAGTTAATTACATCACCCAATGTACCCCACACTACACCACATTCGCCACTTACCACGTCACTTCTCGCCATACAATGCACGGCCACGATATATTTAAAAGTGACCTGCTCTCTGAACGATGTTTTATCAATAGAACGGAGATGTTTAGAGGTTTTTTTTGTGTCTCTGTAGCCCACGATTCGACCCCGAGCAAGTGCGCTTGTAGTTATTCTTACACGAGTGGTGTTTCAGCATTTCTCTAAGGCATCATTTACTTAAAATTCACCCTTCTCACCCTATGTCGCTATATTATTTATTGCAAGATGTGTACTACAGTCCCAACCAATGGTAGTGTCCATTTAAATAAAAACATTGATTAAAGTTTATTTAGCGTTGTTTTACTAAATGCAAATATATATAGTCTATATCAGCAAATCATTAAAACACTTAAATTAGAATAAATATTGATTTTAGGTAAACACTCTACTACCAGGTGTTTGCGACACCTGAATTGGACACAGTAAGTCGGGACCATAGTTCAAATCTCAGCCGCGTACACAGTGTAGACCTATATTGCATTCACGGTAGGAATTACTCTCTGAAAGGTCTTTTTTCCTACCAATATCCTACTATATAATAGCTTTCTGGTAGGGAAAAAGACCTTTCAGAAAACAATTCCTACGCTGAACGGACTTACCTTCTTTTCTCTTATTACCTTCCACCACGAATACGTGTACATTACACTCTAATTACCTCTCTCATCCACATCCCTAGAGTTGGTCTAAAGTCATTATTATTATTATTATTATTATTATTATTATTATTATTGGCACAGCCTCTTACTACCCGTTCGGGTTATACGCACTTACGCTAATGTGCAATGTTAGGGTGACTGTGAGATGAAATGGAGGACCTACAGTTTAACGTGGAATCCGAACCACGGTGGAGGCCTGGCATTCCACACATTCACAAGTTGTGATTAATACACGTCTTGTCAGAGGTGAAGGAAGGGTTTGGTAATCAGATAAATCTGTGCCGCGACCTAGGATTGAACCCCGGACCTCCAGCACAGAAGTCTGACACCTTACCCCTAGACCGCCAGGTTACCCAAACGTCATTAATAATCATTGTGTTGAACGTGTAAAAATATCAAACTCAAATTCTGAGAAATTTAATACTATTTGGATGAATTCGAGCACTATTTCTTTTTAGCGCCGCGTCTTATTAACCGTTCGAGTTATACGCTTATGTAATAATTACGCTAATGGTTTAGGGATTGGGAAGGTTTAATGGAAAGGAAGTGTACCCGCATTTGTGTGGAAGGAAAGTGGAAAACCATTTAGGAAAACCACCTTCAGTGCACCCAACCGGGATTGAGCTTCGATCTCCCCGTCTTCGGCAGTCTAGTCTAACACTAGAGTAGCGCGTAATAGACCACGTGGCCACCGAAGCGGGTCCACGTCTTATTACCTGTTCAGGTTATACGCAAACCAAATATGATAGCAATTAAAATGGGATAGGAACAAGGAAGGAAGCATTTTAGAGGTAATATACCCGCATTTGAGTGAAAAAAGAGTGTGGTACGATTTAGGAGAAAAAAATCCTCAATAGATCTGACCTGATTTGAAACCTCGCTCTCCGGTTGATCAGCAAGCCGAATGACGCCTTGGACTGTTCGGCCACCGAAGCGGGTCCAAAGTACAATTAAAACATAAAGTGTGTACGCAGGTGGAAAACACGGCTTCTTTAAAGGAAGACGACTTGTCTGATTAGCAGATAGCTCTCGATAGTTGTTGACGAGGAAGGTCGAATCTTAGCTCAGTGAACTGAGGGTGTTTTTGACAAGTGATTTAATGTTGTAGTTTTCTCATCCTCTCTCCACGCTAATGGTGATTCTTATTGTAAAGGCCTACTTTGATAATATTGAAGTATTTTAACAACAGTTTTACATATTGGTATGGTTTATGATATTACCAATTAAATTAGGTCCGTTAATAGCAAGGTGTGCTAAACCTATCGATATTAATAAAAATGTTAAATGAGAAGTTTTCCCAGCACTCAATGAACCAACATACAATAATATTGCCTAGCGCCTGTAAACTAGACTGTACCGGCTCGAGCGCTCGCCTCCAGTCTGGCCGTACCCTAACGTTTAACGTCCATTGTTGTGTTTTCCTAATGTCCAACAATGACGGGTAAGATCGGGGTTCTGATGCCAGTCAGGTCTACTGAGGGTGGTTTTCCCTAAATGATTTTTCCCCTATCTTTCCACGCAAATGCTGGGAAATTACCTCTAAAAATGCTTCCTAACCTCATCCCAACACCAGTAGAGTAATTATCATATATACGTATTGCCTGAACAGGTAGTAAGACGCAGTAATCATAATTAATAATTACAAAATGTTCAGCATAAATTAACACTAAAGGCTTGTTCAAATTAATCGTCTCCCTCTTCCTTTTCTTCCAGGAATTTTTTATTGTTCAGGAAAAAAATAATAATAGAAATTTCAGTGTGACTATTTTAATGGTTTCGTTTATAATTTTACAACTCAGTTTTAGTTTCAGTGGCTCAGTACCATGGGGGGGGGGGGATGGGTTGTTAGGGTGATGATGTTAGACCGGCGGATTGATTTACGACTCATTATAATGTTACTCATGTGTGTTAAGAGTCAGTGTGTGTGTGGGGTGGGGGGCCTCTTATGACGTCATAGTACTATGTCATTATTACTTACTATTCCTTTTGTCATTAGTCCATAGTGAAGTGTTTATGTTGATAACATAAAATGATGTTACCTCCTGATTTAATATAACTTTTTCAACATGTTTGAGTATGTGACGTCAGATAGCTTCTGATTATTTTGAGAAACCAGTTAATCTTCTCTAAACTAAATCTTTAATACCGAATATCTTCTCCCGCATTTCTTCAGGTTATCAAAGTAACTAAAAACGCAATTTACTACTGACTGGTCATTTTGCTACGAGATTTTTTGTTCTTTATTTGAAAATAGTGATGGAATTTATATTTTTATAGGTTAAAACTATTTAAAATTAAAATACTTTTAAAAAAATATTTTAATAGATATCTTCTAAGAAACAATTAAAGGGAAACCTCTATTATCACAGTGCACTGTTAGGTTAGGATTTTTGCACCACCCCTTATTATTTGGTTTCCCATATCAAGAGAAAGTATTGTAATCGTGAAAAACAAAACCAATATCGATAATATGATGAATCCTAATGTTTTATATGAAACCAAACCCAAAAAAGTGGGTTTTACAATTCTGTTTGGCTTCATGTCTCTATGTCCTCGGAAAACAGATGGGTTTTTTTCAAACTTGATGTTGTGGATTTTGACTATAGCCCTCAAATTAAGGGTAGTTTACTGATGAATGATTTATTTTATTCAACATTTTTTTGGAAATGGCTAAAACGATTTTGATTTAAAAAGATATTTAAGATCTTAGAAGGTATACTACACAATATTAGATCTTTTTTATTATTAATATTTAGCACCGTGTCTTACTACCCGTTCAGTTTATACGCTTAAGTACTAATTACGCTAATGGGTTAGGAATGGGGAAAGTTGAATTTTAGAGGAAGTGAGCCCGCATTTGCCTGGAGGTAGAGTGGAAAGCCATTTAGGAAAAAAAACCACCCGACCGATATTCGAACCTTAATCTCCCCGTCATCGGCAGTCTAGCTCAACACGAAACTAGCGCGTTAGCTAACTACGCCACCGAGGCGGGTAACATTATTAGGACGTTGGTACGATTGTGTCGTAACATTTATTTTTTAGCACAACCATAAAGATCCGGTAAAATTATTGTTTTGAACATTCAGAGTTTTACATTCCTGGACAGCAGACAAGATGGCAACAACTTACTGACCTAGTAATAGCGTGCATCTCACGACTGTATTATTTTCCAAGATTCCACTCTAATATCGTTATTGATAGCCAAAATTATTCCTAAATATTTAAACTCATTAACCCTGTAAAATGATATGTTGTTCGCAGTAACCTCTAAATGATCTTCCCTAATCTGTCTTTTCTGTATGATCATACTAGTAAGACAGTTGTAGTAATAAGCACATGAATGGAGTGAGGTCTACTGTCCACACAACTACTAGTACTAAGTATTACATACATACGTGATAACATGGACTTTCATAGAGCTCTATATTTTCCTTTGTCGCGGATTTGTTTAGCTTACTATAAAATATTTATCAAAATTTAGAACAACTCTTATACTTAACGAGATATCAGGGGTATTTTTTTCCGAAGAGCTGGTTGGCTAGGCCATGGCCAACAAAGGGGGTACACGACTAGGTAAGGTTTGGGAAACCCCAGTTTATATTATTTAACGCGGGGGGGGGGGGGGGGTTGATTTCTGAAGCGTTGAGACGATTTTCAGAAATCCAGAAAACCCCATTATTTAAAAACAGGTTTGTTATTTTAAAATATGGCTGACGCCAAACTAGAGGCAAAAATTATTGAAACATATCTATACAATTAAAAACTTACATTTTAATCTTTATGCTAGATTAGTGAGCCTATGTTCAGCGACGTGTCATAGGAAATGGCGCCATTCTGAGATCAAAGTCAACTGTTAGAAGCATAGATATAGCCTTCTCGAACAACTAGTCATTGTTAATAAAGTACAACATAAAATTGTCAGACTATAGAATATTTTCCTTGTGGTGGTGTTGTTGCTTCAGAGCTACCATTTCCTTAAGAAATACTGCAGTGCAGTGAGGACCTACAGTTTAACGTGGGATCCGAACCACGGTGGAGGCCTGGCATTCCATACATTCACAAGTTGTGATTAATACACGTCTTGTCAGAGGTGACGGAAGGGTTTGGCAATCAGATAGATCTGTGCCGGGACCGAGGATTAAACCTCGGACCCCAGCACGGAAGTCTGACACCTTACCCTTAGACCACCAGGGCACTGTTGAACGGGTAGTAAAACGCGGTGTTAAAAAAAACCTAATTTCAAAGACTGTTTCCCGAACCAGACGAGCCATGAACCGGCCCATCGTACCGCTTGATTCTAACTGGGAACTGATGTTTGTTGTGCAGGTGTTCGAGGCCCGTTGCAGCCCGTGCAGTGCGACAGGAAGCCGTTCATGACGCCCCCACCCCCTTCCATCCCCATCAGCCTGCCGTCCCCTACCGCTGCGAACACCGCCCACACCTTCTACGAGAACATCAAGTACACCATCTAGCGACCGCAGTGTGACACACACACCGACCAAAATAAACCCGTCGTTCGGGGTGTGCGTTGTACACCTAGCGAAAATAAACACGTTCTCGAAAGAGTGGGAATTTCTTGCCTTAGATAACAGTGATGCGGTACAGTTGGGGGATTTAGGGCTCAGGGGTGAACTTTAGCAGAGTACACTTGGGTAAAATAGTTACTGAGGTAATTTAAAATAATATCACGCTGTTTATTATGTAATATTATTAATTACAAATATCCCTCAACGTTCTAGTATTGTTTTTCCTATTTTGTATTTAATTACTATTAAATTATTTTGTTGTTTCAAGAACTATTGTTAGTATTTTTTTAAATAATAGTGTATGTTAGTTAATCTTTGATATTGAAATGTTTCTTCTTCAAAATAGAATATACTCCACTTATATTCTATTTTAATAATATAAAATAATCTGCGTGCTGAAAATTATCCTAAGAAATCAGAATCAAATAATATTAAAATTTATTACAATATAATAATAAGTTATATTAAAAATAAAATAACTATTCAAGTTTATTTTGCCAAATTTAAAAGCTAAATTAATGTTTTGGTTAATTTTAGTCACGTTATTATTTTAGTGTAATCTTCTTGTCAAATATTTATAAAGAACTAAAGTGGCTTATGTATTATGGTACTTATATATTGTTTTAAAAAATGCAAAAAAAAAAAAACTTATTTCCGTTACATGTGTCGTTAATTGTTGTGTGCTAGATTAAGGTAATGTACTTAGAGGTTTTAGGCGAATGTTTGTAGAGCCAGTAGTTTTAAGACTGAATGCTAGTGTAAATATCGGAAACATTGTCTCATGTAATTAAACAAGTAATTAAATATAGATACGTTCACAATGGTTGAACAAGTTCTTAGAGCTCATCAAGTTGTCATCAATGTTAAATTTGTTTCACCCAAGAGCTACATATATATACCAAACATATAAAACTATCGTAAGTATTTAAAAGCAAAGCTTGTACACTGAACAGAAAACGTAGAAGATCCGGTTATAATTTAAAACATGTTACGATCAAATATTAAAACTAAGCTATGAAGATATTATTTTATCTTGTTCGTTCCAAATCGAGTATTGAATAATCAAGATCTGTATTTTATAATTAATATATCTGTCACCAAGATTTATTAACTTATTAATCTAAGTAGGTAAGGATGGATAGGGTGGTTTTAAAGTATAGGCAGTCGCATTAACCTGGAGAGAGGGTGTGAAAACCATAGTGATACATCACTATATCCATAGGCATCTAACCAATATTCCAACCTATATATATAGTCCCACAATGTCACAAAAATATCATTTTTATCTTGAAGTAGTTTTTTTGTAAACGTATTTTTTATAAATCATCTACAACTCCGGTTATTTGGCTTGGTCACGAAAATGTCCTGTAGAGTCTTCCCGCCAGGATGTGGATTAAAAATGTATGTGGTATCAAATGTCTATCTAGGATAGGAAATAAGAAAAGGTAAAATTAAAAAGTAATTCAATGTTTTCAAGAAGCAAATAGTATATCGAGTGTATAAACTCGTCAGAGGAAGAGGGGAAGTGTTATCAGTAGATAAACAAGAGGCCTCTCAGGGTGAACTGCTCATTTTCTTCCCTCTCTTTCTGTTTCGTACATTGGTGTCTTAAGTGTGGTAGCGCTTAGACTGCTTAGGTACGTCGAGTTAAGATGCAACCCGCTTCGAAATCTCCAAGCAGGCAACGCCGTTAAAGGTGACATAATAGACGAGATTTTCCTATCTTTCTCTATCAATACTCAGAGTAGTTATAGATAGATAGCATTATAGTTAATGTATTCAATTGATCAAATAAAAAATATTTCTATCCAAACTAAACTACTGTGGCGATACTTAGGTACACACAACACTATTTTAAATTTGAGTATTTTTCCTAGCACCGCATCTTACTACCCGTTCGGGTTATACGTTTATATATTAATTACGCTAGTGATTTTAGGAATCAGAAGGTTATATTTATAGGAAGTGTATCAACATTTACGCGGAGGAAAAGTGAAAACCATTTTGTAAAAACCTCTTTCAGTACACCCGACCGAGATTCGAACCTTGATCTTCTAGTCAGGGACAGTAGGATATTGCGAGAATAGCACGTCAGACAACGCGGCCACCTAAGCGGGTTTGAGTCTGTAGCTTCAGTTTATTTTCCAAGGTTACAGTTTTGAAAATACATTAAAAAAGACTGAGGTGCCATTTTATTAAGAATTTAAACCAAAAACATACCAGTTGAGATCAAGCAGTGTTGGGGTATCCTCGATGAGATTGGCGGGTGCCATGGTGCCCGCGGGTATATGGTTGAGAACCCTTGCCCTAAATTCTTCCAAAACAATAATACTCTAAATGTCATTATTCGCAGTTTCTAAAAATAAATGTACGTAAGTGTTGTTCTTCAACCGAGATAATTCACGGGATATTGGCCTACGTGACTGACGTCACAATGATCTCATTTCCGAGCCTCACTTTCGTCTCTGAGCGGGGAATCAAATATTGGTTCAAAGTATTTTCATATTCAAAAAAATACTCTTATTAGCGATGCGATCATAAGGGAGGACTTACGCAAATCAACAACCGCGTAGCTTTTGTCATCATCTTGTGTCATTCGTTTCACTATCGGGGGGGAGGGGGGGACAAATCTTCAACCTTCTCGACCTGATGAGACGTCATAGGAGGGGGGGGGGAGGGGCCCAAATGTGATTTATTTCTCGACACTGTTTTGTTTTCTATTCTATGTCCGTGTCAAAGCGTTTCACTTATCTCTTATTCCCCCCATACATCCTTGGCGATATTTTTGTTACTTAATTCAGTAGAGAAAATTGTACCGGAATCATGATGCCAACTCTCAATGAATAGCCAGCGTAGTTAGCTACTCACTGGCGCTAGCCCGCAATCGAGCTATACCGACCTGGCGGCCGCCGTCTGCTGGCGAAGATAGTGCCAACTTATATGGAAAGAGGTTGTCATGTGGTCATGACAAAGAAACCCTCCGGCCGTTAATCTCAGTTTTCTAAGGCAGAGCTGCTAGTTTTTCATTCAAGTATCTCCTCATTTGACCTCGTTACAGACACAGTGTTACAAAGAAAGATTTTGGATGCACCGGAAATTGAACCCAGGACCTCTGGATCTGTAGCCAAGAACTCTGACCACTGTTAAAAATATACGAAACTCATTCACACGGTCAATATTTTAGTCCTTGTTTTGAGAATAGTTAAATCCAACAACCAAAAATATTATTATTATTATTATTATTATTAAGCACCGTGTCTTACTATCCGTTCGGGTTATACGCTTAAGTACTAATTACGCTAATAAATTAGGAATTGGAAAGGTTGAATTTAGAGGAAGTGAACCCACATTTGCGTGGAGGAGAGTGGAAAACCATTTAGGAACCCCCCCCCCCCCCAGTTCACCCAACCGAGATTCGAACCTCGATCTCCCGTCCTCGGGAGTCTAGCTCAACACGACTAGCGCGTTAGCCAACTACGCCACCGAGGCGGGTAACCAAAAATAAAGTTATTTTCAGAAAATTGTGTGTGTATGAAACAAAGTTATATAATTATGTTGTCTTTACTGCTTGATAAACACTTTCATCACAAAATGTCCTGCTTAGACAAGTGACAGGTGGGTGGTCTGATATTGGGGGGTGGGGGAAGTTTGAGAAATTTTGTAGTCTATTGCGAGAGCAAGGTCTTATAGCAGGGTTGTCCAACGTTTTACATCCCAGGGGTCAAATCCTATCATCACTTTGCACCGCGGCCCAAACACACATTTAGTAATCACATCAACTTTTAATATAGGCCTAAGAAAACATTTAATAAACACTGATTTTCAATACTTATGAATAAATTGTATTTTTTTTTGGTAGAGTCTTTCAAATTTTACTGCCAAAAAAGTAGGCCTATATATATATATATATAGCCTATATCCCAAAAATGTATTATTAAGTATACATGGCCATACACTTTGATAAAATATTATTATATATTTAAACATATTTCTACTATTCTGAAAATTGAAAAATGACACCTGGACACGGGAATCGAATCCAGGATCTTTGGCTTAGTACGACAATGCTCTAACCACTGAGCTATCCAAGAATCGTCCCGTGCCCGGGGGTGTTATTTTTAAATTATTATAATATGATATCTAAATGGAGTAATCCTCACTAAAAGCATAAATAATAGCTTTGGTTATTTGATTCTTAAATATGTTTACTAGTCAACTAAATGCTTAGTATAAGTCTATCATGATCTTTTTAAATACACATTTGTATCATCAGCTGTTTCACATCTTCCATCGAGGGCTTAACTTTCATTTTACTTCTGGATACTGTGAGGGCCGCATTAGACCCGCGGGCCGCCAGTTGTATCCCAATGTTATCGAAGCAGGTTGAAAATATATTGGCCTTGACGCGTGGTGTCTTCTATCAGACACAAATAGGCGCACACTGTGATGTATCACTCCGCACAGGCTCGGAAAATATTCTCCATGTCCCCCACATAATGTGGAAATGAACCAATAGATACAGGTGTGAGTCCACCTTTAGAGACAGCACGTCCACAAGCTACAATGGAAAACTGCTCCCGGCGAACTCCGATAGTAATTGAGCCTCCACCCGATGTTCCAGTTTATTACGAGATTGACGCACTTTACCGTGGGACCACCGCTGCAGGTTTACAGCATACAACATTCAACCCTTACAGCAAGAGTGGTGTTTAGGAGTACTTTATTGCCGATGACGGGGATATCGGGGTTCGAACCTAGGTCGGGTATCCAGAAGGTGGGATTTTCAAAATGGTTTCCACTCTCTCTCCACACAAATTTTGGTACACTTCTTCTCAATTAAACCTTCCTAATCCCCACCCTTTTAATAGTAACTATCATTATAAGCGTATATAACCAGAACAGGAAAAGGCGCATTGATATAAAAAAGAAAACACCCGGAATTGAAAGAGGATCCATTATAAACCGATGCGGTCAACCACACTTTGTCTTGGGTGCACGCACCCATCTCACCAGATGGCTCCTTGAATGACCAGGGCGGGCAGTAATATCGAGTGACCTTGAGCCGATCCAGACCTAGTACAACACCAGGATGTGGCCAAACACTTCCTCGCGGACCATACAGCTAGATACTTCGGGTGCAGGTTCCATATCCGGCTACCGAAACAAACAAGAACCATGCAAAGGAACCCGCCACACTGTCCAAAGGGTCAGGTTCACGATATACTTGTTTGCGTGTGGTAGAGAAGTCTAGGGTTTGGATCTCAGTCGGGTTCAACGATGATAGTTTTACAATCATGTTTTCTAGATTTTTTTTACCATTCCTCTTCATGCTAATGCTGATGCACTTTCTCTAAGTTACCTTCCTCCTCTCTACCCCTTAGAGTAACTGGTTAGAAGCCTGGTTTCAGCTGTGTTACACAAGTTACGCGTTATTCCGTGAAGTGAGGCGGAGTCACGTGACTATGCTTCTCACCTGCTTCGGTGGCCGCATGGTCTAAGGCGTCACTCTCGCTTTACACTCGACTGATGGTGACAGGTATATCGGGGTTCAAATCCCGGTCGAGTATACCAAGGCTAGTGTTTCTAAAAAAATCACTAAAATGCGGGTACACTTTCTTTATATTCATCCATCCTCATCCCTAACTCATTAGCTTAATCAGTACATATGCGTACAACCTGAACAGGTAGTAAGACTTGGTGGTAGAAATAATAATCAAAAACTATGCTACAGGTGACCTGGTGGTCTAGGAGTAAGGGTCGGACTTCTGTTCTGGGGTTCCGGGGTTCAATCCTCGGTCCCGACACAGATTTATCTGATTGCCAAACCCTTCCTTCACCTCTGACAAGACGTGTTTAATCACAACTTGTCAATGTGAGGAATACCAGGCCTCCACTGTGGTTCGGATCCCACGTTAAACTGTAGGTCCTCCATTTCATCTCACAATCACCCTACCATTGCACATTAGTATAAGTGCGTACTACTCGAACGGGTAGTAAGACGCGGTGCTAATCATAATAATAATGAAAACTATGCTTCTTTGCTAAGACACCCCCTCTTCCCTTTTATTATTTTTATCAGGCAACTCCTCCACCTCCAAGATTAACGAATATTTACTTCATTCGTCATAAAACTAACCACATAGTCAAGTCCTACAGCTTACAATGCGATCACATGTGTCACGTGATTATTTTACTGCCCGAACGTGCTAACCGCAAATTCAACTTAAACCGTGATATCTATAGGAAGCCAACTTTCGAACATAAACAATGATTGAGTCACTGATATTTGACATTCTATAAATTAACGCATCTAATTTGATTTATTAGTTAAAAAGTTCATCTAAATTGTTATCAAAAGCTCTGCACTACTGTATAATTTACATATGGGCATGTATTATTAACTAAACAGACTAAGTATATAAATACAGTGGTAGTATTATTCCCCGCCATTGTGGCAACATGATATTTACATCCATTATTGTTTCCAGTCTATGGTAAGTTTTTTTATTAAAGTCATATATTTTCCACTATAGGCTTGTCGTAGCTTCATATGCCTTTTAATCTAACTTACGACTAGGACAGGCACAACATCCAGTCCCCGGCCGTTAATTTATCACCATGAAAGGGTAAACCCATATTTCACTAATGATAAGTGTTCAGCCATGCCGGGAATCGAACCCGGGACCCTTCGCTCAGTAGATGGACGTAGCTAAGGTGTCGAAACAACATGATGTCCCAGTCTTCAAATAACGCGATTCCTATGAAAATCAGACTGTAGCAGCATTAGAACATAGGCTGAGGAGGATTCATTTTAAAGGAAATAATCCAACATTAGCCTGAGAAGAGGATAGAAAACACTTCACGAAAAAGAACCCCCTGTTGGGCTTGAAGACTGGGCCTCCTAGGTTAGAGTCGGGAATGCAATCCTCTGCAATCTCACGAATCTATTTTCTCGTCTCAGGGTCTGTATTATTTCCTAAGACCTATCAAGCTGACCCGGAAGTAGGAAGGAGGCGGTTTCGCCGAATCGTAAAAACGTCAAAGCCGCATAGCAGCAAGTGGTGGGTCGTCGGAATCAGAATGCTTTAAATGTTGGTAGCAGTGTGTGAAGCCTGGAACCAGGTGGCATATGATATAAAAAAATTATCACGTTTGTCGGTGGTATGTGATAGATATATCACTGTATCAACGTGTGAAGCCTGGAACCAGGTGGCATATGATATATTGTCGGTGGTATGTTATAGATATATCACTGTATCAACGTGTGCAGCCGGAACCAGGTGGTATTTAATATAAAAAAACCTCTATCACGTTTGTCGGTGGTATGTGATAGATGTATCACTCACAGTATCAACGTGTGAAGCCTGGAACCAGGTGGCATATGATATAAAAAAAATTATCACGTTTGTCGGTGGTATGTGATAGATATATCACTGTATCAACGTGTGCAGCCCGGAACCAGGTGGTATATAATATAAAAAATTCTCTATCACGTTTGTCGGTGGTATGTGATAGATATATCACTCACAGTATCAAAGTGTAAAGCCCGGAACCAGGTGGTATATATGTATATATATCACGTTTGTCGGTGGTATGTGATAGATATATCACTGTATCAAAGTGTAAAGCCCGGAACCAGGTAGTATATAATATGAAAAGTAGCTCAGCAAAGTTGTCGGTGGCTTGTGTGAGCTCTACTTGACTACAAAGTGCGCGCGGACACCAAGTTGTAGGTTTTCTCGGGGGGGGGGGGGGGGGGGGGAGTTTGAGCAGAGGGGTGGGGGAGGGCAGACTTGTGAAGGATACATGCTGTGAGGTCAGCGTTAAAAATAAAACAGGCAGCATCCAACACCACGCCACACTTTTTTCTTCCTTACACTTTTTGTCCTTTTTTTTTTTTTTTGCTACACTAAATTTTTTAGGCTTTGGTGGAAGCCCACCCATTGTCCTGGTTTGAGTATGCACAGATGGTTTCACTTAACATTTAAGTAAGAAAGAAAGAAAGTAGATCGAAAAGTATTTCCAAATTATAGACAAGTTAATAAGCTTTTCTCATTGTTAGATTTTTATCTATCAAAATGTAAATAAGAACGAACATCTTACAACACTGTTTAAAACAGTTTTTAAAGTTTATTTAAACATATTAAATCAACAGTATTTTTTTTTAAATGCCATTACTTGATTATAACGTTATTGAAAAATGCACACGAAGGGTCTCAACAAAAGGTGTCAGCGAATTAGTCAGATCTTCAATGAACCAGTTTAAATAACGTCCTGGAATCTGAGTTTGGTCTATTCTTAGATTTAACAAGTAGTGCCAAAGCAATACCGATATATTTGATATTTTAAAGGGTGTTTTTTGTTGAGCACAGGAATGTATAAACGTAACCATTTTTACCATCAGTACGTTTAACACCATGTTGATTAAGGTAGGGTAGAAGGAGAAACGATAAATGTCAGTGGTTTTTAGAGTTTATATAGCATAACTTTTTTTGGCCAAAATATATAAGACATTTCTCCAGTAGAAACATAGAGTTTGGTTTTCTTCACCTGGTGATATCAACAGTTGTTGAATATCTGTCAAAGGTGTCCTGGAATTTAATGACAACTTTTTATCTTCATTTAAAAGAAGTCCGACACCTTACCCCTAGACCGCCAGGTCACCAAGGATTGTTGTTGAGCGATAAAAATCCGTAGCACAGCTTCTTGCATAGGGAAAGTAAAGCCGTCAGTCCCATGTCGATTGTGGTAGGTAAAATAACCCTGGAAGGTTTGTGGACATACCTTTCCTTGTGTACTTTGAGTATCAAATAAAATGGGTCACCATATTATAAACGCTGTACCAGGAAGGAAAGAAAGGTTCAGTGATGGGCCCTACTGTGTAGCTCAGGGGCTCCCAAACTGTGCGTCGCGACGCCCTAGGGCCTCGGCGGTCTTGCTTCAGGGCGTCGTGGCTATAAGTAAGAACTAAAACTTACAATGTATAGTGAAATGCAACATGTACATTTTCAATACGTGTACTCGTATATATTTTAAAAAATGTAATAAATCATACAAGAAGACATGTTTCGCCATTATGAACAAACTATAAACATGAGATCATGTGTAACAAAAATATGTCCGCTCTGATTCCTTCTTATTCACTTCTGTAATTTTGTTCTAATTTTGTATTTTTTACATTTAAAAGAATACGAGTTAGTAATGTAAGTGACGATTTTTTTCTTTTCTTTTTTAAATGCCACCAAATCAAATTTGGACAATTTTATTTTAAATATTGGGTACAGGGGCGTCGTACGGAAAATCTGACATATGAAGGGCGGTACGGTCTCAAAAGGTTTGGGAACCCATACGGCCGTTCATAGTCTTGGCGGGTTGCCTGTATCTTAGGCGTGAGATTAAGGCTCGTTGTCTCTCAATAAGAACATTTGGACTATTGTAAATCTACATTATAGTGTAATTATGGTTTTTGTGCACCGTGTCAGGGAAAAATGTTCCTATTCACCCTGCTGGTTTTTTTGTAAGTTCTGTAATGAGGGAGGTAGAATTTAGAGAAATTATTTCTGAATTTGTGTGAAGGCGAAGGGGATAACTATATAAAAAAAACTCAATACAATGAACCAGAGTTCAAACTCCAGCTTTTCTATTACAGATAAATTAGGGTATATTGAGGGTGGTTTTTTCCTTAAATGGTTTCCCACTCTCACTCATAGCCTGAATGGAATGTATACAGGGTGTTCCCGAGTTCAACGGCTGAACTTTGGGAAGTGGTTGTGGATTAATAAACTAACTCAACCAGTATCTTGGAGATTTGCTAGTTCTATCTTATTCTTCGTGCAAACAGATAAAAACTAAATCAAAACACGTTTTTCTGCGGAGATCCTCAGCAATGGTAGTTTTCCTGGAAGATGGATAGGATCTGCGCTCATCTGATTTAACGCCGTCATTTATTTATTTTTGAATGGGGAGCTCTCAATTAAAAAGTGTCTGAAGTGCCTGTTAATGGCCTTCAATCATTACGACAAGGGATGACGCAAGAGTAGGAAGAAACAGTCGCACAATGTCTGTCAGCCACTCGTTCTGTCATTGATAGGTGCAATGTCGGTCAGCCACTCGTCCTGTCATTGATAGGTGCAATGTCGGTCAACCACTCATTCTGTCATTGATAAGTACAATGTCGGTCAGCCACTCATTCTGTCATTGATAGGTGCAATGTCGGTCAGCCACTCGTCCTGTCATTGATTGGTACAATGTCGGTCAGCCACTCGTTCTGTCATTGATAGGTACAATGTCGGTCAGCCACTCGTTCTGTCATTGATAGGTGCAATGTCGGTCAGCCACTCGTCCTGTCATTGATTGGTGCAATGTCGGTCAGCCACTCGTTCTGTCATTGATAGGTGCAATGTCTGTCAGCCACTCGTTCTGTCATTGATAGGTGCAATGTCTGTCAGCCACTCGTTCTGTCATTGATAGGTGCAATGTCTGTCAGCCACTCGTTCTGTCATTGATAGGTACAATGTCGGTCAGCCACTCGTTCTGTCATTGATAGGTACAATGTCTGTCAGCCACTCGTTCTGTCATTGATAAGTACAATGTCGGTCAGCCACTCATTCTGTCATTGATAGGTGCAATGTCGGTCAGCCACTCGTCCTGTCATTGATAGGTGCAATGTCGGTCAGCCACTCGTTCTGTCATTGATAGGTGCAATGTCTGTCAGCCACTCGTTCTGTCATTGATAGGTGCAATGTCTGTCAGCCACTCGTTCTGTCATTGATAGGTGCAATGTCTGTCAGCCACTCGTTCTGTCATTGATAGGTACAATGTCGGTCAGCCACTCGTTCTGTCATTGATAGGTACAATGTCTGTCAGCCACTCGTTCTGTCATTGATAGGTGCAATGTCGGTCAGCCACTAGTTCTGTTATTGATAGGTGTAATGTCTGTCAGCCACTCGTTCTGTCATTGATAGGTACAATGTCTGTCAGCCACTCGTTCTGTCATTGATAGATGTAATGTCGGTCAGCCACTCGTTCTGTCATTGATAGGTACAATGTCGGTCAGCCACTCGTTCTGTCATTGATAGGTACAATGTCGGTCAGCCACTCGTTCTGTCATTGATAGGTACAATGTCTGTCAGCCACTCGTTCTGTCATTGATAGATGTAATGTCGGTCAGCCACTCGTTCTGTCATTGATAGGTACAATGTCTGTCAGCCACTCGTTCTGTCATTGATATGTACAATGTCGGTCAGCCACTCATTCTGTCATTGATAGGTACAATGTCTGTCAGCCACTCGTTCTGTCATTGATAGGTACAATGTCTGTCAGCCACTCGTTCTGTCATTGATAGATGTAATGTCTGTCAGCCACTCGTTCTGTCATTGATAGGTACAATGTCTGTCAGCCACTCGTTCTGTCATTGATAGATGTAATGTCGGTCAGCCACTCGTTCTGTCATTGATAGGTACAATGTCTGTCAGCCACTCGTTCTGTCATTGATAGGTACAATGTCTGTCAGCCACTCGTTCTGTCATTGATAGATGTAATGTCGGTCAGCCACTCGTTCTGTCATTGATAGGTACAATGTCTGTCAGCCACTCGTTCTGTCATTGATAGATGTAATGTCGGTCAGCCACTCGTTCTGTCATGATAGGTACAATGTCTGTCAGCCACTCGTTCTGTCATTGATAGGTACAATGTCTGTCAGCCTCGTTCTGTCATTGATAGATGTAATGTCGGTCAGCCACTCGTTCTGTCATTGATAGGTACAATGTCTGTCAGCCACTCGTTCTGTCATTGATAGGTACAATGTCGGTCAGCCACTCGTTCTGTCATTGATAGGTACAATGTCGGTCAGCCACTCATTCTGTCATTGATAGGTACAATGTCGGTCAGCCACTCGTTCTGTCATTGATAGGTACAATGTCGGTCAGCCACTCGTTCTGTCATTGATAGGTACAATGTCTGTCAGCCACTCGTTCTGTCATTGATAGGTACATGTCTGTCAGCCACTCGTTCTGTCATTGATAGGTACAATGTCGGTCAGCCACTCATTCTGTCATTGATAGGTACAATGTCGGTCAGCCACTCGTTCTGTCATTGA
The DNA here is from genome assembly GCA_033556935.1 of Timema podura. NCBI lineage: Eukaryota > Metazoa > Arthropoda > Insecta > Phasmatodea > Timematidae > Timema > Timema podura. The sequence goes on from JAVRXN010000005.1 coordinate 4,555,592, forward strand.
TAGGTACAATGTCTGTCAGCCACTCGTTCTGTCATTGATAGGTACAATGTCGGTCAGCCACTCGTTCTGTCATTGATAGGTATAATGTCGGTCAGCCACTCGTTCTGTCATTGATAGGTACAATGTCGGTCAGCCACTCGTTCTGTCATTGATAGGTACAATGTCGGTCAGCCACTCGTTCTGTCATTGATAGGTACAATGTCTGTCAGCCACTCGTTCTGTCATTGATAGGTACAATGTCGGTCAGCCACTCATTCTGTCATTGATAGGTACAATGTCGGTCAGCCACTCGTTCTGTCATTGATAGGTACAATGTCTGTCAGCCACTCGTTCTGTCATTGATAGGTACAATGCTTATCTCCGGGTTGGAGACCATCAATTTGAAAAAAATACATAAATAAAATATTTTATTTAACACCTACCCTCTTTTTTTTCCTGTTTGCGCGAAAAGAAATTAAAAACTAGAAAATTTCCAAAAGAAATTTTAAGCTAGTTTTTGATTCACTACCACTTCCCAAAGTTTAGCCGTTTAACCCGGGAACACCCTGTATAATATTTGTAATCTATCAACCTTCCACCATAATCATCAATAATTTTAAGAGTATACTAAATTTGGAGCTTCCAATTACTTTTTTATTAGCACCACGTCTTACTACCCGTTCGGCTATGTACTAATTCCGCTAATGGACTAGGGGTGAGAAAGTTTGAATTTATAGGAAATGTACTCACATTTGTATGTAGAGAGAGTGGGAAACCATTTAGGGAAAACCACCCTTTGTACATCCACCTGGGATAAAACAATACTATCTCCACCGTCATCGGTGATCTAGTCTATTGCGAGAGTAACGCCTTAGTCCATGCCGCCACACAAGCGGGTCTCCAATTTATATCATTATTGATAGAATCATTATCTACCCATAATATGTTTCAACTTTCATCACCTATTGAATAAAAAGTATTAAAATAAAAATCCAGATAATAAACTACACGAATAGTATAACCAACTGTCAAGGTTGTTGAAATAAAATAAATAAATAAATTATATATCTAATTATCTTAAATATCTTATTTCAAGAATTATATCTTTAGAATAAAATACACAAATAAATCGATCTCCACTTAAAGTCAAATTAGAAAATACAAAAACATACTGATCTCAAAGGGTTTTTTTTAATATTAAATGTTCCTAAACAACTAATGTCCTGGCAATATATATTATATACACACCAAAGTCACAACTATCCGTCCCGGTGTTAACAAGTGAGTTTTAAAATAAACAAACCGGTAAATATCCACAATAAAACATTTGACGCTCTATTTTCACTTGTTCTTGCTTTGTAGCAGGTGTTACATTTCCAAAATAAACATTCTAAAAATGTCTTATTTAATTTTTACTGTTCCCCTACAATTACTGTATTCCTATTTTACATCGCAGTCAGAAAATGGGCAGATTCTATTGAAACAAAGTCAAATGTTCTGTGAAAATTAAATAAATGTAGGTAAACCCATACGGAGTGCCGCGACTATATCTACATTGGATTGATCAGTCGTGTTTGGTTCTAGGTGACGTCATTAACATATGACAGGTTTGTCAGGTTTGTGGGAGAATGTGGTGTATGTATTAATAACCGAGCAGGAAAGCTCCCTCTACCTCTTAGAGCGATCCTATCGTTATCGAGCACTTGGCTCGGGTGTTGAAAGTGTGCGAACAGAAATCATCCGCCCGACCCCCCTACCCACTCAGACAAACTGCAGGAGTGGGCCTGCTTCTAGCTTGCACCACTCTACGGACCAGGGGTGTCCAGAATGTAGTACTGGTGACTATTGAGGTCTTATCATGGACCAGGGATGTCCAGAATGTAGCACTGGCTGCTATTGAGGTCTGATCATAGAGCAAGGGTGTCCAGAATGTAGCACTGGCTGCTATTGAGGTCTGATAATGGACCAAGGATGTCCAGAATGTAGCACTAGCTGCTATTGAGGTCTGATTATGGACCAGGTATGCCCAGAATGTAGCACTGGCTGCTATTGAGGTCTGATCATGGAGCAAGGGTGTCCAGAATGTAGCACTGGCTGCTATTGAGGGCTGATCATGGACCAGGGGTGTCCAGAATGTAGCACTGGCTGCTATTGAGGTCTGATCATGGACCAAGGATGTCCAGAATGTAGCACTGGCTGCTATTGAGGTCTGATCATGGACCAAGGATGTCCAGAATGTAGCACTAGCTGCTATTGAGGTCTGATCATGGACCAGGTATGCCCAGAATGTAGCACTGGCTGCTATTGAGGTCTGATCATGGACCAGGGGTGTCCAGAATGTAGCACTGGCTGCTATTGAGGTCTGATCATGGACCAAGGATGTCCAGAATGTAGCACTAGCTGCTAGTGAGGTCTGATCATGGACCAGGGATGTCCAGAATTCAACCTAGTTGGTTCGTTGAGTGGGATTGTATTAACCTGGGTTTGTGTTAGCTTGGTTTATAGATATTTTAGATTAAGTTCTACCATATCATATTTTTGGTTTTTTTTTTACTAATTTTATGTTTTAAATTTCTTTAAAACCTTCCACACTACCTGGTTAATTGTTTTAGGGGTGTGCAGGGCCAGGCCTATCTGAAAGTTCTTTGTTCGATTTCCAGCAGGCACTCAATATAGTGAGTTTGGTGTAGTCAAGCAGACGAGATACGTGTGATTTTGAGTTAATTGTAAGTGATAAACCAGATTCTGACAACCGCGTTTGATTTTGAACTCCCTGTTTACGTAATAAGAAGGTGACCTTGCGGTCTAGGGGTGAGGTGTCGGACTTCTGTGATAGGGGTCCGGGGTTCAAACCTCGGTCCCGGCACAGATTTATCTGATTGCCAAACCCTTCCTTCACCTCTGACAAGACGTGTGTTAATCACAACTTGTGAATGTGAGGAATGCCAGGCTTCTACCGTGGTTCGGATCCCACGTTAAACTGTAAGTCCTCCATTTCATCTCACAATCACCCTACCTTTACACATTAGCGTAAGTGTGTACAACCCGAACGGGTTGTAAGACGCGGTGCTAATAATAATAAGTAATAAGAGTAATATAAACAGTCAACTGCCAGCTAGCTCTGGGAATATTTAGTTTGTCATCAACTCTACGACTTTTAGAAGCCCATTTAAAGTAATATGAGCTGTATTTATTACTTTTCAAATATTGGCCTCTCTCTATTTATATCTAAATGTTTAAAAATGTATTTATTCAATCACTGAGTATTAACGTTACCAGATTCATCCAAATATTTTTTATTTTTTATTTAAATTTGATAACTTACACAAATCAACAGTAAGATCTTTAAGATAACTATTTCCATTATTATATTTTAAATCCGCAAACGTGTATTTTACATTTCACACCATAATAACAAAATTAAAAAAAATAGTTGAGTTGTTTATTATTCTATTATTATTATAGAGTTATAAAATAAACACTTATTAAAAAATTACAAAATAGTAAGTTTCAAAAGTTGTTTTGAAAACTCTTGCTAGATAAACAAGCTAGAACCTATTTAATATATAAAAGAAGTAGACCTTGGGAACTCTTGTGTGTGGTCTTCGAGTGACTCATCTCAGAAACAATCATTTGTAAAAATATTAATAATTGTATGTACAGTACATATCTAATTTTTTTACACATAAAAAATGTGCACTTTTTTTCATCTGATTATACTAATCTACGACCTAAAAACTAACTTAAGTTTATAAAAAACAAACCCACAGACCTCGGGTCATAAATTCCTCTTTTTGAAAGTAGTATTTCCGGTTCCACCAATGATAATTTGTCTGAGAAACAATGATAAAGTGGGAGTGTAGGGGACGCGAGAAAAGGACAGTGTTTTAATATCCTTTATGGCAAAACCTTTTTGGTCAAAGTAAATCAAAATATTTCTCCAGTACAGACAAAGAGTTTAATTTTCTTCACCTGGTGATATCAACAGTTGTTGAATATCTGTCATGAACATAGCGGCATTAGATGAGAAACTTTTTAAATGAAGATAAAAAGTTGTCATTAAATCACAGGACACCCTTGACAGGTATTCAACAACTGTTGATATCACCAGGTGAAGAGAATTAACCTCCATGTATAATTATAATTTATAAAATTTATTCAATGATGTCAAATCATTACAGTTCACGAGTTGTAAGGGGTTAAACTTGCTAGTTTATGCTTTTTGCCTTTTTTGTAATTAATGTATGGGTAAAATTTAGTATAGTTATACATTCATATCAGGTGTACGGAGTTAATTATTTATAGTATTAATGCTCTATTATTATTTTTAGTATTATTAATTTATGATTATAAATATTAATATATATCATAAAATTAATATATATTAAACAATATTATTTCACTTAAACTATTTATAATATTAACATTATTAATAATATAAATATTTCAATGTGTACACCTCGATATGAATGTCGACTAATTTTCAGCCCCATATTTACTTTACCTTAACAACGGTAGTCAAAAGGCATAACTCATCAAGTTTGACCCTTTATAATTTATGAACTGTAACGATTTGAAATCATTGAATCACAATTTATAATTTATAATCATACATACGTTAAAAGTGAGTTATTTAATTTTAATGGTTGGATGAACTTCAGAGGGTGCTTGAGAAGATGTGATGCATTTTCAAATTTAGTTTTATTAGAAATGTATTTGAAATGTATTTTAAAAACTCACCACGCACATTATAATAGCATTGTTTATAATATGATGTAAAAATAAAACATCCCGGTCTTTAAACTAATATAATATTATCTATACCAAATATTATTTTAGTAAATTTGATTCTCAATTATTTTTTTTTAACTAAATTATTTTGTTTGTATAAATTTAATAGCAATTTTAGTATAGCTAGCTAGCACTATTCCAAACAAATAGTGCCTAGTCAATTTTCATCAATTCATTATAAATAAAAATAAATTTCAAGTAATATTTAAAAATACACTTAAGGACTGAGAAACTATATTATATTATATTTTATATTATAGTTCACCCCAAAACTTATGTATTTGCTTATTTTTAACACGATGCATAATAAGTATAACTTTTTTTTTTAGTTATTGATTTTAATGAACGCTTCAAACATAATTTCCAAATAAAAATATGTTAGCGGTATTTAGTAAAGGTAAATTTTTGTATAATTACTTTAAAAACAGTGAATTAAACTTGGGAGTATTGTTAACACATTTAACATTCTAATATTTCAAGTTAATTTGTAGAATTTTAATCAATTAATTAAGTAATCTAATACAATTCTTTTAAAGTATCGAATTAATTTAGGAGTATTTATTAACACATTTATATTCTAATTTTAAATAATTTGTAATAATTTTAATCATTAAATTAAAGTAAATCTTAATACAATTCTTTTAAAAGTATCGAATTAAATTTAGGAATATTTATTTAACACATTTATATTCTAAATTTTTTTAAATTAATTCGTAATAATTTTAATCAGTTAAATTAAGGGTAATTGTAGTATAAAATATTTTAATATCTCAAGCGAAACAATATATGTATTATGACATGAGAAAATACGAATATTATAATATGTTTTACTATGGCTGTATTAGGTTAAATACGATCAATACGTGTGTGTACGCTGGAACTAATATGTAAGAATATAAGTCATCAATCAAATGCCCAGTTTGATTTCCATGACCAACCAATATGTGTTTCTTGATGTGAAATGTATGTTGAAAGAGACAGGAGTGCTATTGCCTGCTTTGTGTATACTAGAACATAATATTTACTACAAGACTTTCTAAGTTTGCTTGTGTATACTACACTATCACTGACATTTTGGTAAATATTAGTAAGTGATGTTTTATAAATGTTAGGTTTATGAACACTTCAATCGAGATAATGTAGCATTAAGAAGTCAATTATGTCTTCATAAGTAACCTATTACGAAGATGAAAATTATCAAGAAAATAGACTTCTAACAAACCAGTTTAAAAAGTTATATGATTATGATAATTTGACTTATTTCTATGTTTTCCCTAAATATATACTAATGTAAATGTTTAATATTAAAAATAATTAGTATAGGATATTTTATATAGTATATATATATTTATTTATTTATCACTTTTTAAAATCAATACTAAACTATTTAAATAATGTAATACCCGCTTAGGTGGCCGCATGGTCTAAGACGCTACTCTCACACTGGTCTAGACCGCCGAAGACGGGGAGATCGGGGTTCGAACACCTGCCGAGGGAGGTTTTCATACATATAATTTCCCTTGTTGCAAATGTGGGTATATTTCCTCTAAATTCAACCTTACTCACCCCTATTTCATTAGTTTAGAGGTAGTAAGACGCGGTGCCCACATTAAATAAACGGAGTGAAAATAAGGCAGTGGGGATTTTTTTTTCACTATGAATTGCGATATTCAGCTACTTCAATTAGGACTATAGCAACAAAAAAAACTAGAAAGGCATAAACTTTCTTGCTTGGCCAAATTGTAATAAATCCCTGAATAGATTCAAACGTTCAACTATTTGTAATTTTTTTTTAGGTATTTAACGTGCAACTTTTTGAACCGGCTTACTATAAAATCAACTCACAAAATTTATGAGTGAGAGTGAAAAGAGCTACCAATTTTGCCGTGAAAGGTATTTCCACATTACCTTCCAGGGTTATTTAAAAGCCACAATCGACACGGGACCGACGGCTTTACTTCCCATCGAAGGAAGTTGTGCTATTATACGAAAATATGGCTCATAACAACTTTTATTTTCTCGCTGAATCAGACTATTAAAAACCCACAACATGATATTTATTTCTGATTATCTGGACAAAAAGCTTGATTTTACGTATCCAAATTTAATACATTAGTAAAGTCAAAATTTTACTATTTTGAGATGAAACGTTACAATAATTGTGCCTTATTTGATTGTCTGCACGGTTAGAGATGGTTAAAATCACACATTCATGTAAAAACGTTATGTCTATAGGTTAAAGTTTATAACTGTACATCTGCATTAAGCTCATTTGTAAGTCGTGCATTGATGCAACAAGTCAATTTAGCAAGTGTATGTTAAATCCTCCTTGTAACAATAACTAGTTTTTTAGCACCACGTCTTACTACCCCTTCGGGTTATGTACAAAACTACGATTGTGGTTTTAGGAATTATCAAAGTTATATTTAGAGGAAGTGTACCCACATTTACATGGAGGGAGAGTGGGAAATAATTTTTGAAAAAAACTCAGTACAACCGAACGAGATTCGAACCTAGATCTCCCCGTCATCGGCAGTCTAGTATTACTGCGAGAGTAGCGTCTTATACCATGCGGCCACCAAAGTGTGTTATATTTATTTAACTACACTAGTTTGATAAATATCAGGCAGTGATAAGGAAGTTAGAATTTAGAGTAAATGTGCCTGCAGTTGCTTGGAGGAGAGTGGAAAAAATTTTTTTTAGTGGACTAAGCCGAGATTCTCTCCCCAACCTCCCCACATATACCTAAAAACCAGACTAGACAAGCTTGACCTTTATAGTCCACGTGGGTACACACGTGATTTGGCCTAAACTTTAGGTTGAATTACTTTATAAGCTAACTGGCTTCCTGCGACGTTGTATTTTTAGGCCAAATAACTTTAATTCAACTGACTTTTGGTGAAATTTATTTCCAAACCAATTAATTTTTAGACCAAACGACCTTAGGCCAACTTATATTTGGTTTCAATTTATAGGCCAAGTTACTTTAGACCTACTTTCCACGCGCCCACTGATCTAGTTAGTTGATTTAGCAAAGTTTTGAAATGCTATAAAAGAACTATCCAATGGTGATCAACTTATAAATCTCGTTGAGTTAGAACGAAAAATCATCATGCAATTTCAAATAAAAATTGACAATCTACCTATTAGTTGTTATTATTTCCTTACTAATCCTTAAATTTTTTTTTTAAGATGTTACTTTACTGCACCCTTATAAAATATACACAAATACATTTTGATTTTTTTGACTTTTACAAAATGCAGTTTTAAAATATTACTTCTGTACTTCTGAAAAATTGTAAGATAGTTTCAATGGTATAATATCATTTTATTAAAGACTAATATTTTTCTCACACACACACAATATATATATAAGCTATTATAAGAAATAATAGACTCAGGCGAAACATTATTTTGAAATGATTTAAAGAGCACATGAACACCGTTTCAAACAAATCAAGAAAAGAAACGTGGGGATTGTCTAGGATTGTTTAGGTAATTTGTGGTCCAACTATTTGTATATTTTACAAATCACTCCATTACAAAGCCTCATCGTACCCTTCCTTACCAACGAGTTAATACTCCATCTTAAAATACACCAACAAAATGAGAAAAATTCCAGCTTCCGGATTGACAATAGTTACATTGAACGATAAAAAGTGTTTGGATGAGAGACAGAGAGAGAGAGAGATAATTTTGTTAAAGGGGATTAAAGTCATTGGGGCTCGGCTGATAGGAAAGGGAGATAGATAGATGGGAGGAATGAGAAAATGAATGAAGTATCTTTTGATGCGTGAAGAAGCTGGTATTTATTTTTGTACCGTTTTACAACATCGCCGCTGCGGCCATGACGCCACACACGATGTTGGTCTCGGGTTGCTAGAGCGTCTTGTTGGCTCGTGGAGGCGAGAAACAGGCAGCCATGTGCGGCCGGCGGACTGGCTGGGTAGCTGCGTCTTTATTGATACAGTGCTGTCTTTATTGATACAGTGCTGTCTTTATTGATACATTGCTGTCTTTATTGATACAGTGCTGTCTTTATTGATACAGTGCTGTCTTTATTGATACATTGCTGTCTTTATTGATACAGTGCTTCGTCTTTATTGATACAGTGCTGCGTCTTTATTGATACAGTGCTGCCTCTTTATTGATACAGTGCTGTCTTTATTGATACAGTGCTGTGTCTTTATTGATACAGTGCTGTCTTTATTGATACAGTGCTTTCTTTATTGATATAGTGTGCTGTCTTTATTGATACAGTGCTTCGTCTTTATTGATACAGTGCTTCGTCTTTATTGATACAGTGCTGCGTCTTTATTGATACAGTGCTGTCTTTATTGATACAGTGCTGTCTTTATTGATACAGTGCTGTCTTTATTGATACAGTGCTGTGTCTTTATTGATACAGTGCTGTCTTTATTGATACAGTGCTGCGTCTTTATTGAAACAGTGCTGCTTGCTTAATGGTATATTACTCTAGCTTAAACTATCTTTATGGCAAAAGTAAAGGATGGAAAAATTCTATAGAATGTATCCAAATTCGCTTAGAAGGACACAAATAACCTGGTAGAAAAAAAATCACCCTCACAACATTTAACCAAGATTTCAAGTAATGCCCTCCAAAGCAGATTCCACACTGAGTTAGTAAATTTGTTTCAAAGAAACCCCTTAGAGTATTTTTATTCTAGTCAAGGATATTAATTTGATTTTGGAGCTTTCTCAAATTGTCAAGTTCAACATGCTTTTCTCTCGCATTCAGCGTACACTGTGTTAACATAAATTGAATCATGCAGGGTAGGATGGTAACGGTATTCTCTTATACGATATTTTATTATTTTTATTTTTATTACTATTAGTTTGTGTAATGCAGGCCGATGGAAGATGTAAAAGTAAAAGAGGCTTTTTAATCATAATTTTTCCAAGTATTTAATAATCACCGCACCGAGATTTGAACCAACGTCTCTCGGGGGTAACGTCTGAAGCCCAAAGGATCATGTGCAGCGCCGAGGACAAAGTGAACAAAGTAAGTGCCCGCGGCGTTGAGGGAACCACATAGGCTTGTGCCAAATCTTTGTTTGTGACTAATTTAAATTTGTTGGTCGAGCTGTGCCCTGATCGAGGTGGCGAGTGAGGCACTCAGAGATCTGGGTGAGGAGGTAGAGGTGGTGTGGGTGGATCTCACTGCTGCATCGCAGAGAGGCACTCTTCAATCCCGACTGACCTACATACGTACACGGAGCTAATGTCTGTATCTTCAAGTTCGCAACTGAAATTGTTCTAGAGAAGTAAACAAGAGATACAATGCACACTATAAACACTAAAGAGCTACTGGTTGTAGATAAGTAAACAAGAGATACAATGCACACTATAAACACTAAAGAGCACTGGTTCTAGATAAGTAAACAAGAGATACAGTGCACACTATAAACACTAAAGAGCTACTGGTTCTAGATAAGTAAACAAGGGTAATAGTGCACACTATAAACACTAAAGAGCTACTGGTTGTAGATAAGTAAACAAGAGATACAGTGCACACTATAAACACTAAAGAGCTACTGGTTGTAGATAAGTAAACAAGAGATACAGTGCACACCATAAACACTAAAGAGCCACTGGTTCTAGATAAGTAAACAAGAGATACAGTGCACACTATAAACACTAAAGAGCCACTGGTTGTAGATAAGTAAACAAGAGATACAGTGCACACCATAAACACTAAAGAGCCACTGGTTCTAGATAAGTAAACAAGAGATACAGTGCACACTATAAACACTAAAGAGCTACTGGTTGTAGATAAGTAAACAAGAGATACAGTGCACACCATAAACACTAAAGAGCCACTGGTTCTAGATAAGTAAACAAGAGATACAGTGCACACTATAAACACTAAAGAGCTACTGGTTGTAGATAAGTAAACAAGAGATACAGTGCACACCATAAACACTAAAGAGCCACTGGTTCTAGATAAGTAAACAAGAGATACAGTGCACACTATAAACACTAAAGAGCTACTGGTTGTAGATAAGTAAACAAGAGATACAGTGCACACCATAAACACTAAAGAGCCACTGGTTCTAGATAAGTAAACAAGAGATACAGTGCACACTATAAACACTAAAGAGCCACTGGTTGTAGATAAGTAAACAAGAGATACAGTGCACACTATAAACACTAAAGAGCCACTGGTTGTAGATAAGTAAACAAGAGATACAGTGCACACTATAAATACTAAAGAGCCACTGGTTGTAGATAAGTAAACAAGAGATACAGTGCACACTATAAACACTAAAGAGCTACTGGTTGTAGATAAGTAAACAAGAGATACAGTGCACACTATAAATACTAAAGAGCCACTGGTTGTAGATAAGTAAACAAGAGATACAGTGCACACTATAAACACTAAAGAGCTACTGGTTGTAGATAAGTAAACAAGAGATACAGTGCACACTATAAATACTAAAGAGCCACTGGTTCTAGATAAGTAAACAAGAGTAATAGTGCATAGCAGATATACCGTTTAGTCTTAATGCAAGTTTTTATTGACGTTATCTAGAATAATATTAGAAACTTGTTTCGATCTCAAGTGATGCTAATACGGTATTTAGATGTAGTTAATGTGTAATATCACTCACCGTCCCTTGCGCTGGGGTTGCGGGGAGGTATTAATAACGCTGCTCATGATATCCACCACATGTTCTAATTTAGTTGCAGTTTTAAACCCTCTCTTTGGCCTTAAAGACCGCTTACTTCGCTTGGTTTCACTATAGTGTAGCTTATAATATAAGCACATAGTTTAGTCAGTCATCCAGTCCTTTTTCAGGGTAAAAACTAAATATACAACACCTTTAAGAATGTTAAAAATAAACACTTCAAAGTGTTTGTTTTTTTAAAAAAACAAGCTTTATTTAATCTATAATTTTATGGACTTTCTGAAAACGTTTTTGGCAATGGTTATTAGCGAATCATGTTAACTATGTTACAGGAGAGGTATAGTCCAATTCTGGTGGGAATTACCTTTTAGAAAATACAACTATAGACTACTATTTGTTGCTGTTATTATTGATAACATTTTACTGGGGACTCTTCATTACATTGATGGTTTATTAGGTAAGTTAAGTACGAATTATATGTGGAAATAGTGTTAAAATAATATCCTACCAGCAATGGTGGTTCTGTGGTCTTGTGCGTAGGCCTCGAAATAGACTAGATTGCAAGTGACCTTGATGTAAAGGTTGGATTTTCATTCCATCTCCACGCTAATGCCCTTGCACTTCCTCTCGAATCGTCTTATCGTTGCTACCGGATATATTAAGATATTATTATGTAATCTACATGTTAAAAAGTTAAACATCGAATCTATATAAAAACAACTTGGTAACAAATGAGTGCCGCAGAATCCATTGTTTTGGCGCCTTCAGGTTCTCCGTGGGGGGACTATCCTTTCAGCGTCTGTCTTTTGTCAGTATCTGGTCCTGCCATCCAGCCAAGGACCTCAAGGGACCTCTCAGACCCTTACATCTCGGAGACTGTCCCAACGGACGAGGGGTGGGGAATACCGGTGCTCTTGAAATTCACCCCCCCCCTCTTACCCTCGCGACTTATTGGCCTTGTATAGGAGCTATTAGTGTCACTTAACAGCAGACTCAAGAGCTCGTCTTAAATGGTTTCCACTGAAGAGATGTTACAGGGAGCGGGCGACTCGAACACAATAATTGAAAGAGTCACCATTATATAAATTTGCTTGTAGCAAAAAAATAATAATTGCGAAAAGGCGTTTTTTTAGAATATTTTATAGCCCGCATCGGTGGCCACGTGGTCTGAGGCGCTTCTCTCACAGTGGACTAGACTGCAGATAGAGGGTGAGCGTGACTGGGGGTGATTCCCCCTAGATGGGTTTTCACGCAAATGCGGGTACATTTCCTATAAATATAACTTTTCCAATCCCTAAAACCATCAGCGTAATTAGTACATAAGCGCAGGACCTGAACGGGTAGTAAGACGCGGTGCTAGAATAAATTTTTAGTATTTGTTTAGCTAAACATGACTATTTTTTAGTTAATTTGTATTGGTATAACAATTTAATTGTTTTTATTAAAGATAAATTTATTTTCTCAAACACACACACACAAGTAGGCTTACAGGAGAGGTCGGCAATCTTTTTTAGGCCCCAATCAACCTAGAGACATGTCAAAGGTCCAGCGATCACTCACAATTTCTTCTTTCTATATTTACATTACTTTTTTGTCCACACATCTGTTTATAAACTTTAGCTTCAATATTTCCTCAAATTCTTGTGCTTACACTTTTCTACGAGAACATAATATATAGAATAAAAAAAGTTCATTCTCAGATAATAATATTAATATTGTGTGTCTGATTCACATCATTCGTAGCCCAGTAGTGAAAAGATTAGTTAGTACTAATGTAGCGTTGTCCAAATGTATTAATAAATGGGTCAACCAAGTGGTGGATGAACTCTAGGTTGTGCAATGTAGTAGTCAACCAAGTGGTGGATGGACTCTAGGTTGTGCAGGGTAGTAGTCAACCAAGTGGTGGATGAACTCTAGGTTGTGCAGGGTAGTAGTCAACCAAGTGGTGGATGATCTCCAGGCTGTGTACGGTAGTAGTCAACCAAGTGGTGGATGTACTCTAGGCTGTGTACGGTAGTAGTCAACCAAGTGGTGGATGAACTCTAGGTTGTGCAGGGTGGTAGTCAACCAAGTGGTGGATGAACTCTAGGTTGTGCAGGGTAGTAGTCAACCAAGTGGTGGATGAACTCTAGGCTGTGCAGGGTAGTAGTCAACTTAGTGGTGGATGAACTCTAGGTTGTGTACGGTAGTAGTCAACCAAGTGGTGGATGAACTCTAGGTTGTGTACGGTAGTAGTCAACCAAGTGGTGGATGAACTCTAGGTTGTGCAGGGTGGTAGTCAACCAAGTGGTGGATGGACTCTAGGTTGTGCAGGGTGGTAGTCAACCAAGTGGTGGATGGACTCTAGGTTGTGCAGGGTGGTAGTCAACCAAGTGGTGGATGAACTCTAGGTTGTGTACGGTAGTAGTCAACCAAGTGGTGGATGAACTCTAGGTTGTGTACGGTAGTAGTCAACCAAGTGGTGGATGAACTCTAGGTTGTGCAGGGTGGTAGTCAACCAAGTGGTGGATGGACTCTAGGTTGTGCAGGGTGGTAGTCAACCAAGTGGTGGATGAACTCTAGGTTGTATAGGGTAGTAGTCAACCAAGTGGTGGATGAACTCTAGGTTGTATAGGGTAGTAGTCAACCAAGTGGTGGATGAACTCTAGGTTGTGTACGGTAGTAGTCAACCAAGTGGTGGATGAACTCTAGGTTGTGCAGGGTAGTAGTCAACCAAGTGGTGGATGATCTCCAGGCTGTGTACGGTAGTAGTCAACCAAGTGGTGGATGTACTCTAGGCTGTGTACGGTAGTAGTCAACCAAGTGGTGGATGAACTCTAGGTTGTGCAGGGTGGTAGTCAACCAAGTGTTGGATGAACTCTAGGTTATGCAGGGTAGTAGTCAACCAAGTGGTGGATGAACTCTAGGCTGTGCAGGGTAGTAGTCAACCAAGTGGTGGATGAACTCTAGGTTGTGCAGGGTAGTAGTCAACCAAGTGGTGGATGGTCTCTAGGTTGTGTACGGTAGTAGTCAACCAAGTGGTGGATGGACTCTAGGTTGTGCAGGGTGGTAGTCAACCAAGTGGTGGATGAACTCTAGGTTGTATAGGGTAGTAGTCAACCAAGTGGTGGATGAACTCTAGGTTGTGCAGGGTAGTAGTCAACCAAGTGGTGGATGAACTCTAGGTTGTGTACGGTAGTAGTCAACCAAGTGGTGGATGAACTCTAGGTTGTGCAGGGTGGTACTCAACCAAATGGTGGATGAACTCTAGGTTGTGCAGGGTAGTAGTCAACCAAGTGGTGGATGAACTCTAGGTTGTGCAGGGTAGTAGTCAACCTAGTGGTGGATGGACTCTAGGTTGTGCAGGGTAGTAGTCAACCAAGTGGTGGATGAACTCTAGGTTGTGTACGGTAGTAGTCAACCAAGTGGTGGATGGACTCTAGGTTGTGCAGGGTAGTAGTCAACCAAGTGGTGGATGGTCTCTAGGTTGTGCAGTGTAGTAGTCAACCAAATGGTGGATGAACTCTAGGTTGTGCAGGGTAGTAGTCAACCAAGTGGTGGATGAACTCTAGGTTGTGCAGGGTAGTAGTCAACCTAGTGGTGGATGGACTCTAGGTTGTGCAGGGTAGTAGTCAACCAAGTGGTGGATGAACTCTAGGTTGTGTACGGTAGTAGTCAACCAAGTGGTGGATGGACTCTAGGTTGTGCAGGGTAGTAGTCAACCAAGTGGTGGATGGTCTCTAGGTTGTGCAGAGTAGTAGTCAACATAGTGGTGGATGGACTCTAGGTTGTGCAGGGCAGTAGAAACTCTCAAGTGGCTCGTGCTGCCAATAATTTGACTTCACCCCCTGCCTTTTCACTTGGGGGTGGCGAGGTTGGTGGAGGGTGAGGGTGGTCTGGAATGTCAAGTGTTAAACGATTTAGTTCGCTCTGGCCCTTTTGGTTCTGTTTGCCACTACGCCCTCTTTCTGTCTGGAGGGGTACATCATATATTTTAAAATAAATGTTGAGTATGCTTCAAGTTTTTATGATTATTACTACAGTTACGATCCACTCTTATGGGCACATGGATTATGGCGACAGTCTCTTCTTGTCTGGTTTGCCGATAATGGTGAGATCTGGTTTCTCATATCTGTCGGATGAACAGAGATTTTTATTTCCCTAAACTATTTAACATTTTCCCTTCAAGTAAATGTTGACACATTTCCTCTGGAACTATGCCTTTCTCATTCCTACACCGTAAATATGCAGAGAGTCCGGACGGGTAGTAGGCCATGGAGCACAAAAACTATATATTTATTTTAATATAATTATTATTTAGTGTTAGTCTGCCGCTGGCTATTAGCGACCAAAACTTTAGTACAATTTTCACGGAAAGAACCTTATCTGACATCTAAAGAAACTACCAGATATAATTTAACGTTGTTGTTGATGATGATGATGATGATATGAGAAGGGTAAATTGTGAGGAATAGGGGTTGAAAATAAATAAGGTGACCATTTTTTTTACAATGAAAAGGAGGACGAAAAAATTTAAGAAAAAAGTACAACAGTAAATAAATGAAACATTTTATTAATTCAAACAAAAATACACTAATTATGCTTACATCCCTTTTAATTATTTAATTAAACGAGTATTTTTCCATTGAATGAATATTTTTTGTCAATATATCATTTTCTAACAATATATTGGAAATTTCGGAGCAAATAATATCCTTCATATTGAATTTTACGGTAAGTGCTGCAGCTAGAGTATCAACATTCAATCTTGATTTCTCACTTGTCCAAAAATCATTACCAATTGAAAAAACTCTTTCAACTGCTACATTAGTTCTCTGAATACAGAGATTAACAGATTAGTTTTAAAATATCGAAAAGGAGGACAGGTAGGAGGACACTTTTCGAGGAAGGACAGAACCTACAAAAGGAGGACGATTGGTCACCTTAAAATAAACCACGGTTTTGTGAAGGTGGTTAGAAACACTACCAATATAACCGGACGGAAAGTTAGTCCCGGTAAATCAGATCAGAGTCAAACACGCGAGCTCACCCCTTGTCGCTTGTACACTATTATTCCAGTACAGATTGTCGGCAACTTGAGCTCCCTTGCTGAAGGGAACATGGCAAGGAGGGTGAATTTTAAGGAGCTGCACAACCACACTCATCCTAAAGGCAGGATGGGATTCAACATGTTGGGAGTAGTATTTTCAATGCAGGCGGAGAGAATCAAGACGCTTCTACCAGAAGTATCAGGCGTGGTTACAGCCAATCTAAAGCTGCTGGATGTATTTGGTTGAATACGATGTTATACAAGCCTTTTCTTGATCGTGGGTAGAATGGATTCTAGTTAAACAGCAGTTCCCAGACCATTGGTGCCGACTTGTAAAAAAAAAACATTGGGGGTGCTCTATAAAAAGGTGTGTAGGGGTGGTATAACATTTGAAAAGTGGAAACATGTTGACAAATGCCAGACTGTCTGTCGGTTCACGAGTAGCGAGTGCTACCAACTTAATCACTCTTGCCTACATATCAAAGGTGACCTATACCTCAGTTTTATCTTCTGTGGTGCTGACTGACAGCTCACAGCTGACTTCTGACAGTCAACAGTTAGGTATATACCTAAATTGTGACTGTCAGAAGTGACAACTGATAAAGACATGGTTTTTGCAGATCATATGGTTCGGCGTAGGGATACATAATTTGGTCTGGTAGCTTTTCAAAGCCGTCAGAAGTCAGCTGTGAGCTGTCAGTCAGCACCACAGAAGCTAAAACTGAGGTATAGCTGTCTAGGGGTAAGGTGTCAGACTTCTGTGCTGAGGGTCCGGGATTCAATCCTCGGTCCCAGCACAGATTTATCTGATTGCCAAACCCTTCCTTCACCTCTGACAAGACGTGTATTAATTACAACTTGTGAATGTGTGGAATGCCAGGCCTCCACCGTGGTTCGGATCCCACGTAAAACTGTAGGTCCTCCATTTCATCTCACAATCACCCTACCATTGCACATTAGCGTAAGTGCGTATAACCCGAACGGGTAGTAAGACGCGGTGCTAATAATAATAATAATAGTAACATATCAGATGGCAGCACCTGCCGTTCGCTACGCTAGAAAACACAGTTCGCAGCGCAGCCCTGTAGCCAAGATAGAACTAGCTCCGTAATACTAAGGTTTTAAAAAGGCTGAAATATTGGGGTTGCTGAGCACCCCTGAAGAAATATTTTTGAGGGTGCACCCCCGCAGTCAGCGCCCATGTTCCAGACACTGTAGTCTGCATGTATACGGTTTATTTTCGGCAGAAAGACTGGTTAACTATCTTACCGTTAAATATTTATTTTTTTATATAGTACAGCGTGTTACTACCCGTTCGGATTATACACTTGTGTACTAACTATGCTAATGGTTTTAGGGATTAGGAAGGTTATGTTTAGAGGAAGTTTACCCGCATTTGCATATAGGGAGACTGGAAAACCATTTAGGTAAAACCACCCTCAATGCACCCGACTGAGATTCAAACCTGTCTCTCCCGGTCATTGTCAGTATAGTCCACCACGAGAGTAGCGCGTGAGACCACGCAGTAGGTAAATATTTCTTACTGACCAAAAGTAAATTTTAAAAAATTCAATGTAAACTTAAAATACTTATTCACACTATAATGTTCTTATATTTTTGAAAAACAAAATATAGTAAAAATCTGCTCAACAAGACCTAACAATAGTTGTAAAAGAAGCTCCTAGTGATAAAATATAGTTTTTATTAAGAAGGTGACCTAACACAGCTGTGACCGCGTGGTCTAAGGCGTTACCCAGGCATTAACATGGTCCCCATTGGACCATATAATGGTTTACCACATGATTTTCTATTACGCTCTTCACACCATTACTGGTGTACTAGCTTTAACCTCACCCCCCCCCCCCCCCCCGTCACTTAAATTATGTTTTAATAAACTTTTAATAAACTACGTCAGAGAAGCAGTTTTTATCATTTAAAAAAGTATATTTTAAATAAATTTAAATCGGTTAATATTTATTTGGGGTATTTAACGTGCACTTTCTGAACCGACTGATTATATATCACACGAGAATTTTTTTATGAGCGAGGGCGAAAGATCCTACCAATTTTTTCCGGAAAGGATATTTTTACATAAGTTCCATGAGTTCTTGTCACATGCAACATTAGTTTGTCAAAATCGGTCCAGCTATATAAGCACATTTCTAAATATGTGTGCGTGTGATTTTTATTGTTCTCGAATTTTGGCAGAGGGGGAAGATACCTAAGTTTTATTAACAGATAATATCGCCGATCGATGACGATCTTTCAACTACAAATTGGTTGATGAAGCAAGTTGAATCTCCAGAACCTAATTAGAACATCACATTAATTTTTTTTATTGAAATGCTACACATAATTTAAACCTGAATGTTGGTTTAATAAACAAAGATAAGTCAATGAGTGGTAATGAATTGTATAATGAACCCTTTATAAAAAATCTAATTAAACAACTGAATAAATATGTTGTTATTTAAGGATATATTTAGTTGTGTGGACCTTGGTGATTACTTATCTTCCGGTTGTAGGGACTCGAATGAAAGACGAATCTGCGGGTGCGTTTACAATTGCAAGATTGAATCAGAGAACCAAGATAAGAAGAGAGATAAACATTGAGTGACGCTGTAGTAATTGTTTACAACATTACTTACGAGATAAACAATATTATATACAACAACTTATTGAACAACAAACATTCTTCTTCTTAATTATTAGATAACTTAAAACTTTATTCATCGTAATTAATAGCTAACTTAATTTTATGAAAATAGGTAAAAACCTATGCAAGTAAAAATAAAAATACAAACTTATTTTGTAATAGAACTCGGTCTATAAAGAATATAAAAAATTGTTAGAAAGTGCGGTGCGGCTCCGTGAAGCCATACCTTTAGTGATCGGATAGGTCGATATATATCCGTGATCGGATAGGTCGAGATATATCCGTGATCGGATAGGTCGAGATATATCCGTGATCGGATAGGTCGAGATATATCTGTCATCGCAGAAGACTACGCACGACAAGTACAACTCAACGAGGCAAGAACGCAGTGTCGACCAAGTGGAGGGAGTTTCAACCAGCAGCTAGGGTGGGGTGTATGAGTGGGTGACGTAACAGGCTGGTGGCTGGTAAGGTTCAACATATACTACTGGTAAGTCACCCGCCGGCTGGTTAAAGTAGCCGCACACTATATGCTACTGGAAGACTACTTACTATCAGCGGGCAAGCAACCAGCTTAGTGTAACCACGGCTTTATGGAAAATTCTGAAGTAAATTAACAAAATGTTGTGTTATATCGCGCGTCTGGGCTACATCAGTCGTAGCCCCAGTTTAAGGAGAGATTGGCCGGTACTAATGTTATACCTCCTTCCCGTGGAGGCTCTTTTCATGCCACCCTGAGCTGAAGTGATGATGATAGAGAATATGAGGGTGTGGGAATAGTGGGACCACTTAAAACTAACTCAAGACTGACTAACCAAACCCTGGTTATCGTTGGGATGATTCCTCTTTTGGCAAAAGTACAGTAGCCCCATGGCTTCTTTGGTGCTGAGTGACAGCTCACAACTGACAGCTGACGGCCTAGAAAAGCTACCAGACCAAATTATGTATCCTAGGCCGAACCATATGATCTGCAAAAAACATATGTTTAGCAGCTGTCACTTCTGACAGTCAAAATTTAGGTATATACCTAAATGTTGACTGTCAGAAGTCAGCTGTGAACTGTCAGTCAGCACCAAAGGAGCCATGGGGCTACTGTACCCAAGATACCGGCTGGGAATCGAGCCCAGGGCCCCTAGACTCGAAGCCAGCTGCACTGACCACTACACCACGAGGCCGGTTTATATTGTGGTTATAACTTGATCTATAATCTTAGAAAGAAAGAAAAATGGCGCGATATAACCAGATATTTTTTCGCCCACCCTCCTAGGCAACCAGAAGGTATGTACATAACACTCGAGGATACAAGAGAATAGTCTTCTTGTGAGCCAACCCATATTGTGAACGCTCTTTAAGAAACAAGAGCAATGAGTGGGTTTACATAACTCAGGACGAGAGGTCCTTTATGAAGTGGCAGAGTGTAGGGCCATAAAGTAGGTCTAGGGCCAGCTAGATACTTTCACTTGGTGCAATAATCGTACATCAAAACAAAACCTTCTGGAGAGTTTGGGATCATGACATTGACCATTCTACCCTTCTTGGTGGTCGGTTGGGAGAGGACTGCGAAGAAGGGTGGGCGGGGGTTTGGGGGGCTAGGGCCGCTTTTGGAGATACCGCAATTTCGGGTAGGGTAGCAAATGAATGGTGCAACGTATATAGCCCAAACTGGTGCTTGTTGGTAGTTTAATACAGAGTCTTACTACCCGTCTGGGTTGCACTCATTTGTACTAGTTACGTTAATGTGCCAGGGATGAATAAGGTTGATTTTGAGAAAGTGTACCCGCATTTGCGTGTAGGGATGGTGGAAAAACAAAGCACGCGTTATACATGCTTCAATGGCCGCGTGGTTTAAGGCAGGGGTTTCCAACTGGGGCGCTGCGGGCCGCGGTGCCTTTCTTCTTCTTCTTCTTTTTTTGCGGCCCGAGAGGTTTCTTGGAAAGTTAATATACAGAAATAAAATCGATGTTTTTAGCCGATAAACTGAAAGTTTTGACTTGCGTGAGAGAAAAAAAATCCATGAAAGTTATTTCAGTAATAAACTTAATTGCACTCTATTTTAAGAATAATTCGTGGTCGACCTCGGTGCTTGCCTCAGAACCCAATGTTCGTGGCTTCAAACCCAACCAAGGTTGACGGATTTCCACTCTACCTCAACTCAAATGAGGATACACTTCCTCTCAATTCAACCTTCCTCACCCCTAACTCATTAGTGTGAATGGTACATATTCGTATAACCTGAACAGGTAGTAAGACGAGGTGATAACCCCTATCCAGTCTATTGCGAGATTGATGCCTTAGACCATGTGATCACCGAAGTGGGTTGCTTTACACAATATTTTATTTATGTTGGTAAGTTGTTGCCATAGACTATACCCCCCTACCCCCTTCTCCCACCAGAGGCCACACGAGCCAACTAATAATTAGGTACCAATAGATATAATTGCCGGTGACAAGGAGGTCGAGGTTTGAATCTCAGCTGCATCCATTGAGGGTGGTTTTCCGCATGAGCTCTCCTCTCCTCTCTACAGTAATATGGGTGCACTTCCTCTTAAATGCCCTCCTTAACATCTAAGTTGTTTAGTAGACTTCATGGCAGATGGTGCAGAATTATGGGTTGTAATCCCCTCCGGGTGTATTGAGGGTATTCTACCCAAATGTTTTCCCACTCACTCCACGAAAATACTGGTACATTTCCTCTAAATGATATGTTATTCATGTCTGATATTTTAACTTGTTCAGTGGCGTGTCTGGCTATTGAGCCAATGGAGCCGGGCTAGATATCTGTCATTACTGTTCTAGATATAAGATTGGTTGTTCTCTCTGGGTGGGAAACGTGGTCTCTTACCTTACATGACGGGAAAAATAGGGTGTTCGAAAACAAGGGATGAGGATACTGGGGAGTAGAGGATGTTATGTATTGATAAGTTACATACCCTGTACTCATCACAAGACATTGTCAGGGAAATAAAGTCTCGTAGGTTACGGTGGGCAGGTCATGCAGCGCGAATGGGAGAATCTAGAACCTTGTTCAGGGTATTGAGTGGCAGACCCTATGGGAAGATACCACTGGGAAGACCTAGACGCAGATGGGAGGATAACATTTGGATAGATCTGAGAGAGACGAGGTGTAATGAGATATACTGGATAGAATTAGCTCAAGATAGAGATAGGTTGTAATGAGGTGGACTGGATAGAACTAGCTCAAGATAGGGATAGGGTGTATTGAGGTGGACTGGATAGAACTAAGAATCAAATAGCCAGAGCTATTATATTTGTTTTAGTGAGGATTTACTCGCATCTAGATATCATATTCTGAAAATTGAAAAATGACACCTGGACACGGGAATCGAACCCGGGACCTTTGGCTTAGTACACCAATTATCTAACCACTGGGCTATCCAGGAATCGTCCCGTGCCCAGGGTCATTATTCACTCGTATTTTCAATTTTCAGAATATGATAGCTGTATTGAACGAGTTTAAAATAGAGATAAGTGACTCAAGAAAAATCCATTGACCGCAGCTGGTTTTGAACCCACGAACATCGGGTCTTGAGGCAAGCACTTCCCGCCTAGTCCACCGAGATTCATTCGGTGCTCAATCATTGATTAATTTGTTTATAATGCATTTTCTTTGGCTAAAGTACGAGAAGACCAAAGGTTTTTAATTAAAAATGTAACTATCTAACTTGTAGGTCTATTAGGTTTACACCTGTATTGTTCTTATAATATTTGGTCAAAGTCACCCCGAGAAACTTGAAATGACTTGTGATTTATTTTTATTTTTAGTATTTTTATTTACTGCTCTCATTAATTGATATTTTAAGCAAAGGTGTCAAGTTAGTACTTTCAAATGAAAGAAGCTTAGCTAAATTTAGTTCTTAGTCTTGAACACCCTTAAAGTGGGGTGGAAGGGGACGCGAGAAAAGGCCAGTACTTTCGCATTTTTTATGACAAAACTTTTTTTGGCAAAAAAAAAACTGCTCCAGTAGAAACTTAGAGTTTAATTTTGTTCACCTGGTGATATCAACATTTCTTGAATACCTGCACAAAGGTTGTCCTGGAATTTAATGACAACTTTTTCTCTTAATTTAAAAATTTGTTAGATAACGCCCCATCATGCTCATGACTGGTATTCAACAAATGTTGATATCATCAGGTGAAGAAAATTAAATTCTTATGTTTGTACTGGAGCAATATTGTATTTATTTTGGGCAAAAACGTTTTGCCATAAAAACTGCAAAAAACACCGGCCTTTTCTAGCGCCCCCTTCCCCCCCATCTTAAGTTGGTTCATTCCTTTGACAGTATTCTCGTCTAATCTTGTGCTGGCTGAACTTATACCAACATTTGAAAACGAATCATCACACCTAATGGATCAATCTTCACCTCTTTTTTTTACTACTTCACACACAGAAACTATAAGTGTAGTGAGTGAAAAGCAAGGAGATTAAAAAATAAAAAAAAGAAGAAAACTACATATTTTTGAGAGTATTCCAAACAGATCACTTTCACTCCGATCGAAAAAAAAAAAGTTTACGCGAAGCAAAGTAGTATTCCTGCGCCGTGCCAATTTGGCGGACAATGACACTCGTTGTTTCGTCACGACTTTGGGAATAAACACAAAATATCTTAAATTCTTTTGGCGAACAGAATATAAGATCACCCACACGAGATTAGGGAGAAACTTGTACAAAGAGTATAAATAATAATAATAATGATAATAAAAAGGAACTCTTAAGAAAGAATAGTCTATGTACACGACAAAATGTTTACGTTATATTACAAAAAAAAAAGAAAGACATCTTACAAAGAAAGACTTGATTCTGCCTCTGGTTGGTTCCTCCATTGCCTGCATCCCCTCTTTCTTCCTCCACCGTTTACTCTGACTAATGGAAAATAGCCCGAGGCGTCCTACTAATGCTTTCTAATTTTGATGTGGAACACAACGTACGGCAGTCACCCCAAAGCAAAATTCATGTTCATAGTGAATGATCTTTCTTCCTTTCTTTTTTTACATGCATCCAGGTCAAAATGTGTGTACCTCCTGTTTCGTTTATATTTTTAATACCCCAAACCCAATTCGAATCACTAATGAGTGGATAAAAAGGATTTTTTTTTAAAAATTAGGACCACGTGTGAAGGATAAGTGTGAATAATATTGGATCTTTTCTAATTAAATTCATAGGGTTACGAAAATATTTTCACTATTGGATTTCTAAAAAAAATATAAACACTTACAAAAATATATATATATAGCACCGCGTCTTACTACCCGTTCGTGTTATATACGCTTATGTACTAATTATACACTAATGGTTTTAGGGATTAGGGAGGTTATATTTAGAGTAACTATGGAGGGAGATTTATTTATTTATTTGTTCAGTGTTTACAGGACCGGTATCTTACAAACTTTAAATCCGGGCCGTTTTTCCACATAACTTTGACTTTACTTTTACAATTTCAATATTAATTTTCTTTTTAACATTACAACACAGATTTTGGCTCTTAACTTAAATGAAATTCAACCACCCCTAGCTCCATTTGGTCCCCCCCCCCGGTACCCTCCCACGCTGGGCCCTTCACAATGCCCGGGATCTCACTCCCGAGTCCACCAAGCGCCCAGCAGAGGTGGGCAGAGTGGAAGGGAGAGTGGAAAACCATTTTGGAAAAACCCGACAGAGATTCGGACCTTGATCTCCCCGTCCTCGGCAGTCTAGTCTACTGCGTGAGTAGCGCCTTAGACCACGCAGCCACCGATGCGGGTAATTAAATGTTCTCGTTGATTCGAGTAGTAATGTAATTTAACAATCTCATTTATTTGCTAAATCTACACACACATCCACATTCCCTTCCAAACAGAAATATTCCACCCCTAATTCGACGCGAGGGTCCAGCGGTTTAAGGCGTTAGATTCGTGTTGCAATTGGTTGCTATTGGCGGGGAAGTAAAGGCACAATTTCTGGCCGGGTACACTAAGAAAGAGGGGGAAGAGGGAGGTTCCTCATGTGGTTTTCCTCTCCTCTCTCCACGCTAATAAATATGTATTTCCACTAAGGTACTTTCATAATCTCTATCGCTGAGAATAAGTCGTTATTAACACTTGTGGTGAGCGTCCAAATATTTTTTTACTAGTCCGCTGAACACAAATATTATTAACGGCTTAATCTAAGTGTTAAGGACGAGGAAGGTATATTTATAAGAAATAAATCCATATTACCGCGGTGAGCTGGCGGTCTAGGGATACCGTGCCGGGGTCCGGGGTTCAATCCTCGGTCCCGGCACAGATTTATCTGATACCAAACCCTTCCTTCACCTCTGACAAGACGTGTATTAATCACAACTTGTGAATGTGTGGAATGCCAGGCCTCCACCGTGGTTCGGATCCCACGTTAAACTGTAGGTCCTCCATTCATCTCACAATCACCCTACCATTACACATTAGCGTAAGTGCGTATAACCCGAACGGGTAGTAAGACGCGGTGCTAATAATAATAATAATAATAATAATAATAATAAATAATAATAAAAAAAACATATTAGCGTAGAGAGAGGATGAGAAACCAAAAGGCTCCAGGCTCGTTGTTTCAATAAAGGAGATCATCAAATTCACTGAAAACCACAACACATAAAATGTATTCAAAACCTTTCCTGGATACTAAAGCCCGGAGTAAAGGTAGGATTCCGTCTGCGACCGGTCTGGCTTACATAGTTTGTTACGTGTCAGTTCCTTCGAGACGACTGCGACTGGCAACCAAGTCTCTACATTGCGGCTGCGACCGGTCTGGTCTCCATAGTTTGTTACGTGTCCAGTTCCTTCGAGACGACTGCGACTGGCAACCAGAGTCTCTACATTGCGGCTGCGACCGGTCTGGTCTCCATAGTTTGTTACGTGGCCAGTTCCTTCGAGACGACTGCGACTGGCGGCCATAGTGCGCGGCCAGCGTCTCTACATTGCGGCTGCGTCCACACCGCACCACCGAGCTAACGCGTGTTTTAGTAGAGTTGTATTTAGTTTTGTGTTTGATTGGGGCTGGTTTTGAAAAGGAACCAAGATTTCTCAATAAGGAGAGGACGAACATTTAACTGAAGAGGTGGCGAAGCACCCCTTGATTTCAGACATATCTTGGCGAGTATACCGGGACCAACATGTGAAGGGCAACACATGGAAAGATATCTCAGGAATATCTGGTCGATCAGGTTAGTATTTTTTATCCACACTGTTACAAAATAACAAAATAACACGGAACATTAAATAAAACATAATTGAAAAACTCTGATAACTGAAAGAAACGATCTTTACTGCACATAAAACTACCCACGACTGGCGACCAAGAGACGCACCTAGGGTAACACTATATCCCGCGTCTGCGACTCACCAACCCACGTCTGCAACCGCAGTCGCGGGACGCACCGAAGGAATACTACCTTTAGGCTGCTGTAAGATCTGCAGGCTGGGCTTCAAGCCCTACTAAGTGCATTAGTTGCAACACTAACTTAATATGGGAATTTAAATTTTTCTGAATTTGCGTTTCACTTTATTGGCACCGCTAGATTAATTATACAGGGTGGGTATTTTTTTTAAGTTAGCACAGCGAAATATATTTAAAAGAACGCATTTAAGGAAAAAAGGTTTCATGCAAAGTTGCTTGGTTTTGAGACGCTGACAAAATGACATAATTTATTTCTTATTTAATGGACGTTTTCAAGGTCATATCAAGGTCAACTATTGTTTTTCAAGTGGGGCGCGGTATTTTTTTATTACAGAATCGTATATGTACTACGAAAAAAAAACACTTTTGACCGAAACCACTTTTTTATCCAAGGTCTATTTTTGATTATATTTAATTAATCAAACGAGTTAATATATATGTTTTTGGAACTTTTTTATTTCAATTCATTGCCTACTAGAATTTGTAGAGTGTAAACAAATACGACTGTTATGAGTACCGGCGATACCATTGCTTATTTGTTTGTGTCCACGTGGCAGAAAGAAAGGGTTCACCATGTGTGTGGTCCAGTACGCTAAGGACCCATAGCTTGTGTTGAGCACCTAAAACACCTCATAGTAATCACTACGATAGTAATAATAATAATATTGCACGTCTAGGGTACATCACACTCGTGCTCAGATGATCGGTATTAATGTACCCTGGACGTCGAATGTACTGATCATACATCCTTTCCGTGGAGGTGATAATTAGCATGATTGTATGGAACCAGTAGAAACCCTGGAGATCGTTGGGGTGATTCCCTTTCGGAAAAGTATCCAAGGTACCATCCGGGAATCGAACCAAGAACCCTTAGACTTGTAGCCAGGTGTACTGACCACTACACTATGGTGCGGTTACTACGTATGTCTAAGAACTAACATTTATTTTTCGTTAGTTCGTTGGGAGGAACCTTTAAGAAAATACAAACTTAATTACGGCCAAGAGTGATAACATTTCAATACATTATTAGTGTTATTTTATCCGTATTGATAATATACATTAAAAGTGAAATTAGCGTTCCTGTCGTTGATTGGTTATAATAATCATAAAAGCTAAAATTAATCTCTTAGAATGAAAATCTACATCCATATTTCTAATTTAACTTTCAATCCCGAATTTCTAATCCGAAGCTTGGAAAAAATTATGAACATAAGATTAAATATAAATATAAAATACAGATATTAACTCAATGTTAACATTCTTTCTTATAATACATTCATTATAACATTCATACATTCAGTTAAGTGTTAAATTACTGGTCTGGGGTCTGGTTGTTGAGTTTATCCTTTAATTATAATTGGTTCTGAGTCACCAATAAGCAGTATCAGAGCTCAAAAACAAATTTTAACTGAAAAATGAAAGAAAAAAAAGTCTTAAAGGATTTGAGTCTCGAATCAGAAATTTTCTCGAATCCTCGCATTTAAAATATCCTTAAGGATTCCCTAATTTTGAGAAAGGTTGATTTTAAGGAATAAATATAAGATGCATTGGCAAAAAAAAACTATAGAGGATAAACGATGTCTCCGACCTTTAAAAAGTTTTTTTCAGTCGATTAAGGCCCAAAAAATGTCGCTAGACCATACCTTAGACCGTTGGACCACCGGTACGTGTGTCCTACTTAATCTAACTCGGGAAGAAGAAAAAAGGTATATCCTGAATTCATTTAAAAAAGTTACATTTCCCCCCCAAGGCCTTTGTGATGTATCAACAACTACACCTTTTCCCTTCACGTCTAGCACCCCTAACAATATCCCGAGCAATAATAATAAACCCCCAAAAGGGGAATGGTGAAACCCGGTGTTACCATATGGTGGTGACGCTGGAACATAGACCACCATCACAGAACATCGTAACTTGGTGGTAAAATACAGTTAGTTTTAACTGCATCAATGTGAGACAAGTAGTATTCCCTTACGATGTGTAGTGCCTTTAAAAGTGTTCTTAGGTCAAGTTTGTAGACGTCATTTAGACTTGGCTGTTCAACGTCCACTTTCTAAATTCTGGCTTATATATTTAATAATGATGACGAGAACTGGTCTAGTGTCCAGAAATGCAAGTAAACGTGGTACCAATAACTTCAGACAAGTCATTATGTAGGTCACGTATTTTGAAATGTATAAAAATAATTACCAAGCCAACTCTCTATGATAATATTCGCACAGAATAAAGTTATGTATTCTACTATAATTCAACTCGGTGTACTCAACCTATATACACAGTCATAAATGTGTGTATAACTGTTTTCATTGTTATAGTCATGTATTATATTATATTACGCATTGTTATAATCATGAATTCAACTTTATTCATTGTTATAGTCATGTGTTATATTATATTACGCATTGTTATAGTCATGAATTCAATTTTATTCATTGTTATAGTCATGTGTTATATTATATTACGCATTGTTATAGTCATGAATTCAACTTTATTCATTGTTATAGTCATATATTCAACTTTATTCATTGTTATAGTCACATATTCTATTATATTCATTGTTATAGTCATGAATTTAACTTTATTCATTGTTATAGTCACATATTCTATTATATTCATTGCTATGATCATGTATTCAACTTTATTCATTCTTATTATAATGTATTAAACTATATTAATTGTATTATATCTATGCATTCGAGGAAACGAGAACCGGCTGTTCAAGAACAGAAAATATTTTCGAATCTTATGAGACCGCTCAGGTAGGTGAGCTTCATTTTAACATTTAATTTTATTAATAATGAAACTTAGTTTGGATTCTAAAAACTGACAACACAATAAATCGTCATTGATACATATAATGGGTATTTTCTTTAATTTGACCCATTTTGCTATTTTTTATAATCTTATAATAATAGCCGATATTATTCTAGCCAATATACATGGTAATTTTTTTATTAAATGAACCGAACTCTCCCTAAATTTACACAACTTACTCGTACAAACTCACTTGACTTACAAAGTTAGATCAATGTAAAAAGAACAATTAGCTCTATATGGGGAAATACATTTGGTTGGCTGAGCGTGTGACGTCACTCGCACGTGATAGCTACACCTTGATTTTATTACGAATATACATTTGAATAACCTTTTAGAAAATACAATCTTTTTTGCATTTAATTTTAATAACATTTTCTTACGTTATTAGTGTTATGTTATACATATTGTTAATAACAACCAAACATGAGATCTGAAGATCACATGATTTGATGTATGAATGAGTGGAAGTTGATTTAGGAACTTTTTCTATCTGTGAGAAATTCCCATTCGTAGGAAAATTGGTGTACAGGCTACATATAAAAACACAATGAAATATGAATAATTAGTCATGTTCCGTTTTTGAACCTTCAATTTTAAAAATAATCATTTAAAAGTTACACCAATACATTAAATATCATCAATTAATATTTTTAAATTAATATGTTCAAAACTACTTACATGGTAGATGTCTTGTACTGTAACACTGCAATCAACGGACAGTTTGTTGTGAAGTTCTTCATATCTCAGTTCAACTTTCAATTGAATAAATTATTTATAAAACGCCACAAAAATAGAACACAAACAAAAAATTAAAATATAGTCTGATCAACTCTATTCCCTATCAGACTATATTCAAATATTCCACACGCGTATAATATTCAAGTTGAATAAAAAAACTAGAATATTAAAGAATAATAATTTTAACTTTAGGCCTACAGTATATTTTTAGTGTAGACCCAATATTTTATATAAATTTGCTTAACTTAATTTATCTATTCACATATATGAATTTAAATTTAAAAAAAAGTTATGGCCACTTGGTCATTGTTATGAAAAATGAAAATAGTGATGCTAATATAGTCCTAAAATCAACCAAATATTATGTTCATGAATTTTGAAGAGTTTAATGATCACAATACTATCAAAGTAGGCTTGATGTTTGAATTTTAAAGATCAACGCATTTCCGAATATTTGGGAAAGATTATAACTATATAATTATTATTACTACCCTGAAAGTTTATTCAATTATTCAAACGCAGGACACCTCAGAACAACTTAACATTTTTAATATAACTTAGTTGAGAAATATTTATTATTGTATTACAAAATAAGTCTGTAGGCAAAAACATTAACAAAGAGTTTGATTGTCTGACAAAGGCTGGTAACAAAGCCGTAGTTAATTTGAGTGTAAACTAAATGCGATCATAGAACAATAAAGCGCTTGAGAAGAACGATACAACTGTATGTTGTAGTTACTAAAAAAAAGTCAGATGATGGTAATGTAGTAAACACAAAATTAAACAACTTATCACACCATTGTTGTATTTTGCACTAATAGAAATAAGTAGGCCCACTTGGAAGTTAAAACATATAATACAGTAGTTACAGACGAAAAAAAAAAAAACTGCAGCTATGTTACAAATACTAAACTTAGGTAAAGAAATCAATACTCTTAATAGAATAATTCAAAAATATAGAAAGCATTAGGCGCGCAAGACATTCGATTATGTGCTGTTTATTTGGTGACGTATGCTTCGTGAGTAGTGACGTTTCAAATTCCTCCAGGCCTACCAACCTTATAACACATTAATTTCATATTACGCATCAGGTTCTAGCACAAGCGCTATAATGGATTGAAAGTTAGTGGAGATTTAATTAACTAATATTAGGTATATTTTTTTATCCTGTCACTTTCTTATGATATCCTGTCACTTTCTTATGAACGTTCATTCAGATGTTGGACTGAGGTCTTTAACGTGGCTGTGAATTCGATTGATTTCATTTGAAAGCAACCCAATTTTAGTTTCGATTGTGACCAAAACATCTTCAGTATTATTTTCATATACCTACTGAAAAAACACTGATTCATATCCGTCTTGATACTTAGAGCGGAAGCTCGCGAGTTGCGTTTTTTTGGAAATCACTTTAAACAGGTAAGTCCCATGAACTCTAAAGTAACCAAAATACAAGATATAATAAAATAACTTCAGAGTTTCTACCTTTATTACATAGACACTTTTTTTTAAATATGAACGTAGACTCTCAAAACTTACATCCTTATTTTTTTAAAAACACTAAATTCAAATTGTTTTAATATTTACAGTTACTTACTCAAAATAAATTTACTTAAATCAATAACTCCAGTATCTCGTAGCCTCCTTTAATAGACGTTCATGATCTTAAATACTGATCAAGAGAAGCTATTGTCCCAAGACCTTCCTTGAAATAATTACGCGCATGGACAAGCTATCAAATCTAGTACACTTTCTAGCAACATCCATAAAAATTTGGAACGGGCCTCTGACTCCAATCATTGTCTAGTTAGCCGTATCTATATCTATTGGAATATTAAACTACCAATACTTGAAAATATACATGTTTTAGTTTATTTATATAATTACTATGAAAAATAAATTGTTACTACGCCGTGGTAAGCGTAATTAAAAAAAAAACTTCCTTTTCATTTAATAGTTTGAAACTCAACCCTATTTATTAATTTATATTTAATTGTTCATAAAATTATCCTGAGGCTGTATTTAAATTTTGAGCAAATACTAGAATCATATTGCTACTTTAAATTTGATACAAGAAATATTTATTATGGTTGAGATAAGAACTGATTAAGAATGAGCTTTCCTTAGATGGGTGTTTTGTGGGTTGCATGCTGCCCCGTCAACTGTAAAGCTCGTTCTTAGCTGACATCAATAAAATTGTTGTAGCCCTATATTTCCAAACACATGTTCTTTTAAGGGCTTCCCTCAATCCTAAATATTGTTTTCTATTAACATATCCTCTCAACTATGTTCACTTTACCGTTGGGCGATCATGAGGGCGAAGAAAGCTAATTTCTCCATGGGGGTGGGGGCGAGGGTGTCAACTAGAATATTCTACTACACTCATAACTTTAAAAGGCTTATACAGAGTGGCCCACGGAAAAGTAGCCCACCTCTTATATCCAGCAGGCGCCTCACTCCGAATTGGAGGAGGTCAATCCCCTTCCACCCATATTGTGACATGAAC
Organism: Timema podura; assembly: GCA_033556935.1. Lineage (NCBI taxonomy): Eukaryota > Metazoa > Arthropoda > Insecta > Phasmatodea > Timematidae > Timema > Timema podura. The sequence goes on from JAVRXN010000005.1 coordinate 4,588,181, forward strand.
AATGAGCAAGTGAACTGCTTGTCTAAAGCACAAGACGGGGTGGAAGGGAATTGACCTCCAATTCAGAGTGAGGCGCCCGCTGGATATAAGAGGCGGGCTACTTTTCCGTGGGTCACACTGTATATAAGCTTTTGGGGCGTGCAGCTCAATTTATATATTTCCCAAATTTGATTTATTTCGCTAAGGAAATATCAAATTTAATTAGCCATTTAAGGTACTCCACATCTTTAATGCGTACCCCCATTTTAAGGTGTCAAGCTCGAAACATATTGCGTTTCCGGTTATGGGAATATCTAGGTTCAAATCTAGGACGATGCACTGGACTTGGTTTTCCAGTCGCTTATTCACGCTAACTTGGGTACACTTCAGAGACCGTACACCACTGGAGCGATGGTGACAGCTATCAAAAGCTACCAGATATACTCTCATGTATCCATACGTCAAACTATATGATCTGCAATACCATGTTGAGCTACTATCACTTTTGGCAGTAAAAACTTTTATAACAATTTTTTTTTAGCATTATTGTATTATTGAAATGAGAACTTATCAAAATAACCGTTTGTATGTTGTTTTTTTTTTGAAGTGGGGTCTGTTGTTCACTTAAAAGTACAAATCTTCTGTTAACTGTTAGTTAACATCACTCCTATGGCGAACGGACTGTATAACTAACCTTCATCACACATATCCTTTAGATCAAACCGCTAATAATCATGTTGCTAAACAAGTTGATTAAAAGACCGCCTTTTGTTGACTCACTATTTATGTTCTTTTTATTGATCAACTGACGACACTTTATTGATCTCGTGGACTCTTTTTGATCTCTTTGTTTTAGATAATGATAAGTAAGACAGTTTATCAAAAGCTTGAATATGAATAGCAATCATTTACCTATCAGCAACGGTTATCATGCGGACTGGTCCGGTTCGCTCGAGTCCCATCCGGGTCTACCGAGGAGGGTATTTTCTAAATTATTTTACACTTACTACTCGTGAAGAAGTGAGTAAATTTCCTGTAAATTCTACCTTCCTCATCTCTACCCTATTAATGTAATAAAATGTGTTGTTTTTTTGGGCAGTCAATGATATGCATAACAAACAAAACTAATACTTTCACATTGAAAACTAGAAAAGCTAGTAAATCTACTTTTCACGTATTCATACGTCAAGTGATGTGATTTTCATATGCCATTTTAATAGATTTTATCAATACCTATAAAATAATATTAATAAAATATCAAAATGCTATCAATTTTGACCATAAATAAATGTGTATTTTATAAATGTTTATTTCTATGAAAATTGGAATATAATATAGCCTAAGCATTGAGGGGGAGTAGAAAAATACATTATTAGTAAAACTTTCGAGGGAGGGAGGATTAAGCCGACCCTATTTTTAATCCCCCTTCTTCACATCGGTAAGGCCCTGAGGATGCGCCGCCTTCCCGCCATTTTAGCGTGTGTCGGTGGACTGTTGGCGCGCTAATGACTCGCCGCGCCGGCCGGGGTTTGGAGGGGGTTTGGGGGCGTCGCGGCGGGCGTTGTTTGAAGTGGTGGAACACACATGTAGCATGGTGAGCGTCCCGCACTTTTTATGGCTCTGACTCAACTCGAGACTTCACCTTCAAAGAGAACTGTCTCTACACGAAAAAAAAAAAAACCCTGAAAGACACTCCGTTATTTTTCCATGTCTTTTGAGCCGAGGGGGATAAGATGGGGAAAGAGGGGGTAAGAAACAAATTTCTGGAGAAATTCTTTTTCCTAACAGATATCCATTCTCCCCGAGGCGTAAAAGCATGTGGATTCATTTTTTTTTTTAACCAAAAATCCTCACGTAGAGAATATTTACAACCTTCATGAACTGCAGCTCGTAATATTTTTGCCTTTAGTGACGTTTCGGCTACATAAATATATTGTTCGAGCCTAGCTAAAAGAAAGAATGTGGGTCTACGCATGCGCTGTCTTATAATAAGAGTCTGAAAAAGTACCCATTGTGTTCCCCGAAAGCTAGCAAAATCCTCTTGCATGGTTCCATAACAATAATTTACGTTGTTTGAAGAAAAAACAACAACATTAAAATGCATCACCAGTTTTAAACAATAGGTAGTCTTTAAATTCCCAATTGATACAATGCTATGGAAAACAAACGTAATGAAAAAACAAGCGAACTTTGAAAAACTCAAAAGACTGGTGAACGGGTCAAAATGAACGGGTCACTGAAGTAAACCAAACTTGATGTGCCGTACATCTAAATGAACGATTTTGCCCATATCTACTTTATTCGTTTATTGTATACGGTAGACCATAAGTCGACAGTAGACCTTGGTCAGGCGAGAGATTAACGAGTGCAGAGCACTCTTGTGGTTTTTCCTCTAAGTATAATATCAAAGTACCTCAAGAAAAGTTATCTCGCACATTTTAGCTTTAGTTGGCATTGCCAAAGTTGTTCATGCGCTATTCGTCATTCATGTGCGTTTGCCGTTTGCTGAATTTTCGTTGGACTGTCATTACAAAATTAAGGCTGTGATCTGTAAAAAGAAATGGAAGAAATACTGGCAAAGTTATTGGTTGCCGATAGTGCCATAATTCAACAGGTAAGCTATTGAGTGAATCCCAACAATTCATTATTTTATTTAGTTTTCGATTGTTAATTGGTTTTAATTCGGAAAACCTAACCTATTCTGCATTGATTCGTCTTGCACGTGTACATTTACATTTAATTTATAATATCCACAAGTGTGTAAATTGGAAAAATATATTTCGAATCTTTATCGATTTATTTTATTTGCAAGAAAATAAAAATTTCCACAAATCTAGCCAAAATATCTAGTAAATAGAATTATTATTGTCAATCGATTTATTTTTTAATTAAACCAATCTTCTTTATCACGGGAAGTAATGTGCAGTATTAAAGTAATAAAAATTAATGCCTTTACAAGTCATTGTAGCACTTTAATTGTGTTTTTTAGCACAAAATTAATTATGAATGGCCTCAATACTTATTTTGTCTCCTGTACCCTCACCAATTCATTGAATTAACAATTCTTAGAGAATCTATAATTTAGAACTATTTACTTTTTTTAGAGTATTATTAAAGGACAAACAACCGATTCATGCTGCAAGGTAGGCAACTTATTTCGCTAGGAAGATATAAACCCAACAAAGCCAATTTATTGAACACGTTTAGCCTGTGTAGTAAATTTTTTTTAAAACCGATTCTCGATTTCAATAAACCTATAAGCATGTTAAAAGTTAATTCTCTTCTCAATTGTGTATTTATTTTAGCTGTAGGCTTATTGCATTATCTTTAAGGTTTTATGGTGTTTTTCCTCATGATAAAATTTAGTATTAATGTTAATGCAATATCTCCCATTATAGGCTTTGGGTCAGTTTCATAGTCAGATTTAATACACCTCAAGTGCGGTGCTATATTAAATACAAGATAACACCTACCTAGATTAGAATGGACTGGACAGTTTCATACCCAGACTAAGTACGCCCCTGATTGTGGCACTACTTGATACATTATGACACTACATAAACTCGATTGAAATGGGCCAGTTCACATATGAAACGGTCCATTCCATTCTGGTCTAGTTAATTGTTGTCCAGTATTTATTATAGCGCCGCAATTGAGGTGTACTATAACTTAAGTCTGATCCTATATCAGACATTACACATTTAAATTAGTCTTAATCTGTCATCCAGAATACAGATAAGACTCTAAACTATCATATTCTTAGATATATTTATATATTTTATTTTATTTTTAAAACTACTGTACTTAACTTACCACAGTGCTAAAAAAAAGTTAGCAAATTTCTGGAAAAAATACTGCTAAATATGAGGTATGGACCTAATTTGTCTTTGATAACTTATTTTACAGATATCCCTATGCTTACAGCACCATTTTTTTTTTACCTACATCAATTTGCTTGAACTCCATTTTCGTCCAACCTGTACTCATTTTCAAATTCCAGGGTACACAAGAATTGAGAGAGGCGTTCAAGAATGTAGATGTAATTCCAGCGCTGTGCAATGTTATTGGGGTGTCGCAGAATCCCCAAATACGGCAGTACGCGGCTGTCTTGCTCCGCAAAAGATTGAACAAGGCGAAACATTGGACCAAATTGTCTATCAATGTCAGAAATGGGTACGTTAGGCACGGTGTGTGAGTAAACCTAAGTGGGGCGTGCAAAATTAGCCTAGTAATGCCTTGTTTTGGTTAATAAGAGTACAAATATGAAGATGTTCAGAAGAAAATAGTTCTATTTTGCCTATCTTATTTATAGCCTAACATCTTTGCTACCTACTGCTCTGTATGCGTTTTGATATGCTATGATCACTATAGTTAGGCCAATTTGTAAACCAAATTAACCTGCTTCACACACATATATAGCTGTCATTGAAATTAATTACATACATTATCGTATATTAGAATCCAACTATATCACATTCAATCTTGTAAAGTTGTGTGTACATTGGCATAGGTTAGGTAAATTGTACTTTATAATGTTGGTCCTACTTTCAGAATCAAAGAGGGTATTCTTCAGGCTCTGATAAATGAGCCAGAGAAGTTTGTGAAGAACGCCATCAGCCCAGTTTATCGGCACGATAGTAAAACATGAATTTCCCAACAAAACCTGGCCAGAGGTTCTGCAGTTTATCCAACAGATGATAAATAGTGACAATACGACGGATAAGGAGGTAATCACTCAAATAACCTCCCTCTATAATACGGAACACTTATACCCGTTCTCTCTGTACGGATCAAAACACGTGCATATGCAGGTTGTCTACCATCTGGGGAAACGGTTATCGGGAATTGAAGTGATCGGAAAAGGAATTAGTTGGAATTGAGTGATCGGGGAAAAAACAGGAATAAGTCGGGAATTTGAGGTGATCGGGGAAAAAACAGGAATTAGTTGGGAATTTGGTAAATTACAATAAAAACCCGGCGGGAAAATGTTGTTTTATCAAAATATGAAATATAATAATCATTAAATCAGTAAATTATAATGTGATTCAAACTGTCATTTTTTTGTTTGTAGCTTGGTAATATATTTTTAATTCCTAGTAAACGATGTTAATACAAATTAAAAAAATTTTATTTAAATTTTAAAACTTATTATTATTCATAAAACAAGATTAATAGAAAAACGAGGGTGAAGAGATGGGGGCGAGTTAGAAGGGTGTGACATACTTTTTAGTCGGGAATTTTAAGAAAAGGTCGAGGATTTCATTGGTCAACTTTAGTAGACACCATGAAAGGGTACTTGGAACTGTGCGGCCTAAAAACCTCAGTGGTCTTGGGGTAAAGTGCTCGCCTCAGGACCCGATGTTCGCGGGCTCGCACACAACCGGGGTTGACAGATTTTTTCTCCAGTGATAAAAATCCATAGCACAACTTCCTTTGGAGATGAAATCAAGCCGGCGGTCCATGTCCATTTGGCGTTGTGAAAGAACCATGGACAGTATGTGAAAATAACTTTCCCGGCAAAATTGGTAGGCGCTTTCTCTCTCGCTCATAGAAATTCTCGTGTGCTGATTTAATGAGTCGGTTCCACAAATTTAAAAAAAAAAATGCAAATCACGATGTTTATGGCCTTTGTAAGAACTGAATATGTGTGAATGTTTTATTTCCCTGTACGTAATTTATTTATTCATTCTCTCTGATTGTTTTGGTATATTTATATGTTCATATTTTCATTTCAAAACCTAAAATATTCTGTGTTTACACTCTGATATCCAAGTATGGACTCGTGCTTAACGTGTGACATGAACAAGCCACCCCAGGTTTCGTTAATATCATCATCATCAACTCTTTTCAATGCTGTGACCAGTTCAGTTTAGTAAAATGCCTCCATCTTCCTCCATCCTTCCACCATTCTTCTCTTCTCACTTGAACACTTTCTGTTATCTGCTCTTCCCATCTCTTTCTTAACCTCCCTTGCGGTATTTTTCCTACATACTTCATTTCCATCATTTTCTTTTGTCATCCTTTTCTTCTCCTTCCTCATTACACGTCCATACCATCTCGAGAAAATAAAGGTTTTGTAATTACATGACAAAATTAAATCTTTAGTAAACACCCGTGAAAATGGAGATGATGAAATTTGTCGTAAATACTTTCAAGTAAATCTGCTGGTTTTGGATTCTATGCAAATAAACAGATTGGATTATATCTTACTGTCTAATTGGTGTTTGGCCAGAGTTGGGCTACGGAGGGTGTATGAAATAGTAGAGGAAGCAAGGGTGAGATGGTATGGCCATGTAAGGAGGATGGAAAAGGTGGCAAGAGAAACCAAAGGAGAGAGAGGAGAAGCAAATAACAAGTGTGGGTGAGATAAGAAGGGAGGGAGAGGGAGGCATTCTACTAAACTGACCCGGCCGCAGGCTGGAAACAAGTGATGATGATGACAGTAAATAGTAGCCTATTATCCGCCTCGGTGGCGCAGTTAGCTAACGCGCTAGTCGTGTTGAGCTCGACTGCTGAGGACGGGGAGATCGAGGTTCGAATCTCGGTCTGGTGAACTGGGGGTGGTTTTTCCTAAATGGTTTTCCACTCTCCCTTCACGCAAATGTGGGTTCACTTCCCCTATATTAAACCTTCCCAATTTCTAAACCATTAGCTAAATTAGTACTTAAGCGTATAACCTGAACGGGTAGTAAGACGCGGTGCTAAATAAATAAATTTAAAAAAAAAGTATCCTATTGCCCACTTGCATGAACAATTTTGTTTGTTCATTTTTCAAAAGTTCATAGAATAATTGAATAAAAACTCTCAAACAGATGTACTTTCCACTTTATTATATTTTTAGATGCCCCTTTTTGTTGTCAGCTCGGTATGTACACGTTGAGCATGATTACGGAAATCTCGCCCGACCAGTTTCTTCCTCACGCCTCGTCGTTGGTGTACATGTTGGCCAACACGCTGAATCAGTTACAGAACCTGAGTTCTCCTCTGAGCTACTACACGCTGCTCACCATGATCCACATCGTGCCGCTCGTGGAGGGAGACCAAGCCGTGAGTTGAAGTAGAGACCTGCGAGTACTTTAGCTCACCATCACAACTCAAGCTCGACAACTTTGCAGGCTCAATAAATATAGACTCTGTAAATCTCAAGATTTTCGATTTCACATCGAACCCAAATCCTTGCTGTACTAACTTAGATCAAATAGGCCCATCATGCTTTGGGATTTTTTTTTATCGAATTCGAATTTAAGATTCCATGATGTAAAGGTTTCTAATCCAATTTGAATATAATATTTTATATGAAAAGGATTTCAAATTGAAATCGAATTTAAGATTAGGCTAAATTATATTTATTTTTGAATAATGTCCATTACCAACTTCGGTGGCTGTATGGTCTAACGTGCTACTCTCATGCTAGACTAGACTGACGAAGATGAGGAGATCAGGGTTCGATCCCGGTCAGGAGCAGTGGGGGGTGGTTTTTCACTCTCTCTCCACACAAATGCAGATACACTTCCTTGAAATATAACCTTCCTTGTACCTAAAACCATTAGCATAATTAGTACATAAGCATATAACTCGACTGGGTAGTAAGACATGGTGCTAAAAAAAAAGAACTTTTTTTATTAACAAGTTAGAAACTAGATTTGTATATTATAATTCACAATTAAGGTTTTCCAATCCCATAAAAAATGATAGGTTGGAACGAATTGAACCAATTTCTTAAACGTCTTCATCCCCTTCCCTCACTATTTCTTATCTGGAATGGTGGTAAATGTCAGAGTTTTGGACAGTTAAATCTTGTTGTCGTGTATTTTCCTTTTGTAAATAAAATTTTAAAAGCTTTTAAATATAAAAACAATATCTTATTCATTTTTTACATAATATTATTGTCACATCGAATAACTAAGCAAAGCTATGATAATATAGCTTGTAGTGAATTTTTTTAAATATTAAAAAATAGGCCCTATCATCAAATAGACCTTCGATTTTCTCAAAATAGCCAGGGATGCACAAAACCTCGAAGTTACCAGCTTGATGTGGCCATGGGCTATCTCCATTCTTAGTACAACATGTTTGTTTTTTCCTTGGGGCAGTTGGCCAACCTGTTCACTCAGCTGATGCCACGCGTGATGGACGCCGTGCGCGCGCTAGTCCAGACGGACGAAGACAAAGCGTGGAGGTGATGGAACTGTTTGACGACCTAGTAGAGTCTGTCATTTCCGTTATTGTCCCACACATCAAGCCTCTTGTGGAGATGTGCCTCATGTTTGCGGCCAACAAGGACCTCGGGGATCCCATACGGGTCAAAGCTTTGGGGTTCATTGGTTGGATTGCACGCTCAAAGAAAAAGGTAATTTTTCACCAGTGTTTAAAACCTTAATTGAAGCCTAAACAATATCTTCCTCATATGTGTTTTAAATAATTGAATTTGATATTTTTTCTGGCACATGTATGTGTATGTCTTGCCCTTCTATCCTTTTTTTAATGTGAATTGTTATAGCTAAGCCGTTCATTACATTTTTTTACTTTGGCTTCAACAAAAAAATATCTAGCAAGAGAGCAAAAGTAGAAGTTTCTGCAACTATAATCATAGACTAATAATTTTTCGATGTCTGTTTTATTTAAAAACTGGGGAGGGATGCAGCAAGGTGTTATTTTTGTGGAGGGGGGGGGGAAGTCGTGAGTGAGTAGAGGACAACATATCTGAGGGGTGGGGTCTGTGTGTGTGATGTGGTAGAGGGGTTGTGTGTATTGGGGGTGGTGTAGCTGTGTATGTTGAGGGGTGGAGCAACCGGGGGTGTTAGGAAAAGCCCGGGTTTTTGGAGCAGCTTTTGTGTTTCGGAAAGGGGGTGGTTTGTGTGTAATGGGGGGTGGGTGGGGTTTGAAAGTAGGGGAGGGATGCATGTGTATGAGTGCTCCTCTTATTAATGTTGTATATTTTCCAGGCCATTGTGAAACATAAGCTCGTCCAACCAATCGTGGATGTTTTGTTCCTACTGATGAGTGTCCCGCCCGACAACGAAGAAATGGAGGAATACTTTATCGATGACGAGTCGAGCACTCCCATGACATGTGCTACACAAACTCTTGATATACTTGCATTGCATTTGCCTCCAGATAAACTCTTTCAACCGCTGGTATAAAAATATAGCTTTGCTTTAGATTACAGTATTTAATAATATTGGTGGCCACGGCACTTTCGCAATAGACTAGATGCCGATGATGAGGAGATTGTGGTTCGATCCCACTCGGTACACTGAGGGTGGTTTTCCATTAATGGTTTCCCACTCTCTCGCCACACAAATGTGGGTACACCTCCTCTAAATTCAACCTTCTTAACCTTTAAGCCATTAGCGTATTTAGTACATAAGCGTATAACCCAAAGGGGTAGTAAGAAAAGGCAGCAAAAAATATATCATTATAAAAATTAATTATTAGCTAATGACCAAGAAATTTATAAAATTTAGAAACACCATAAACTAATTTTATATTGGACATTGATAGAAAACAAATAAACATATCTCTTTGTTTCTTTATACTCAGTTTTCAATTTCCATCCTTTTTTTTTTTTTTTTTTCGCTTTCACAAATACATACGATTTTTTAATTTTCAGAAATCTTTCTTTTTCATATTAAGAAAAGAACATAAAAAAAAAGTATAGCGGTTAGGTTTTAATATTGATTTGATAACATTTCTAATATTCACTATAAAATATTCATATTTAAACTTAATTCAACCGATTTTCATTCTAAAATATTTATTTTGAATTTGATTTGAGTTAGTAAGCACAGAATTGGAATCGATTCCAAATTTAAAATATTGGTTTCTCACGGACTTAAAAAAAACTTTTTTTTTGTTGGTAAATAACAAATATAAAACTTTATCTAGATATTTTTATCCAAGGTTTGTTTTTTATTTCATTCTTTCTAGTTGCAGTACGTGGAGCCCAGCCTCCAAGGGGATGACGTGTACAAACAGAAAGCATCTTACCTCACGATGGCGGTGTTGGCTGAAGGTTGTGCGGAGCACATTCGCACAAAATATCTAGAGTCTTTCCTGCAATGTATCTGTAAGGGCATCAGGGCCCCAATTGGTGTGGTCAGAAACGCTGCCCTGTTTGCACTGGGACAGTTCTCGGAACATCTACAGGTACGTCCATCAGAACATAGTCATTCATAAACTGTTGTAAATAATATAATATACATGGCTGTTGTTTTCTTACGTGATTGTAAATATCAGTAATCAGTAATATTGTAATGTCAGTAGCGTGTCTGGTTACTGAGCTAAGGGTTTGGGTTTGATTCCTGACATAGTTCTTAGGTTGGATTATAAGGTATATGAAGTTACGACAGGCCTAGCCAACCGCTAGTGGAAAATATTTGGCTTGAATAAAAAACTGACTTAGGCTGGAAACGGTTATGAATGTAAAAAATGTAATAGTTTTCTAATCCAATATTTTCTCGAATCTCTAATATACTTAAGGATTCGAGGGTCCCACCCTAGATTTAAGCATAGTTTGGAGTATTTGGTGATAACAATCAAATTTCTTCAAGGGGCGGACTTACCTCTTTGTTTAGTGGTAACACTGTAAAGTGTGAACTGTGTTCTACCGTTCACATCCACACATGTCATATGTTTCAAACAACGCATGTCACCAGCCGGAGATTAGCCACTACGCGTCTGAGCTGCTCCCGGTGTTGTTCGACTACCTGTCGCAACTGTGCTCTCAACTCCAGAACAACGGGAAAGAGCCGCCAGGTGTTGACCGCATGTTTTACGCCTTGGAGATGTTCTGTGAGAACCTGGGGGATGAACTACTGCCGTATCTCCCCACCCTCATGGAGCGGATCTTCACCGCTCTCAGTCCTACCAACTCGGTGCATCTTAGAGAACTGGCGCTCAGCGCGGTTGGCGCAACTGGTGAGGGGCTGGCTTATTAAATGGTTCTTGCATCCACTTGACCATTATAAGATAATCTTTAATTAGAGTAGGGGTGTGTGCAGAGGCATTTTTTTCATTCCGAGTCGAGCTTCAATGAAAACGTAATGCTTTTTCAAGTTGGGGTCATAGAGAGAAATATTTCAAATTTAATTTTTGTAATAGATCCATGTATAAACCACTGTACAAACAAAATTTTTTGGATTAATTTTTTTTTTTTGCGAAAAAATTATCACTAATTTAGATTAAAAAAAAACTGATTAAAGTATAATTATTTATTTTTAAATTTGACAAAAGAAATATTGAGGGACTTAATTTGCTATTGAATAACATCTTAAAATTGAATGAACTTAGTTAAACTTTGAAGTTTAAATAAATAGAAAATTTTGAGTATTTAATCTTCTCGAGTTTTTTAAAAATATTCATAGTCGACTTATAACAGCTACTGAAGCTCGATTTGAACTCGGATTTTCGAGTATTCGCACACCTCTAAATTAGAACTATTTATATAACAAACTTTATTTATCATTTTCTCAAAGATATTTGAGAAAATTTCAGCTTTGAGACTCAAATCCTTAAAAACCATCCCTTTTTTTTTTTTTTTTTTTTCAATTTCTTAAGTGAAATTTGTTTTAGAGCTCTACTACTGCTTATTGGTGGTTCAAAACTAATTAAATTCTAGGATGAACTTAAAAAAAACCAGACCCTAAACCAGTAATTTAACACTTAACTGAATGTATGAATATTAACATTTACGGTAGTTATTATTTATATTTTTCTATTATATTAATATTTCCTCCTATATCCATAATTATTAGAGATGTCACGATACCCTAATACCCCCCCCTTTCCCCCTCAATGTGAAACTTGAACTCGACCATTACACATTGTCGCTTGGAACTTTACTCTCACAATTTTATGGTTATTTATTAATATTTATTAAACACACTAAAAGTCCTAAAAAACTAAAAATCAAAACAAAAAATTCAAATAAACTCAAAATTAATACAATACATTGCGGATTTTATAACAGAAAGAAAAACACAATCATGTCATACGTTACAAAAAATTTAAGTCGTTCATCTGCCATAACTAATCCTATGGACGTTGTTAGCTCACCAGAAATTAGTGATGAAGTTTTGGTGACGATATATCGATAATCTAATGAATCAAATAAATATAACTTTTTGCTCTATTTTTATCAACTACATCGATTTTTGTCTTATTTTTATTGAACTTATTTTATTCAAAGGGCTAGATAAAATATTAAAACTTTAAAAGTGACATATAATATAATTACAGGAGATTGGCCATTTTAATTTGATAATGATAGATATATTGATATATTACGGAAAATTACCATCCCTAGTCTACGTATTATATATCTATTGTTTGTTTAGAATTGATTAATTAATTCTGCCAGTCTCACTTTAACTTTTACTTTAAAAAAAGTATGTCAAAGTTGTTAAGTTCTTACCTCATGCTACTCTCATAATTTCATGTTGTATTATATTCGAGACCATTTATTTTTCATGTAGAACACCTCAAAATGTTAGGGTCATATTATATTCAAGGTCGTACTATATTCGGGTCTTTACGGTATATTTACAATTTTAAGTGAAACTATAACTAAACTAACATGAGAGATAATCGATTACTACCCATTCTGAATGTTGCCGTTTTGCTTAGTTACCAGTTTTATTGAGAGGTAAGAATCGAAGTAGCTAGAGTCGTAATATTAAGATTAATTCTCGATTCTTTTGGTACCAGTAAGAATCGAAGGAATTTAGGAATTGAGTTTGACAGCCCTAATAATTATTCCAAGATTTGGATTAAGGTTTCGACCCCACTCTAACACAAACCTAAGACGTATTAATACGATATGGTATTGTTTTATTCCTGTAGATCACGTGTATTGTGATTGTTGATTTATTTCACAAAGTAACATTCAACCCACTTTTCTCTATTAACTTGTAGCTAACGCAGCGAAGGAAGGGATGATTCCGTACTTTCCACGAGTGATTGAATATTTGAAGACATATCTTGCCCACGATCAGACAGATGAAACCATGTGTCTTCAAGTGCAAGCTGTTGGTAAGTCAATATTGTATACCAGACATTACTTCTCAACATAAACTTTGAGATCTTACTTTACATCCATTACTGTGGCCTGGGTCAGTTTTTTATTCAAGCCATATATTTTCCATTGGCAGCTTGCTATGCCTTATAATCAAATTTAAGACTAGGACAAGCACAACATCCAGTCCCTCCCTGGCCATTAATTTATCACTGTGAAAGGGTAAACCCACATTCCACCATTGATACATTTTCGGCCATGCGGGAATCGAACCCGGGACCCTTAGCTCAGTAGGCAGACACGCTACCGACTGAGCAAAGGTTTTCCTTTATGTATTTTTTTTCCCCAACAAATGTCGACTAATTGTATAATACATGTTTACTATTTTCAGATACATTAGGTGTGTTAGCTCGGACTGTCGGCTCGGAAACCTTCCTACCTCTTGCGAAGGAGAGTATACAGCTTGGACTTAAGCTTGTTTCTGGGACCGACGACCCTGACCTCAGGAAGAGCGTGTATGGCTTGTTTGGTTCTATATCGACCGTCCTCAAGGAAGACATGAGCTCAGTCTTGCCAACTATTGTAGAACTTATGCTGGGGTCGCTGAGGAGCTCCGACGGAATTGTGGTTAGTGGAGAGTCGGGATCATCTTTCAGGGATGGATGGAACCCTTAAGGGGATTTGGAAAAATATATGATTAAAGGTTTTAATTAAAAACTTAAGATTTTCCCACGTTTTCAATTTAATGTGTTTTAGAACTCGCAAGCTGCTTATTTTGTGGTTTTGTCCAACATAATTGGACAAACTTAACAAACAGGCTTCATATATAATGAATTCACCTCTTAGCTAAATGTATGAGTGTTTTAGTAAATGATATGAAAAAAAATGTTGCCAAACAGCTGAATTAACTTAAACATCGAAAGGTGGATGGAAGGGCAAGGCCTACACTCTTGCTAGAAAACTGTAGGACTCAAGGTTCACAACTAAAACACATAATTATGTCATTTTCGAGGTAAATCAGTTCCCTTCTTCAGCAGAAGAGAGTAACACACAGACTGGACTATGGCAGTTGGAGAGAGGTAGGTCATGGTCACTTAGATTCTGTTGTTGCCTGTTCAAACTTGTGTCTTTACTCTTGTAGATGGATACAACAGAAACAGGCAACAACAGAATCTAAGTGACCATGACCTACCTCTCTCCATGCTGCCATAGTCCAGTCTGTTTTTTACTCTCTTCTGCTGAAGAAGGGGACTGATTTACCTCGAAAATATCATAATTATGTAGGGGTGTGCGAAGCTTCGAAACGTCAACTTGGCTTAACCGATAAAAATATTTTACATTTATGTTCAATTATAGTCATCCCAAACTGTTGTGTACGTTACAAATTAATATTTATATGGAAAATATCTGAAGAAATTGAGTTGTCAGATTAACACGAAATATTACAAACAATTATGTAATGAAACATTTTACAAGTAATTTTAATGCATAAAGTTTTATAATTAACCACAATATAAAAAAATTTCAATCATAAAACAACTAAAAGAAAATATTCAAACTTTATTTCGGCTTCGAGAATGTTTCATATGTTTTGATTCGAGTTCACTTGGAGTTGAAAAAGCGACTTGGCACTCCCCTTGAAAATAAAGTGATTTAATACTCCTTCTTAATCTCAAGTTGCCTTAAAAAGTTATAATAATCGTTGTAACAGGCTCACTTCAAAGAGGAGGAGAATAATGCCTTTCCTGTTTATGATGATTTGAGTGACACGCCCGACGAAGAGGACATTGAGAATGAATCTGAAGGAGAGGAAGAGGATGAGGATATTACAGGTAACTTCTAGGCATGTACATGTCAGACTTAAAAAAACTGGACACACTAATATATAAACTGATATTTTAATTCAAAACAAATAAATCACCTGCTTCAGGGGCCATATGGTCTAAAAGGAGCCACTCTTTGTGTTAGACTGGCCGGCTGACGACCTGGAGATTGGGGATCAAATCCTTGTGGGTCTATCGAGGGTGGATTTTCCACTATCCCTCCATGCATATTTGGGTGCACTTCCTCTCAAACCTCCCTAATCCCTAACCCATTAGCGTCATTAGTACATAGGCATATAACCCGACTGGTTAGTAAGACGCGATGCTAAAATATGTATTATAAATGTTTTTAACACTTTAATTTCTGTTGTTATTTTTATTTTAAGTTTGTAAAATATGTATTGCTTTTTTTTTCAGGCTATAGTGTAGAAAATGCTTATGTGGATGAAAAAGAAGAAGCCTGTTTGGCATTGAAGGAACTTTCTGAACACACTGGGTAGGCTGTACTTCTCACTTTGTAATATCCAGGGATGGGTCCTCACATCTTTAAGGAAGATTGGGGAATTTTTTGATTTGAGCATTAAATCCTACCCGCCTCGGTGGCTAACGTGCTAGTTTTATCTTGAGCTAGACTGCCGAGGACGGGGAGATCGAGGTTCGAAGCTCGCTTGGGTGAACTAGGGGTTGGTTTCCCCTAAATGGTTTTCCACTCTCCCTCCGCATAAAAGTGGGTTCACTTCCTCTAAATTCAACCATCCCAATTCCTAACCCACTACCATAATTAATAGACCCTACTTTAGTGTATAATCCGGATGGTAGTAAGACGCAGTGCTATATCTATTATTAAAAGTACTTTCATGTAGTAACAATTGACCTTTTACGTTTAGAACAATCTTTTTTTTTTCTTTTACATCCATTACTATTTCCAATCTGGGTCAGTTTTTTATTCAAGTCATATATTTTCCACTACCGAATTGCTAGGCCTGCCTTAGCTTCAAATGTCTTATAATCTAGCTTAAGACTAGGATAGACACAACACCCAACCCCCCTGCCATTAATTCATCAATGTGAAATGTGGGGGAAACCCACATTTCAGCAGTGATAAATTTTTTGGCCATTCTGGGAATCGAACCTGGGACTCTTAGCTCGGTAGACAGATACAATATTGAATTAGCTAAGGTGTCAGATATGTTTAGAACGTTCATATACGAGTCAAATAACTCTCGATTCTTAAATAGAATAAAGATTAGAATATAAAAGATGGATTTGAGCCACCATTACTATATTTAAACGTTTTCTTAGTTGTGTGTGTGTTTACGTAATGTTATGCCTTTATGTGACTCTAAGGTTGTCAATTTATTTTGGGTTAGTTTAATTTATGAATATATATATATATTTTTTACAAACCTGAACACTGTTCTTTGTTTTGTTCTTGTATTCCACAGACTTGCATTCCTGCCTTATCTGGAGAAATGTTTCGAAGAAGTGTTCAAGTTGATCACATATCCACAAGACGAAATAAGGAAGGCCGTTTTGGATACGTTGCTTCAATTTTGTATTAGTTTTTCTAAAATAACCACAGACGAAGGAAAGATAGGTAGGTGTGTCAGCCTGCGACAAAGACGGGCAGAGACTCCGAGTAAAGAAAGTACAGTCCGATTTCTGATTGGTAGAACTTTATCTAACGGCTAGGAAAAGACCCGCTTGAGTGGCCTGGTGATTACAGGGAGACTGGGGTTTGAACCTGGTTGGTTCTACTGAGGGTGGTTTTTCCTAAAATAGTTTCCCACTCTCCTTCCACGCAAATGCGGGTAAATTACCTCTAATATGGTTTCATCCTCATTCCTACTCCATTAACAGTAATTATTATATAAGCATAGTAAGACATGTTTGATAAGAAAATAAAAGCTCTCAAATATTATCACTACATATTCATTTGTCAATTCATGTGAACTGCAGTTGTTGATTCTGATATTTGTCTACCTCGGTAAAGTGCTCACCTCAGGATCTGATGTTCGTGGGTTTAAATCCAGCCAGGGTCAACGGATTTTTCTTGAGCCATAAAAAATGTGTAGCACAATTTCCTTCAGAAGGGGAGTGAAGCCGTCGATTGTGGCGTGTGAGAATACTTTTCCCGAAAAATTGGCAGTGCCTTTCACTCTTGCTCATAGAATATTTAGCACCGCGTCTTACTACCCGTTCGGGTTATACGCTTAAGTACTAATTACGCTAATGGATTGGAAATTGGGAAGGTTGAATTTAGAGGAAGTGAACGCGCATTTGCGTGGAGGGAGAGTGGAAAACCATTTAGGAAAAACCACCCCCAGTTCACCCGACCGAGATTCGAACCTCAATCTCCTCGTCCTCGGCGGTCGAGCTCAACACGACTAGCGCGTTAGTCAACTACGCCACCGAGGCGTGTTGCTCATAGAAACTTTTGTGTGCTGATATAATCAGTCGGTTCAGAAAGTGCACGTTAAATACCTCAAATAAATAATAAAAATTATAGATCTTTATTACCGTATTGGCTCGAATATTCTTTCATTTATGTTGTATAAAAGAACAAAAATCTGTCAGTCTGTGACTATTTTCATCGCTATTCTGTGTGTGTCGATTGGTTCAGCTCTCTTGAAAGCCCTCGCCCTTCTGATCCCCAAATGTTCGGAGCTGATCCGTATGGATGAGGAAAGGGGCGTGGTCATGGCGGCCCTGGATGTATACTGTGACTTGCTGACTGAGGTGAAGAGGCCTGTTTTGGAGGGGGAGGGGCACAGGGACGCCATCATCAACTGCATCAAGGACGTGATGACTTATAAGGTGAGAAAACAAGATCTTTCTGTCTAATTACAATTTTTAACCTAATTTCTTATCAATCGTTGATGGCTGAGATGGGAAGAAGGTACAGGAAAGAGTAATAGAAACGAAAAGGAACCCGTTGCGGTGGTCTAAGGCACTACTCTCGCAGTAGACTAGACTGTCGGGTTTACTGAGGGCGGTTTCTCTAAAATGGTATTCCACTCTCCCTACACACACACACACATGCGGCTACGCTTTCTCAAAAGAAAGCCTTCACTTTGTCGTGTCATGTTTTTCAGACTGAATGCCAAGATAAGGAGGATGAAGGTAGTGACGATCCAGAGGCTGAGCAAGACGAAATGTTGATAGAATGTGCAGGAAATATTGTTCCGAGTCTCGGCAAAGCCGTGACACCCGATGACTTTGCTATCTATTTTGGAAATCTTCTGCCCTTGTTTCTTGCAAAAACTGTGAGTACATAGTTATATCATTATCATCATGAATTGTTTCCAGCCTGTGGCCGGGCCTGTTTATTAAAATGCCTCATGACCGTATAAAAGAGAAATGAGGATGTGGGAATGAAGTTTTCGAGGAGAATGTTAGCTGTCATGAGGAGAAATAGGATTAGTAATGAAGATGTAAGGTCTAGAGTTGGGATACATGAGAGAGTGAAGGAAGCTAGGATGAGATGGTATGAACACGTAATGAGGATGGAAGGGGGAGGGATTCCAAGAAGATTAATAGATATGAAGTATGTGGGGAAGAGACCGTAAGGGATACCAAGGAAGAGATGGGAGGAACAGATAACAGCAAGTGTGCAAGTGAGAGGATGAGAATACAGGAGGAAGAATGGTTGAAGGACAGAGGGAGATGGAGGCATTTTACCAAACCGATCCGGCCACAGGCTGGAAACAATTCGTGATGATGAATTTACTAAAACGTTATCAATATTGACCACAAAAAAAGTTTGTATTTCTTTAACTGTTCTTATGAAAATCGGACAGTGGCTATCCCTCCTAATTTAAACCGTATTAAAAAGGAAGAGAGATTTTATTTTGGGGTGGTATTACTTTTTATTTGGTGTAACTGCACAAATAACTATTAATAGTGTCATGGTAGTGCCTGTTCATGTTTGTAGATAGTTTCAGTGAGGAGATAAATATATTGAGCAGTAACCTCACATTTCTCACCACATAGTTGGTAAATTAAGTAACCAGATTCACAAGCTTCTTCATGTTCATTCAATCTTATTTTTAGGTTGGTAGCCTGGCCGTTTTTTCCCATCCTTTACTCGTCCTGAAGCATGACACCATCGTTTATCTTCGAGCCCCAAACTTTAGCTAAAAACAAAATTGTTACACAGAATAAAATACTTTCTTTAATTCTAATGAGCCATTTTGTCTGTATAGTAACCCACAATCCGCATGGGTGGTGGCATGGTTTAGCGTGTTGCATCCATGTTAGACCGGATAGCTGGTACGATCGAGTTTCAAATCTTGGTTGGGTGTACTGAGAGTGGTTTTCCTAGATTGGTTTCCCATACTTCCGTCATGCAAATGTAGATACACTTTCTCTAAAAGTTTACCTTATATATATATATATATATATATATATATATATATATATTTGGCACCGTGTCCTATTACCTGTTTGGGTTGTACGCCTATGTACTAATTACACTAGTTTACTAATTAGGAAGGTTTAATTAAAAGGAAATGCACATGTATTTGAATTGAAGGGGAGTGGAAAACCTCGGTGCACCCAACCGGGATCGAACCCAATCTCCCTGTCTCCAACAGTCTAGTCCAACACGAGAGTAGCAAGTTAGACCGCGCGGCACTGAACCGAGTCATATCTATTCTCTTAACGTAATTAATTTATTTATGTTATCTGAACTGGTACTAAAATGCGGCGGGTAAAAAACATGAGCGGCACTAAGCGGCTGGTTTGTCATTTGTATAATTCTTGTACTTGGTGATGAGCTGATGTTCAACAATAGTGGTATGTTGTTTTGGTGTCCAGAAGAAGCAGTGCACAATGTCACAGCGCTCATTTAGCGTTGGCACTCTATCCGAGTGTATGGAGCCCTCGGGCCGAGGGTGGCTCAGTTTGTCCCACAGCTGCTACCCCTCTTTCTTCAGCTGGCTAAAGATGAGAGCGACGAGGTCCGAAACAACGCAATCTTCGGTGTCGGGGAGATGGTTCTCCACGGCAAAGAGGCGTTATATCCGTATCCTTTTATTTGTTACTTTCTAGTTTGTGTGCATCTGTCATATGTTTTGTAACAAAATCATTACCCTTTAATCGCTTCTTTCTTCTCCTTTCACTCCTACACATTCTTTTATCACCTCCATCTCTTCTGTGGTTTTATCTCCATCATTCTCATTGGTACTGTCTCATTTTCCATACTAATTTTACCAAATAGTAAATACTTTCTTAAACTTAACAATTCAAATCAAAATTATTAGATTGTTACATTTTTAAAGAAGTTACAAGATTTATAATATATATATATATATATTATAATTGAAATGACTTTCCTATCACACTTGGCTTATTCTGAAAGGTGGCAGTCTTACCTCGACTGATTACACTATGGCTCTTAAGCTGCGCCATAGTGGAACCCGTCAAGGTTAGCTTGCTACCGTTCAGATAAAACGAAGTGTTGTTCACAAACATCACTTCAGAGAAAAGATATAAACAATGAGATATCTGCTACCAAGGCAATAAAACTAAGACAATGTATTGTGCAAACTAAGGTAGCGTCGAACATCAAGGATGTAAATGGTGGTCGAATAAATCATGAAATCAGGGGAGGGCTGGACAAAACGTAGGTAGATGTATGAAATAGGAATTTTTATAATCCGTTCTGACAAATTCTACATTCAGTTAAGTTAAATTACTGTTCTGGGGTTGGCTGTTATTTATCTATAATTATGTAGTCTTGAACCACAATTTGCAGTATAAAGCTCTAAGAACAAGTATCAAATAATGTTATTTCATCCGCATGATTGTCACATTTTTTATGTCCTAATTATTGGGGGGGGGGGGGGAAGTAGGGTGTGACCATTATGTGAAGCTTTAAAAAAATATAGATTTTTTTACTTAATACTGTATTGGCTCGAATATAATTTCGATTTTTTTTCCCTAAAATTAACCCTTTCAAAAACTGCTCTTGTATTATATGCATACAATTTTTGAGGTGTTCAAATTGAAACAAATGGTCTCGAATATAATACAACCTGTATAATGACAGTAACAGTGTAAAATTTAACAACTTTAAACTCTTTTTTTAAAGTTAAAAATTTAATGTGAAATTTTATAAACCAAGACTGAAAAAAAGGGTGCGACCATTATGCAGTAGTTTAGGAAACAATACCTTCTAGTGGTCATTTTGTTTAGAACCAGATAAGTATGTTTAAGTTGTTAAAATTAACTTTGTATTTTATTTATTTCAGCCTATTAATGTTAGGAAACTTAACAAGCTCCGTGTGACCGGACACGCAGAATTGTTTGTCGATGTGTGAAAGTACAGGCTTCCTTAACATTCTAATCAGATATTTCCCAGAGATTCTTCAGGCGCTCTCGGCGGCAGTGTCTAAAGAAGCTAATCCTAGTGCTCTCGACAACATATGTGGAGCTTTGGCTCGCATGCTCATTACCAATGTGTCTGGTGTACCAATGGATCATGTGAGCATTATATTTGGTTTATTCATATATACACTTTGTAATGTGATTAACATTATTCTGAAACAAAACTTCAATCGCCACATCTATCACCTGCTTCGTTGTACACATGGTCTAAGGCGTAACTTTCATAATAGACTAGACTGACAGAGAAAGGGGTTCGTGGGCTGTTTTTCCCAAGTGGTTTTCTACTCGCTATGTGCAAAGGTTGGTACACTTACTCTAAATTTAACCTTTCTCATCCCTAAATCATTAGGGTTATTCGTGTATAAGAATATAGTCTGAACAGGTAGTAAGACGCGGTGCTAAAGAAAATCTATTTTCAAATAAATGGGACTTGAACTTGAGTCCTTCGATTTGCCTCCTTCCTACTGGCACACAGTTACCCTACGCCCAATGTTTGCGAACATGTTAACTATCTGGGTGTGGATGATGCTGACAGTTTCAGGGGGGGATGTTCTCTTTTACTTCCTGGGCGTGTGACAGGTCTCCCGGTCTAGCTGGACGTAACCACCTAACTAATTGTCGTCTAACTGATTACAAATTGTGTCGAGGATTTTGCAGTATTTGTCTGGAGTTCACCACGGTTTCAAAAAATATGGGCCCTAAGAGTGCAACAATATTTACCTTACTCCAATCTTAGGTTACACAGCGGTTGTTCATGATTTGCACGTGGATTCACTGCGGCCCAGAAACGCGTATTATGAGCATTGATATACCCAGATAGGTGAAACCACACGTCTAAGAAAACTGTAATGTTCAGGATGCCGTAGTTTTCATCAATGTGTCTAAGAAAACTGTAATGTTCAGGATACCATAGTTTTCATAAACTCGTCTAAGAAAACTGTAATGTTCAGGTTGTCATAGTTTTCATCAATGTGTCTAAGAAAACTGTAATGTTCAGGATACCATAGTTTTCATAAACTCGTCTAAGAAAACTGTAATGTTCAGGTTGTCATAGTTTTCATCAATGTGTCTAAGAAAACTGTAATGTTCAGGATACCATAGTTTTCATAAACTCGTCTAAGAAAACTGTAATGTTCAGGTTGTCATAGTTTTCATCAATGTGTCTAAGAAAACTGTAATGTTCAGGATACCATAGTTTTCATAAACTCGTCTAAGAAAACTGTAATGTTCAGGATGCCGTAGTTTTCATCAATGTGTCTAAGAAAACTGTAATGTTCAGGATACCATAGTTTTCATAAACTCGTCTAAGAAAACTGTAATGTTCAGGTTGTCATAGTTTTCATCCACAAAGGTCTTAAAAACCAATTGCAGTGAGAGACCCTTTTTGCAAAATGAAGCCCCCACAGTTTCTGCACTGCCGACACTCAATTTGGGAGAATCTTCCCTTTCTGTGACAAGTCGAAGGTGTCGAAGGAATCTCTTGGGAGTGTCTTTGTAAGGACTTGCTTGGTGAGTTCAACAATCTGGTACGCACGTCCTGCATTGTTCCCTGCGGGGTGGTTGCTCCCATGGACGTTCATGGTTTTACCATCTTCTGTATCAAACTCTGATGGGGCTCCAACATTAAATAAATGTATGAAATTTAAGCGTGTAACCTTGAACGAACCCGAGGTTTAATATGATTTCACCGAGAACACTTTATGCTCAGTAGTGTACATGTTGACAGAAGAGAGAACGCCCACGAACTGAGCTTAGCAGAGTGAGGGGAACAAAAGTGGGTGCCCAGCAGGCGAGGCTCCCGTTGTTGTAACCGTTGTGTAGTAAATGATAAGTCGGGGCCTCCTACGAATGAAACATCCTGTAGTTTGGTATATTCTCAGCTTAGTAGTTAAAGAAGACGAGATAACAGCTTTCAAATTGAATAATAGCAAACATTTTATGCATTAATGGTGTGTTTGACCTCTTGAATATCATTCCTATCTGTTAGCACAGTATCTACTTATTTAAATTTGTCAACTTCTTCAAAACCTATGTTGTTGATAGCTATGAATATATTATTTTGGAATACAAGTTTTGTTTTTGTGGCTCTTGCTTGTTTGCTGTTAATGTTTGCTTTTCTCTTGTTTGGTCTAGGTATTCCCTGTGTTTGTAAACTACTTGCCGCTACGCCAGGACTTTGATGAGAACAAGGCAGTTTTCAGATGTTTGTTGCACCTGTACCAAATGGGACACCCCATGCTTCAGAAACTTCTGTCCCCGCTCGTCAGGGCTGGCCTTGTTGTGATTAATGGTCAACAAGGTGACAAAGGTATATTATCAGCCTCACAAAGGAACAATACATACGTTAATCTTAAGATTTGGATGGGGTTAAGAATAACATTTCATAACGTTTACCAAAGAACAAGTTTTTTTTTTTTTTGTTTTTTGCATTATCGGTAAGAAAATTTGAGAATATAGAACAGGGTTGGGTCGAATTCACAATTTTACAAATCTGAATCTTAGGAAAAAATTATTAACATAGGAGGATATATAAATATAATGGAATGATATACAAATAATAACTAAATGTTAACATTCATTCTTATGATCTATTCATTATTACATTCATACATTCAGTTGAGTGTTAAATTACTGGTCTAGGGTCTGGTTGTTGAGTTCATTCTATAATTATAGTTAGTTTTGAACCACCGATAAGCAGTATTATAGTTCTAAAACAAATTTCACTTGAACAATTTGAAAAAAGTTTTTTTTTTCTCCTAAGGATTGAGTCTTGAATTTGAAATTCTCCGAATCTTGAGTATGCTAAACTGAAAAGATTGAATTATATTTAGAAGGAGGCACAGGAAAGGTAGATAGAAGCATACAAATATATTACAATTACCTCATAAAGCGAAAAGAGGTTTTCTTTACGTAGATAGATGTTATATTGTAGTACTTCACTTTCAAAGCATAATTAAATATATATTTTCACTTTAAAAAAAAACTCTCAAAATGTCACAGTTCATGCCTTATTTTTACCAATCTAAAAAAAGTTTTTTACTGAAATTGTTTTTAAAATGTATATCTTGTCAAAAAAAGTGGCAATTTGTTGTGATTTTCCGGGTGCTATAAACCCATTTTGAGGATGAATCTTTTAATTAAATAAAATGTTAAAACCGTTGAGTAATTTATCTGCCAGGTCTGAAACAATCTACATGTTTCAGAGTATTCTTTAAGCCATATATCTATTTACATTTTGTTTGATGTGATTTAGAAATTGTAAGGTATCTTTTAACATAACTTCTACCCGCTTCGGTGGTCATATGGTCTAAGTCGCTACTCTTGCGAGAGACTATACTCTCGAAGATGGGGAGGGTGGGGTTCGATCCCGGTCAGGTGTCCTGAGAATAGTTTTTACTAAACGGTTTTCCACTCAAAACCTCCATGCAAATGCTGGTACATTTCCTCAAAATCATCCTACCTAATCCCTAACACATTATTGTAATTAGTGCTTAGGTGTAGAACCCAAACAGGTAGTAAAACGCTGTGCTAAACAAAAAGTTACTCCTAGATGGAAAATTTTCTATCGAGTTGTTCAAGAGGTACCACACCGTTCCCTTCCAGTGTTTATTGACGCCGCCATCTATATAGTGTCCTTTTTTCTATTTTAAATTTTCAGAAACTCTGGAATTGGTTTCAAACTTCATATCGATGGTTCGGCGAGATTTCGCAGAGGAGTTCAATAAAATTGTCAGCGATTTGCCGGCCGAGCTGACACCTGTCGTCCAACAGCTTTTTTCATCCTAGCATGTTGTTCGGGACTGGTCTCTGATGTAGCGAGACTACGGTACAAACCACGGCGATCAAATCCGATACATCATACTCTACGTGACATTTTCGAATGTTGTCAATTCTTTTGTAAACAATGACTTGCAAAAAATTTAAATTATTATTTTTGTATAATAAGCGGTTCTAAAACTCATACAATGAGTTGCTTTCTCCTTTGCCAAGAGCTTGTCATTAAAGAGTGATAATTAAAATTATCAATTTCAATGCTGTGCTGATTTCAGACTGTGTGGTGTGTGTGCGTGTGTGTGTGTGTGGTGTGTGTGTGTGTGTGCTTTTTTTCACCTCATAGCCCTTAAGACTTATAACATTTAGTTCAATCTAGACTTGTTGGTTTTTTACTGGTAGTTATTTTAAAAAATGAATAAAGAAATATGTTATAAATAAGTAATCCTTGTCCACAAAAGAAAGATGGCCACAAACAGCTGTATTAATTTAAACATGGAGGAAAGAAGGGCAAAGCCGACACACCAGAAAACTCTGGTTCTTGCCCTTTGATCCTCATTTTAATGTTTAATTTAATAATCCTTGTCCATAAAGAGTTGTTTTAAGAGGTTGGATATTTTGTAGTTTATGTATGTGATAAAAGTATACATTAGTTTGTCCTTAAGCTTAAATCATAGCTGTAGTATACGATTAAATTTTAATGTTTAGTAATTATAAGTCTAAAGAACATTTGAGTCTTTGTTAATGTATACCCAAAGTTGTTGGGGTGTTTTTTTTTTGTTTTTGTTTTTTACTGGCATACGTGGTGCCATATATCAATATTTAGGTTATTTTTTAAGTTTCAATAAACTTGCTTTTGAAATGAATGTTAACCAGATTAGAGTTCGGGGTATATCCTCTTTTTAGTTAAAAGTTAATTGTTATTGAAAAGTTAGAATGGTATTTAAACATTTTAAATTAACCATAATTCTCACTGCTATTTGGGGTGTGTGAAGCTTAGAAACTTTGACTTGGCTTTCGGGGGGGGGGGGGGGGATCCTCAGATGATTTTGTACCTTCGCTAATCTTGCCATTTGAACTGGAATATACCTGAGAGATTAATATCGATATGTAAACATATGAAGTAATTTAGTTATGTGTTGTGACTTTAACCTGATTTATCAGCTTACAAAATAATATAAAACATTGTGCGTAAAACATTTTCTAATTGATTATTGTGCATAAAGTTAAATGAATGAGCACAAAATAATAGTTTCTAAAACAATAAGCAAATAACTATAAATATTCAAACTTTGAATTGGCTTTGAGAATATTTCATCTCTTTGATTCGAGTTTGCTTAGAATTGAAAAAAAAAATTGACCTTGCGCACCCTTAACTGCAAGAGACATTCCCATCAGGTATCGTGTAAACTTGCTCTAAAATATGATTTCTTGACTTAAGTAGATAACTTCTGTGCTTTGTTAAGATTGACACTTTTTTTTTACATCCATTGTTGTTTGGGTCAGTTTTTAATTCAAGCCATATATTTTCCACTACCGGCTTGCTAGGCCTGTCGTAGCTTTATATGTCTTATCATATAACTTAAGACTAGGACAGGCACAACATCCAGTCCCCGACCATTAATTCATCACTGTGAAAGGGTAAACCCACATTTCACCAATGATAAACTTTTCGGCCATGCCCAGGATTGAAACCAGGACCCTTAACTCGGTAGACACACGCTACCGACTGAGCTGAGGCGTTGAATACGAATGTACATATTAGGATGGATTAAATAGCAAGCTATTATCTTTGTTAGTTACGGTTATAGCCGCATCTAAATGTCATATTCTTTAAATTGAAAAAATTACATCTGGACATGGTAATCGAACCTGGGACTTTTGGCTTGAGTTAAGAATGACACTGGGCATCAGACGACTTCTGAATAGCTCGGTGGTTAAAGCATTGGTACAATGTACTAAGTCAAAGGGCCTGAAATTCAATTCCCATGTTCAGATGTAACTTTTCAATTTAAAGAATATTATGTTTAGATATTTCTATAACCTTAATTAAATATAATGGTTTGGCTATTTAATTCATCGAAATGACTATAGATAGACAATTTGAAAGAGCAACTTAAGACTGCTATTTGGTACCAAATTAAACGGTTTGATTTGCTTATTTTTCACTGCTCACTATATTTTATCTGGATACATTTTGATAATTTTGAATTGATTCAATTTTCTAACTGTTGATTAGAATTTTGCAGAATCCAGAAATTTGAAAAATTTCCACTTTGACATGTGTATTTCATGAACAAATTGTTCAGATTGGAACATTTCTAACAAAATTTTATTAAATTGAATTCTCACTGTTGAAACTAGTTAACCTTCTCGGAGTTAACTGCCTAGCACTATTTGACACATATTATATTGATTATTCAGACAAGTTTGGTCAAAGAAACAAACTTAACCAAGAAAAACTTGCGAAGCCAAATTTCTTCCAAAGTAGAGGAATGTAAACCGCACCAACACTATGGCGCCCAATAACGCAAAATTAAATGGTAAATAAAGTTGATTTATTGTTTCTAACATAAATATATTTTGAAATACAAAAATCATATTTCATTAAGAACTTAATCTAAATGATTTGATATCGAGTGCTCTTTAAAGGAAACATATTTTCCCTTTATGAGGTAAAATGCATATTGTGTTTGTTCCTTTTATACGTTTATATCCACCTTTCCTGTACCTCCTTGTAAATTTGACAAAATTACCTCGCATGTTTGGCTATTATTTGTTTGCAGACAATTAGACAAGAATGACGCTAAATTAATTCTAGTGTATATGAATCGAGGACTGTAAAACTCGGAATATACAAAACAATAATTTTACCAGTTGTTCTCTCTGGAGGTTAAACGTGGTCTTTTACCTTACACGACGAAAACAAATTTAGGATGTTCTAAAACAAGGTGCCTGGCAAGATTTTTGGTCCAAAAAGGGATGAGGCTACTTGGAGTGGAGGAGGTTGCGTAATTATTAGTGCAAGGGGCTTGACCGCTTCCCCTGAAGGTGATATCAACAAACCGCTGAGTTTGTGGCGAGTGAGGCAAGGGAGGGGGGTCTCCCCTCATTCACACCCACACAGCCGATCTCGACAGAGGTTTAGCCGCCCATCTGGTAAACCCTCTGGACGTTGCCCAGAGGCCGCCAAAAGGAGGCATACTCCCAGGATTAGCAGACGAGTAACATCCCACAGGCAGGAACAGGAAGTCTTTTGTTCTGTCCGAGTTAGGGCTGTCGCCACGAGGTCGAGAATTCATCTTAAAGCCATGAGCTTCAAACCCCGAACTGGCGCTACCTCCTCTTTGTGAATACACGGGGAGATCCCATACTTTAGTCAGTTGTGCCACCTTTTCATTATCATCATCATGAACTGTTTCCAGCCTTTGGCCGGGTCTGTTTAGTAAAATGCCTCTATCTCACTCTGTCCTTCCACCATTCTTCCTCCTGTATTCTCATCCTCTTACTTGCACACTTGTTGCTATCTGTTCCTCCCATCTCTTCCTTGTTGCTATCTGTTCCTCCCATCTCTTCCTTGTTGCTATCTGTTCCTCCCATCTCTTCCTTGTTGCTATCTGTTCCTCCCATCTCTTCCTTGTTGCTATCTGTTCCTCCCATCTCTTCCTTGTTGCTATCTGTTCCTCCCATCTCTTCCTTGTTGCTATCTGTTCCTCCCATCTCTTCCTTGTTGCTATCTGTTCCTCCCATCTCTTCCTTGTTGCTATCTGTTCCTCCCATCTCTTCCTTGTTGCTATCTGTTCCTCCCATCTCTTCCTTGTTGCTATCTGTTTCTCCCATCTCTTCCTTGTTGCTATCTGTTCCTCCCATCTCTTCCTTGTTGCTATCTGTTCCTCCCATCTCTTCCTTGTTGCTATCTGTTCCTCCCATCTCTTCCTTGTTGCTATCTGTTCCTCCCATCTCTTCCTTGTTGCTATCTGTTCCTCCCATCTATTCCTTGTTGCTATCTGTTCCTCCCATCTCTTCCTTGTTGCTATCTGTTCCTCCCATCTCTTCCTTGTTGCTATCTGTTCCTCCCATCTCTTCCTTGTTGCTATCTGTTCCTCCCATCTCTTCCTTGTTGCTATCTGTTCCTCCCATCTATTCCTTGTTGCTTTCTGTTCCTCCCATCTCATCCTTGTTGCTATCTGTTCCTCCCATCTGTTCCTCCCATCTATTCCTTGCTGTTATCTGTTCCTCCCATCTCTTCCTTGTTGCTATCTGTTCCTCCCATCTCTTCCTTGTTGCTATCTGTTCCTCCCATCTCTTCCTTGTTGCTATCTGTTCCTCCCATCTATTCCTTGTTGCTATCTGTTCCTCCCATCTCTTCCTTGTTGCTATCTGTTCCTCCCATCTCTTCCTTGTTGCTATCTGTTCCTCCCATCTCTT
Source organism: Timema podura (assembly GCA_033556935.1). Classification (NCBI taxonomy): domain Eukaryota; kingdom Metazoa; phylum Arthropoda; class Insecta; order Phasmatodea; family Timematidae; genus Timema; species Timema podura. The sequence goes on from JAVRXN010000005.1 coordinate 4,617,587, forward strand.
CCTTGTTGCTATCTGTTCCTCCCATCTCTTCCTTGTTGCTATCTGTTCCTCCCATCTCTTCCTTGTTGCTATCTGTTCCTCCCATCTATTCCTTGTTGCTATCTGTTCCTCCCATCTCTTCCTTGTTGCTATCTGTTCCTCCCATCTCTTCCTTGTTGCTATCTGTTCCTCCCATCTATTCCTTGTTGCTTTCTGTTCCTCCCATCTCATCCTTGTTGCTATCTGTTCCTCCCATCTCTTCCTTGTTGCTATCTGTTCCTCCCATCTATTCCTTGCTGTTATCTGTTCCTCCCATCTCATCCTTGGTCTCCTTGCGGTCTCTTCCCTTTGTAACCTACCTTTTATTTATTTTAAAACCATTTATGTCAAAATATTTTGAATTTGAATTTTATAGCCAAATAAAAATATTGGTGACCGGAAATAAATACATATATAAAAGCCCTGCTGTCATATACGCACACAGGAAAAATGCCCTTACAGAAAATCCCCCCCACCCACTTCACAAATATACACTTAATAATGTGACGGGTGTGGATGATACTACCGAACTCTGGTTGTAGGTGTGAAGTGATATGCTCGAATTGAACAAAGATAGTACTTGTGATAAAGTACAAAATATGTTTCAACAACTGTAAACGTGGCATGCCAATGTGGGTAACTCATATCTGCCATGTATTTAAATTTTGATAAAAAAAAAATCTAGAACCTCAAAAGGTTTTTTGGTTGACTTTTGAGAAGGCTTATATGAATGTAGTGAAGATTGCCTTTCCACACGCTGCCGAGGTCGAAGAGTGTTATTTTCATCTGTGTCGAAGTTTCGTCAAGAAACTAGACATGGTTGGCTTGAAGATTGAATATTAAACTAATACAAACCTAAAAATGTACAAAAGTCTCTTTCACTACAACATTAAGGTAATTGCCCCCCCCATTCTGCCATTTTGACATTTTGACATCACACTACATTATATTTATATCTGTTTGGAAGTGATCTGGTCGGTATTTATATAAACTGTTTGTACATCTTGTCGAGAATTTGTTGTTAAAACATATATATATATAATTATATATATGTCCTGAAATATTTAATGGCATGTTTGTAATGTGCCTTTTGAATTTGTCTATTGTCATATGTAGATGTTTAAAAAGTATTTTACTACATGTTAAAGAGTGTTTTTTTTATTATTATTCAAAATTATGTAATTATGTGTCGGAATCTCCTATGATTTGAAACAAATAAAAATGCACATGAGTTGATCCTCGTTATTTAGCCTTACATATCATCCTTAATTTTATTTACACATTATTTGATTATTACTGGATTATCTTAACCATCAATATTATTTTTAGTCCACCGAAATAATTTATGCTTTGTTATCACAACACATTTAAGATAATTTTTAGTTTTTTTTTTCCATTCTGCCTGTATAAAATTCATATTTTCTACCCTATTAATAAGGTTTTTTTTTCTATTAGTCATTTCTCACTCCTATTTTTAAATTCCAAACCGTCCAGCTTTTATGGTAATAATTGTGGGGTGGTTATTTTACATACTTGTCAAATTTAAATTTTCTTCCATTCTTAAAATAATATTTTATAATAGTTTTGGTAAAATTTTAAGTCACTACCTCTCCCTACCCACCCACCCTTTTTAAGTTCCCACGTTTAAAATTTGTTGTGCTGGGCGTGATTCGGCTTTTCGGGAAGGTCTATTGACTTGCATGTCAAACTTCAATTTTAGATCACAACGAAATGTATTTTTTTATTTTAGTTTTAAGAATATTGAGGGGACCCCCTTCCCCCATTTACTGCTTCATTTTGAAATTCAAGAATTAGACCTTGATGGTTGTTTGAGATTGCTCCTATACCCGTCTGAGAAATTTCAATCTTCTGCCACACTAAAAGGTGATTTATAATTTTATTTTTGAGAGTTTTTAAAGCCAGCCCCCCCCCTCTTCCCCCAAGTTAAATCATCACCCTTTCTAATAAAAAATACCCGCCTCGGTGGGTAGTTGGCTAACGCGCCAGTCGTGTTGAGTCAGACCACCGAGGACGGGGAGATCGAGGTTCGAATCTCGGTCGGGTGAACTGGGGTGGTTTTTCCTAAATGTTTTCCACTCTCTCTCCACGCAAATGCGGGTTCACTTCCTCTAAATTCAACCTTCCCATTTCCCAATCCATTAATGTAATTAGTACTTATGCGTATAACCCGAACGGGTAGTAAGACGCGGTGCTAAAAAAAAATAATCAAAAAATATTTTAACACTCTATTATGTTATTGGAATCCGACATGTTAGCTCAGTCGTAGCGTGGACTGTCTACTGAGCTAAAGGTACCGAGCTCGATTCCTGGCATGGCCGAAAACTGTATCACTGGTAAACTTAAATTTTCTACCTCACCTAATAGGCTATACTTAACACCCCTCCCGTCATCCTTTTATTTTCTTCATTTAAAATCTAGTCTTTCAGGGTTATTTGAAGTGGTATTTATAGCTTCTTGCCGAATTTCAGTTTTCCACCAAACTGAAAAGTAATTGTTTCTATTATTTTTGGAAAGTGTAACCCCCCCCCCCCCCCCCCAATATATGAAACATTCTGCATCCTGTTAGTGTCCATTAAGAAAAAACAAACAACAAACCCTAGCGTGGTATTGTTGGCCAATAACCATAGATTTGGCGCTTGCTCTGTTAGATTATTATTTCATTAAAATTTACAGTGAATTTCTATTAAAATGTTATTCTATTTTACTGTTTATGATTACATAGTTGAGTCGAAATGTACAAAACCTAACAAAAGTCCAGCCAGATGTAATAGCAGCAGATAAACCCATAGCTCCACACAAACTAATATGAGTACTAGCAGCGACGTCAGTGGCGTAAAGAAAGAAGATAACCCTTTGTCGACGATCTCCGCCGACGCGTCTAACGATAGCTCCGACGACATCTCCGAAGAAGACTCCTTTCCTAGCTACTCGCTCCTAAAAGTTAACCGTAAGCCGGACTCTGATATGGTCGACGCGCCGGCCGAAGACAGCCACGACTTGAAACGTCAACTTGAAGAGGCTCAGACAGAGATAAAACATCTAAAGGAACGTTTGGACTCGTTAGGCGGTATTCAGTCGGATGACGTCGTCAACCTAAGGGCAGAAAACAAGGCTCTCGTCTCCTCGAAGGCGTTGTTGCAGATCCAGTTGGACGGGATGCTGAGGGAAAGGGAAGAGCTTATGTTGACGTTACAGGAGAGTCGGAATTTGATCAAGCTGTACCTCGAACCGGGGTGGATGAGAAGAAAATCATCGCCGCTCTGCACTCGGATAGGGTTCGGTACAAGAAAGAGAAGGTTAGACTGGAGGCCAAGGTGGCCGAGTACAAAGAGCAACTAGAGAAGCTGAAGGAGGACAGGAAACATTCGAGAGATGAGGAGATACCTACTCGCAAGCTTTTGGAGCCTCAGTGCTCAGACAAAGAACAACGTAAGGAGGAGTCACTACATTCGAGAGATGAGGAGATACCTACTCTCAAGCGTTTGAAGCCTCGGTGCTCGGACAAAAAACAACGTAAGGAGGAGTCACTTATACAGGCAGGCTGTTCGGTAACTCATAACCAAACTGCACATAGAGTTTTGAACCAAAAGTAATACAAAATCCCAGTACACTTACATCCGGAAAACTATGCCAATACCATCAAATTGTGTTCAAAATGTCTGCATACAGCGTCGGGAGAGCAAAGCTGTTCAAGCCTGCGTGTACAACAAGTTACATAGGAGTTAGGCGCGTGGCACTACGCACCTCGACATCTTGGAGCACGCAGCAGAACACACCACAATTAATAGTAAACAACACACCAGTCCATATAGAAATAGGAATATGTTCTGAAGGTCGTCATTAACGGTCCTACATCACAGAAAGTGTTTGCCATTATTATATGTGCAGTGCCGCGCGCCTAACTCCTATGCAACTTGTTGTACACGCATGTTTGAACCGCTTTGCTCTCCTGGCGTTGTACGCCGAAATTCTGAATACAATTTAATGGTACTAGATAGTTTTTCCGGATGCAAGTGTATTGGATTTTGTATTACTTTTGGTTCAAACAAACTATATGTGCAGTTTGGGCTATGAGTTTCCAAACATCCTGTATACGTTACTTGTTACAAGAAGAGCCACTGGCAAAAACAACAGGAACCTACAAAAAAAAACTACGTTAAATATACAAATGCAAACTTTATAATTGGTGAGAAATATCAGGAAATGTACCCACATTTGCGTGGGGGAGAGTGGAAAACTATGTAGGAAAAACCCCTCTCAGTACACCCGACCGAGATTTGAACCTCGAGGTCCCCGTCATCGGCAATCTAGTCTACTTTGAGAGTAGCGCCTTAGACCATGCGGCCAATACAGGTCGATAGTCAATCCAATCCATTATTCGTATAAGACTCATACTTTGAACAGATTACTTGATGAGGCTTTACAAGCACAGTCTGTATTGAGACATCGAGCTATTTTCATCCACTGCATTAATGTGATTTAACGTTGATAACTCATAGCTTTAATGTGATTTAACGTTGATAACTCGTGCTTTAATGTGATTTAACGTTGATAAACTCATGACTTTAATGTGATTTAACGTTGATAACTCATGCTTTAATGTGATTTAACGTTGATAACTCATGCTTTGATGTGATTTAACGTTGATAACTCGTGGCTTTAATGTGATTTAACGTTGATAACTCGTTGGCTTTAAATATGATTTAACGTTGATAACTCATAGCTTTATGTGATTTAACGTTGATAACGCATAGCTTTGATGTGATTTAACTTTGATAACCATAGCTTTGATGTGATTTAATGTTGATAACTCGTGGCTTTAATGTGATTTAACGTTGATATCTCATTGCTTTGATGTGATTTAACGTTGATAACTCTGCTTTAATGTGATTTAACGTTGATAACTAATGTCTTTATGTGATTTAACGTTGATAACTCATGGCTTTAATGTGATTTAACGTTGATAACTCATTGCTTTAATGTGATTTAACGTTGATAACTCATTGCTTTGATGTGATTTAACGTTGATAACTCGTGGCTTTAATGTGATTAACGTTGATAACTCATTGGCTTTGATGTGATTTAACGTTGATAACTCATAGCTTTGATGTGATTTAACGTTGATAACGCATAGCTTTGATGTGATTTAACGTTGATAACTCATGGCTTTAATGTGATTTAATGTTGATAACTCGTGGCTTTAATGTGATTTAACGTTGATATCTCATTGCTTTTTATTTAATATTTTATTTATAGGGTACTTTATGTTCGCTCGGGGGGGGGGGGCGGACCCCCCTCGTGTGTGCGCCCCTGAACAAAATCATAAATTAGGCTATCATCAAATAAAACCCGCTTCGGTGGCCGCGTGGTTTAAGGCGCTACTCTCGGAAGTAGACTAGACCGCCGATGACGGGGAACTCGGGGTTCGAATCTCAGTCTCTCGAGGGTGTAATGAGGGTTGTTTTCCACTCTCCCTCCACACTTCATAGCCTTGCTAATCCCTAAAATCATTAGAATATCAGAGTGTATCTCGAGAGGGGGGAGGGGAAGCACAAATCCATCTTAAAAGGGAGACTGTGATCGTGTGTGGGCCCCACACAGTGTCGGCGATCTCGTCCAAGGATTTCGATTCGAGCATCTCAATCGTCAAGGAGGAGAAGTCGGCCTTGGAACGTGAGAACTGGAAAATAACGCAGGAGAACTTGGATCTGAAAGAAGAAAAGGCCGCCCTCCAAACGGAATACGAGAAGATCAGAAAGATGTACAACAATCTCCTGGCGCAACTCCGCGACAAAGATAATTCGTACCAATCGGACTTGGAAGTAAGGGTGAAGGAGATCGAGAAGTTGGCGATGGAGATACAGAGACTGTTGACGTGAAGCCACGGTTACTCAGTGTCGTGCAGTGACGTGTAAGCAGAGCTAGTTGTTCACATCACTCCTTGCCCCAGAAATGAACGAACATACATCTCCATGGAGCACAAAGCTCCTTCCTTGTGTGATTGGTCGAATGGGGTACGAGAACAAATCACAGGTAGGCCAAACAGTTTTAACAATCTCTGCTTCACACGAATCGTTACTGACAGTACTAGAATAATATTAGTACGGGCAGTACGGTGAACTATGAATCAACTTGGGACCACCCGACGTTTAGCGATGAAGCAATTTCCAAGGTTAGAGAGGTGATTAGTTTGCAACAGAACTTCACAAAAAAAAACTAAAAGAGGAATATTTTGTGTTTACAGTTGGTTAGATGGCAATGGACAATCCTTATTGTGATACATGTATAACCCCAAACTTAAAAAATAAAGTTGCTATCGACATGTTTAACTTTGGATTAAAATATATATATTTATATATATATTTAACGGTGCAAAATGTTTTAATTTATGTGATTTATCCATAGCTGGGTTGCTATTGAAATAAACCCTTTCCGGTGCTCGTGGGGTCTAACGCGCTACTCTCGCCGGTAGATTAGACTGTCGATGACTGGAAGATCGAGGTTCGAATCTCGGTTGGGTGTACATTTGTTTTTTTAGCACCGCGTCTTACTACCCTTTCGGCATATATACTCTTTACTAATTATTATGCTAATGGGCTAGGAATTAGAAAGTTTGAATTTAGAGGAAGTGAGCCCGTATTTGCATGGAGGGATAGTGGAAAACTATTTGGGAAAAAATACCCCCAGTTCACCCGACCAAGATTCGAACCTCGATCTCCCTGTCCACAGCAGTCTAGTTCAACACGAAACTAGCGTGTTAGCTAACTACGCCACCGAGGAGGGTTCCAAAAGTGTTATTGGTAGATATTGGGTGGGGTTGGGGGGTATTCTCCCCCAGAAAATCTTGTAATTTGGATGGATAAGCCAATTGGAATGTTCTCCTTTAGCAAATGTTTGAAAATTGGATTTTTTTTAGGTATTATCTGGAGCGATCTTCCCCAGACATTTTTACAAATTGAGATACCTCTAGAAGAGAGTGGTCCTTGAACGGGAATTTTATTTATTTTAAGTATTCTTCCCCCGGAAAACTTTTGAAAAGTGGATGTTATCAGAAGCTCTTTGTAGTTTGATACAAAGCCATCTTTCAGCTTTATCAATTCCCCCACCCCCCTTTCCTCCTTGTATTCTCTCCACCACCCTGGTTCCATCTTTACCTGACTAGAATTGAGTACTGTGGCAAATATTATGAGCAGGTAATTATGTTTTATTATTATTACTATTATTATTATTATATCAGGCTAGGAAGTATAATGTATTGGTAGGAAACTAGGAATCAGGAATTCTGTATTTGTCGTTTGCAACTTTTTGTGATTATTGCTGCTCCGCGCGTAAAGAGTTCAAGGTACGTTCTTCAGGAAGTCAGCCGTTTAAATTTGTCATAGTCAGCAAAATATGATATATGATCTTTGAAAAGAATGTTCTAAACACGTTGACGTTGAAGATTTAGTCATCCGTTATTCTAAATCCGGCTGACCAAAAGTGATTCATTCGGGAGTTGAGAGGCATTGGATTGGCATTATGTGGTAGAATAACCTGGTTATGGAGGTTTGACTAGAATAACCTGGAAAGTAAAAGTGTAGGTAATATTAGATTACAGAGGTATAGGCTCGCTTTAGCTCGATTTTCTGAAGAATAACCATCTGGAAGGCCTTTGCTCTTGCCAGAGTCCAACAATACGGTTAGGTTCTGGTAGGAAAAAGGGCCTTTCAGAAGGTTATACGTAAGAAAACCATTCTTTAGAGCAACCGGAATTCTAAGAGTATTGTCAAGATGACACAATGGAGGTATAACTAGAATAGCCTGGATATTAAGAATACATTTTTGGAAGATGACAAAATGTATATATAGCTAGAATAACCTTGATACTAAAAGTATATGCATGAATACATGATGAAGGAAAACTAGAATAGCCAGAATATTGAGAGTTGATGACCTATGATGGTATATCTAAAATAGCCTGAATACTATGAGTAGACGTAATCGCATTATGGTATTATGTAGTTAGGTTACGATAAAACTAAGATACTATGACTATTCGAAGCATCGCATTGTGTAGGAATGGCGTTATTGACTCCAAATACAACCTTAATGTAAAACCTTGGATTTAAGCTCAAATCACATGTTTCTATAAACTATATGTTGACTTTAGTCATAGTAATATAATATTAACAGTAAACAAATGGGACACTAAAAAAAAAAGAACATGACTCTTGGATTTTAAATATTTATTTTGGTCAATACTGGAAGCCGATAGCCAATGATAATTAATGCCTTACCTTCAAAATGGCGTCAGAAAGGTGGTTCGTCAAGCCGGTAGAGTCTAATCTCCTCTCCAAAGGACCATCGAGGTTCTGATAGCCACAAACTGACAGCGCTGCTGTGTCGGGTTATGTAACGCAGACAAAGCTCCGGCAAAGTAATATCAGTGATCAGTCGCGGACCATTTGTCTTGCGAGGAGACGTGTTAATAATAGTGGTGCTATTGTTATGTTACAATAAGGACTTCAACCATTTCATCCGTGATAATTAATTGCATTCGAATTGTATTTTGAATAGTTTTAGTAATATAAATATTCAACAAGTTTTTTTTAAAATATTATCTATAAAAAATGTGTAACATATATGACAAAGATTGTAAAGGTGTTGAAAAATTTTTGTGATAAGATTGATAAGCAACAATCTAAATTAATATCCAATGTGTAGCTATTAGTTATGCTTAGTTTGGAATTTAAGTGAAGATGTGTTCGAAATAAAATCAATTTAAAGCATGCTATCATGGAATTTAAAATTAAAAGTGACCATTGTTGAGGTACTGATAAACAAAAGTGGACATTCTTGACAAGCTTTCAAAATCGTGAGGAAGTTTAATCAAATCTCATTGATGGTAAATGTGAGAGAAAAAAAACCTACACACACTCAAGAAATTATTCTTTAGTTTTAAAGTTTGAAAGACTTAAAACGTTAATAGCTAATAGTGATTGAAATAGTGGTTATCGTAATCGAAGAAAAAATGCACGTGGACTAATAATTGTTTGTTGACTATCGAAAAGTGTGATATAATTCAAATTTGTGCTGCCATTGGTGTTTTGTTTTTAAACAATGCATATCTTTCCACGAGTGATACAACAAAGCAAGTCAACGAACTAAGGATGATATCATCTTTGTAGGTGAGTAACAAAGACAAGGAACTTCAACTTCACTTTGGTGACACAATATTCGTTTGTGTCTTATTGCATGTTGTGTCCTCTCTTAATCAGGGTGAAATGGAAAGTGAGATGATTCCCGTTAGAGCGCAGGTATAATCGAATTTTCAAAGGAAGAGCTTTTTCATCTGACAGAAAAACTATCAGACATGTTTTCACGAATTGATACATCAGGTCATGTGACCTTCAGCTGTCACTTTTGATAGATAATATTAATACCTATAAAATAATACCAAAAAATATATACAAATAAGTTATTTTCAATTATAGCCTAAAAAATTGTGTATTTTCTAAAAAGCCCTTTCTATGAAAACTGAACCTTATTGTGTGTGTGTGTTCTTGACTTTAATTTCAAAATTACTGGGCATTTGTTTATTAATTTGTGAACAGGGGATGTATCCAAAAAAGAGGGGTAAGTGTGTTCTGGACTCATTTCACCCCCAGAAATGTCAACTAATTATAAATTATCATGTTATAGCCACCCTTATAACTCTGTAATATTTACTTTTTTTTGTTAAAGTTATGAAAAATAAAATCGTGTATTTGAGATTTGGCTGCAATTTGCTAATAATAACTTAGAATCATAAATATCCAAGTTTAAACAGATAAAAATGATAAAACGTAGATTTTCTCCATTTCCTCTTCATCATCTTTCTTTTCATTTTGTCTTCTTCAATAAACTTGTGAAAAATAGAATGTTTCTTTTCAATCGGTTCAGCTACACATATATATATATATATTTTTTTTATTGATTTTTCAGAATTTTTTTCTTTGCGAAAATTGGCCCTTGAAACTCATATAATTAGCTCAACATTATGTTCAGATGTCTAAAATTACCTCCCACAATATTAAATTCCTGAAATTTTCTTAGGGGGATGCCACACCCCCGGTAGATGGAACTCCAATCAACCCCCCATTTGGAAAAAAAAAACATGGTTGCCCTTGGGAATATAGGTACTACTATTGAGTTAAGATATTATAGTAATTATAGCAACGTATTCGGTCTTTACACTCGTCAGAGCAGCGTTTTTCAACTTGGGGGGGGAGGGGGGGGTCGCAGAAAAAAAAATTTGGGGAATCAAAATAAATATTTTTAAACCCATAACCACCAACGTTATTAATTTTAGAACTAACACGTTAACTCTATTGAACTTTTAAACAGAATCTTATTACTCGTTAAATTTTAAATATAAAATCTCTTCTTAAAATATGAATGATGTGTGCCTTTGTCAGTGTACCGTATGTTTGAAAAAAAAAAAGGTTGGGAGATCTCTTAAGAGGTGTCGTCGACGATGGTTCAAACCCAGCCGAGGGTCGACGGATTTTTCATCAGAGTTAAAAACCCGTAGCACAACTTCCTTCGGAGGGGAATTAAAGCCGTCGATTATGTCGTGTGAAAGAACCCTGATAGGTATGTGAGAATACCTTTCCCCACAAAATTGTAGGTCCTTTCACCCTCGCTCATAGAAACTTCTCTTTTGCTGATATAAACAGTCGGTTCAGAAAGTTCACGTTAAATACCTCAAATAAATAAAAAGCTAGAAGTATCCTGTGTCGGCTGAAGCCGACTATTTTATTGGCCAGCGATATCAAGAATCCAAATATAAGGACGTGTTCATTTAAAAATCAACGTTTTAATCCAAGATTGATAAAGGTGTGAGCGCGGGTTTGAGGCCCCCCTCCCCCAAATACCACCACTCTCTCCCCCCCCAACCCCCACACCCTCCTGCCAATCTTAGATTGAATTCTAGAAATATGCCTAAATATTTTACTGCTCTGCTGGTCTCCCCAACCCCCGAAATTGAATCAATATTCTTGCATCACATAACTTTTGTTCGATATATTTTTTATTTTTATCACCGCGTCTTACTACCCGTTCGAGTTATACGCTTATTTACTAATTAAACTAATGGTTTTAGGGGTTTGGAAGGTTATATTTAGAGGAAATTCACTCGCATTTGCGTGAAGGGAGAATGGAAAACCATTCTGGAAAAACCACCCTCAGTACACCCGACCGGGATTCGAACCTCGATCTCCCCGTTATCGGCAGTTTAGTCTACCGCGAGGGTAGCGCGTTAGACCGCGCGGCCACCCCCGAAGCGGATCGTTCGATGTCCCCACAATGCACCCTACACTCAGTTTACACTGAGAGTAACAGTCTTACCTTGACGTATTACACTATGGCCCTATCTTATAAACTACACCATAGTGTAAACGTTTAAGGTAAGCTTTCTACCTTTCAGAGTAAAATAAGGGTACATTAACAGATGTTAGGACACAGTATCTAGAAATCTAGATATATGTCTAGATTAACGTAAGTTTTACTTATTTTTTCCAAATTATTTCCCTCTCTCCCTCCACGCAAGTGCGGGTACATTTGCTATCCGACCTACCGTCCTCATCTCTATCTCATTTGTTTGAATATGCGGATAGCTAAGACGAATAGTAAGATGCGAAGTATGGGGGGGGGGAGGGGAAGGTATTGCTTATGTTCTAGAATTAGTTATGTTTTTTTCCCCTCCCCGCATCTTACTACCCGTCCGGTATATTCTCATTTTAAAGACGTCGCTTACCTGTGACGTCATAGTAAGTCTAGATAGGGTTCCCGTGTTGATATATTTAGGTTTTATAAAGTGAGTTTTAAACTAGATAACTTATAACATTGAAACCTAACCACAAGTTCTTAAATAGTTCTGAAAAATAGTCTTACATATTATTTAGTCATTTTTTGATCTTAAAATAATTTTTTTGTAAACCTAATTTTTTATAAATCCTCTACAATCTCAGGCTATTTGTTTGGTCACGAAAATGTCCTGTAGGAGAGTCTTCTTGCCAGGATGTAGATTAAAAAATGTCCTTGGTAGAAAATGTATATTAGAATAGGAAACAGAAAAAGGTAATTTTAAAAAGCAAATCAATTTTTCAAGCAGCAAATAGTATAGTGAGTGTGTAAACTCGTCAGAGGAAGAGGGGAAGTGTTGTCAGTAGATAAACAAGAGACCCTCATACGTTTTCTTCCCTCTCTTTCTATTTCGTACATTGGTGTCTAAGTGTGATAGTGCTTAGACTGCTTAGGTGCGTCAAGTTAAGAATGCAACCCGCTTTGCAGAATAGTATTCGAAATATCCAAGCAGGCAACGCCGTTCGCTAATACTAGTCTGAGTGGGGGGGGGGGATCTGGGTTCATATCCTGGTCGGGTTGGTGTTTTTACTAAAATGGTTTCCCACTCTCCTTCCTCGCACATGCGGGTAGATTACCTCTAGAATGCTTCCTTTCTCATCCGTTTCGTTAAGGACCGGCTACACATGGCTGCACCGCACCACACCGCACCGCACGGCGCGGACGAATCGCCGAGAGAGCATTGCTCCGCACTTTTGCGGTGCGGCTCGGTAGCCGGTCCTTAAGAAAGTCACCAGCCAAGCCCAGTGTCACAATAGCTACACCATCACCCCCTTCCCCCTTTCATCATCTCATTGTGGGTATAGTGCTAATCATCATCATCATCTTCACTGATCGTCGGAACAACAAGAATGGAGAATAGTAAATACAGTACACTCCCGCCTCGGTGGCGTGGTTAGCAAACGCGTGAATTTCGTGTTGAGATAGACTGCCGAGGGGGAGATCGAGGTTCGAATCTCGGTCGGGTGAACTGGGGGGTGGTTTTTGCCTAATGGTTTTCCACTCTCCCTCCAGGCAAGTTCGGGTCCACTTCCTCTAAACTCAACTTTCCCAATTCCTAAGCCGTTAGCGTAACTAGTACTTACACCGAACGGGTAGTAACACGCGGTGTTAAAAAATAAAGTAAGTACACTGCGGTGTACAGTACACGTTACTATTACTTAATTTGCAGGTTTGAGCTGGTGGTCTAAGGGTAAGGTGTCGGACTTCTGTGTGGGGGTCCGGGGTTCAATCCTCGGTCCCGGCACAGATTTATCTGATTGCCAAACCCTTCCTTCACCTCTGACAAGACGTGTATTGATCACAACTTGTGAATGTGTGGAATGCCGGCCTCCACCGTGGTTCGGATCCCACATTAAACTGTAGTCCTCCATTTCATCTCAAATCACCCTACCATTACACATTAGCGTGAGTGAGTATAACCCGAACGGGTAGTAAGACGCAGTGCTAATAATAATAATTTAATTAATTACTTTATTTGATGTTGGTAATGTCTTACTGTAAATAGTTTATGAGTTAAACTCTACCGTATTTATGTACGTTACATGAACTTCACGTTATATGATAGTTCGGTACTATCCGTTGTTTCACATAGATCTATCTAGGACCTTACTACCTGCGGATACGGCGGCCCTGCTGTATGTATACAACCTGAACAGGTAGGAGGCGCGGTGATATAAATGATGCAAGCTCCTCGTGGCTACCTACCAGCGGGAAGCAACTACACAGATAACCAAACAAACTTGTCTACACATCTCGAATCTTAATCTACTCATTCATTCATTTTATTTCTCATCCTGGAATGCAAGGTGGAGCCGTCATATCCGGTTACTTAAATAAGATCAAGGTGTCTGTTGATGCTCGTTTTCCTTATGGAGATATCTTTATACTACACCACGGCTGTGTATTTCCTTTATCACTACAACTACAGTGGGATAACCGTAAAGAGACTTTACACTACAAACTACAGTGGGATCACCTAAGAAGAGACTCTTTATCGCTTAAATACAGTTGATCACCAAAGAGACTCTTATCAGCTACATACAGGGATCACCGTAAGAAGAGACTTTTATCAGCTTACAAACTACAGTGGATCACCGAAAAGAGACCTTATCAGCTCAAACTATGATCACCGTATGAAGACTTATAGCTCAAACTACAGTGTCACGTAAGGACATCGCTAAACTACGTTGATCAGTAAAAGAGACTCTTATCAGCTTACAAACTACAGTGGGATCACCGTATGAAGAGATTATGCTTACAACTCAGTGGGATCACCGAAGAAGAGACTCTTATCAGCTAACAAACTATAGTTGGATCACCGTAAGAAGAGACTTTCATCAAAGCATGCCATGAACAAACGTAGAGTATCCAACGTTGACCAAAATATGGATCTTGTTGCTGTTAAAATATACAGTGTGCCCCAAGAGTTGTGCAGTAAAGTACTACGTAACAGTTATTACTGCAACAAATGTTGGAAATGTCCCCCACGGACCTGAAGACATGCCTGGGCAAACCTTTTCTTATGAACCCCCTGGGGGACATTTCCAACATTTGTTACAGTAAGAAGTCGACCCCGGTGGTCTTGGGGTAAAGTGCTGGCCTCAGGACCCGATGATCTTGGGTTCAGACCCAGCCGGGAGTCGACGGATTTTTCTTGAGGAATATAAATCCGTAGCACAACTTCCTTCGGAGAGGAAGTAATGCCGTCTGTCTCATGTCGATTGTGGCGTATAAAAGAACCCTGGAAAGAATGTGAAAATACCTTTCCCGGCAAAATTGATAGGCCCTTTCGCTCGCGCCATAGAAATTCTCTTATACTGATACAATCAGTCTGTTCAGAAGAACTGCAACGAGGTACGTGATACTAAACTACGCAGTAAATTTTGGGACACCCTGTACATCATCCGTTTAAAATGACGGGTTCAGAATACATGGCTCGTGTAAAGACATGAAACTAAACTTGACTCGGTTATTTTTTTCAAAACATTATGTAAGTTTATTTTAAGACGATCCGACAAAAACTTAAAACGAGGATAGAATGACGAATATACTTGGGTTTTAGGATGATGTCCTGTTGTCGCTCAGGGCATGCGGTAGTACATCCATAGGTACTGACTGGTTTTAGTGTGGTGTACTGTTGTCACTCAGGACATGCTGTAGTACATCCATGGGTACTGACTGGTTTTAGGATGATGTCCTGTTGTCGCTCAGGACATGCTGTAGTACATCCATACGTACTGACTGGTTTTAGGATGATGTCCTGTTGTCGCTCAGGACATGCGGTAGTACATCCATACGTACTGACTGGTTTTAGGATGATGTCCTGTTGTCGCTCAGGACATGCTGTAGTACATCCATACGTACTGACTGGTTTTAGGATGATGTCCTGTTGTCGCTCAGGACATGCGGTAGTACATACATAGGTACTGATTGGTTTTAGGTGTGTACTGTTGTCACTTAGGACATGCGGTAGTACATACATAGGTACTGACTGGTTTTAAGGCTAACTTTGTAAACGTTGCTTGATAAGGGTGCCGTATACTGAAAGGCGTTGCAGATGGCCAGAATTCCTGAGCTATGGAAAAGTACTATTCCAACAGTGGTCCGTTAAATGGAGGGGCACGGTATGGATATATAAATAAAACATTAATTCAGTTTTATATAACTTTTTTGAATCGTAAACTGGTAAGTTTGCTAGTTATCGTGCTGGTTGGTTGGTATGAAACTCTATTGCGCAAGAAGAGATAACACTTAAGTATCACCCCCCCCCCTCGATCCCATCAAATAACAAATTTAAATACACCACTTTTCCCCACTTATTTTGCACCGTACCGTTTTACACCTTTTTTTTTTGTAGGTGAGTGTACAAGTTGAGTTTAGCTAGCTCCCCTTCCTAAATTATTATAATTGTTTTAGTACTAATATAAAATTTTTGTTTTACACCGATTTTCATCAAAGTATGGCATTTTGAATAATTTTGCAAGAAAGAAATATTAGATATTAAAAAATGTGTGTGTGTGGGGGGGGGCTAAGTTAAGCGCAGAATTACACACGTTATTTTGTTTAGCATCGCATCTTACTACCCGTTCGGTTTATACGCTTATGTACTAATTACACTGATGGTTTTAGAGATTAGGAAGGTTATATTTAAAAAAAATGTAACTGCATTTACGTGGAGGGAGGGGGGAAACCATTATAGGAATAAAACCTCAGCACACCCGACCGGGATTCGAACTCAATCTCCCTGTCATCGGCAGTCTAGTCCACTGAGAGAATAGCGCGTCAGAACATGCGGTCACCGAAGCGGGTAAATACATATATTAATATGAAACATGCTCACACACACAAATAATAATTTGTACAAAAGGTAATATCAATCTAAAATCCTCATGCTCTCTATCGTAGAACTGAATATAATATTGTATTTTATTTAAATATGGTTAAGAAATGACACGTGGACAAATTTTATTGCACTGCATCTTACTACCCGTTTGGGTTATACGCACTTACGCTAATGTGTAATGGTAGGGTGATTGTGAGATGAAATGGAGGACCTACAGTTTAACGTGGGATCCGAACCACGGTGGAGGCCTGGTATTCCTCACATTCACAAGTTGTGATTAATACACGTCTTGTCAGAGTGAAGGAAGAGTTTGGCAATCAGATAAATCTGTGCCAGGACCGAGGATTGAACCCTGGACCCTTACCCCTAGACCACCAGGTCACCTCACGTGAACAAATGAATCGAGCTCGTGTCTAGCGGTAATTTTTCAACAATATTTAAATAAATAGGCTACCCAGTAAACTGCCACTATATTGTCTATTATATTTTGTCGATTGAAGGAATGCAATGTGATTGACCGGTCGAACAACATTTGGAAAAGAACAACGCGCGGGAAAACCATCACTGCCATTTGCGCTCGAATACTGCGGGAAAACATCACTGCATTTGCGCTCGAAATACTGCGGGAAACCATCACTGCCATTTGCGCTCGAAATACTGCGGGGAAACCCTCACTGCCATTTGCGCTCGAAATACTGCGGGGAAAACCATCACTGCCATTTGCGCTCGAAATACTGCGGGAAAACCATCACTGCCATTTGTGCTCGAAATACTGCGGGGAAAACCAGCACTAGCTCGAACTCAAACCCTGACCTTTCCAGCCAATGATCTGGTATGCTAATATTTACCGCAAACCCTGTCGGCTTCTATTTTACTGGTTCGTCTACTGGACCAGATTAAGAATCTAAATGAGGTAATAATTTATCTTGAGTGAGAAATTTGAGTATACCATGCCTTTTTTTTTATTTCTCTCAAAAACATATTTGGAAAAATATACATACAAAATTGCAATAAAAAAAGGTTGAAACAAACTATCCCATTTTTTTATATATATAAAACGGTCGTTCTATGCCTTATTTTGGGAGTAAATAGTAGCTAATAAAAAAGAGCACAGCTTTTATTTGGTTCAAGGTGGAATGACGAACAATTTCTTTTTTTTGCGCTTTGAATATTAGTCTGGAGGTAGTTTACCTTGGAACGCCACAAATCAAGAATCATGGTACCCGCTTCAGTGGCCTAATGGTCTAAGGCGTCACACTCTCGTGTTAGACTGAACTGCTGATGACTGGAAGATCGGGGTTCCAATCCCGGTCGGGTGTAATGAGGGTGGCTTTTCCCCAAATGGTTTACCACTCTCCCTCCAAGCAAATATGTGAACACTTCCTCTAAATCCAATCTTAATATTTAGCGCCGCGTCTTACTACCCGTCCGGGTTATACGCTTAAGTACTAATTACGCTAATGGATTAGGAATTGGAGGGTTGAATCTAGAGGAAGTGAACCCACATTTGCGTGGAGGGAGAGTGGAAAACCATTAAGGGATAACCACCCCCAGTTCACCCGACCGAGATTCGAACCTCGATCCTCCCGTCCTCGGCAGTCCAGCTCAACACGACTAGCGCGTTAGCCAACTACGCCACCGAGGCGGGTAAATCCAATCTTCCTTGTCCCTAACACATTAGCTTAATTTAGTACGCATGCGTATAACCTGAACAGGTAAGTAATACATGTTGCTAAATAGAATATTTACATAAGTTATTCTGGAGAAACAACATTATAATGACGCATTCAGTAATAATCAAACCCGCCTCGGTGGCGTAGTTGGCTAACGCGCCAGTCGTGTAGAGCCAGACCGCCGAGGACGGGGAGATCGAGGTTCGAATCTCGGTCGGGTGAACTGGGGGTGGTTTTTCCTAAATGGTTTTCCACTCTCCCTCCACGCAAATGCGGGTTCACTTCCTCTAAATTCAACCTTCCTAATTCCTAATCCATTAGTGTAATAGTACTTAAGCGTATAACCCGAACGGGTAGTAAGACGCGGTGCTAAATAAATAAAAATAAGTAATAATCAAATAAATATTTTCCATTTTGATGACCTTGGAACCTCTCGTTCTAACTCCTTGAAACATCTCAGTCAGATAGCCTTGATATAAGTTCACTCCTAGCTTGGAACTTAACCAAATATCCATCCGCGGCTTTGATAGTAGTCCTAGTCGTGAATCAGGTGTCCAAGTTAAACAAATATCCATCCGCGCTTTGATAGTAGTTCTAGTCGTGAGTCAGGTGTCCAAGTTAAACAAATATCCATCGCGCTTGATAGTAGTTCTAGTCGTGAGTCAGGTGTCCAAGTTAACCAAATACCCATCCGCGGCTTTGATAATAGTCCTAGTCGTGATCAGGTGTCAAGTTAAACAAATACCCATCCGCGGCTTTAATAATAGTTATAGTCGTGAGTCAGGTTTCCAAGTTAAACAAATATCCATCCGCGGCTCTGATAGTAGTTCTAGTCGTGAGTCAGGTGTCCAAGTTAAATATCCATCCGCGGCTCTGATAGTAGTTCTAGTCGTGAGTCAGGTGTCCAAGTTAAACAATATCCATCCGGGGCTTGATAGTAGTTCTAGTCGTGAATCAGGTGTCCAAGTTAAACAAACTACCATTTTATTTTGTTTTACGGCTCATAAATGAAAACATTCAAACTTTCTCTGTATCACTGTCTCCCTCACACTCATGCATTGGACGTTAACTAATAAACACCCACCTCTATGGCCACACGGTCTAAGGCGCTATTTTTGTAGTAGACTAGACTTCCGATGACGGGGCGATCAAGGTTCGAATCTCGGTCGGGTGTACTGAGGTTTATTTTTAACTAAAGGTTTTTCCACTCTCCTTCCACGCAAATTCGGGCACAATTCTTCTAAATATAACATTCATAATCTCTTAAACACGCTTCGGTGACCACGTGGTCTAACGCGCTACTCTCGTGTTGGACTAGACTGCCTAAGACGGGGAGATCGAGGTTCGATCCCGGTCGGGTTCACTGAAGGTGGTTTTCTTTAATGGTTTTTCACTATCCTTCCACGCAAATGCGGGTGCACTTCCTCTCGATTAAATCTTCGTAATCCCTGAACCATTAGAATAATTAGTACATAGGCGTATAAACCGAACGGGTAGTAAGACACGGTACTAAATATATATTTAAATGCTTACGACTTGAAAACCCTCAGTTTAATAAAACGAACAGAAATATCAACTCTAATATATTCTATGTCCCCCAAAGTAAAGTTCTTCTTACACCACTGTTAGCATATATACATCTTTGACCAATCCCGCCCTTGTTCAAACAGGTTTTGAAAGCTCGGTTCTGTTTTCCAGTCATAACTAGTGTTAGCACTGTCGTTTATTACTCTCCAAACAAATATTTTGAGCTATCGATGGCTCTGGGACAACTTTAGGGGAAAAAAACTTGATTCTAATGATTTTGTGAGGATTTCTCGTTTGGCGTTTACTTAATAACACATTTTGAAGTTTACATTTCATAAAGTCAAATAGGGGAAAAATAAAGTCGAGTTCATCCGGTTTGACTTGCCGGTAACGAGGAGATTGGGATTTGTGTCCCAACGAGTCCATCCGGTCTGACTTGCCGGTAACGAGGAGATTGGGATTTGTGTCCCAACGAGTCCATCCGGTCTGACTTGCCGGTAACGAGGAGATTGGGATCTGTATCCCAACCGGGTGTACTGAAAAGGATTTTTCTCCTAAACAGTTTTTGAATTTCCCTCCATGCAAATGTGGATACATTTCCTCAAAATTCTATCTTATTCATTAGTATGATCAAATGAGAATCGCTCAGACGTAAGAAGATGTGGGGAAAATAACTAGTCACCTCACAGCTTCGATTAGGACGTATAGTTTTTTATTTTAAATTTTTAGCATCGTTTCTTACTACCCATTTTGATTTTCCGCTTATGTATTAATTACTCTAATCGTTTTAGGAATTATATAGGTTATATTTAGAGTAAGTGTACCCGCATTTGCGTGGAGGGAGAGTGTAAAATCATTTTGGGGAATAAACAAAAACTTTAGTACACCCGACTGAGATTCGAACCTCGATATCCCGGTCATAGGCAGTCCAGTCTACTGCGAGAGTAGCGCGTTAGACCATCCCACCCACAGAAGCGGATGATGTATATTTTAATCCCTGCTTGACAAGATAACCAACTCCCCTGTCTGGAATAAGCTATATCAATGTCTTGTATTACTGTATCAATTTCACTCGAGGACCTAGGGGTTTAAGACGTTGGGCTCGAAATGCTCTTGGTCACCCTTCACGGGGAGGTAGAGGTTCGAATCCTTATTGTTTGCGTTGGGGGTTGTTTTAAACTTATGGTAACGCTGGTTTTTACATCCTCTCTCCATGTTAATGCTTTAAAAACTACTATAATTATTCCAATCCGTTTTATTAAGCTGTTAATAATAGCTATTGTAATCCGAGCCGGTGATGGAGAGGTCCAAGTTCGATTCCTGCTCGTGTGTACGTAAAGTGTTTTTGTTCTTTAAATAGTTTATCAATATTTATCCAAACAAACTAGGGTACATTTTCTCTAAATTCTACCTTTATTATCCCTACTATATAATATAAACCCACTTTGGTGGCCATATGGTGTAAGGCGTCACTCCCGCAGTAGACTAGACTGCCGATGACGTGGAGATCAAGGTTCGAATCTCATTCGGGTGTACTGAGGGTGGTTTTTCCTAAATAGTTTTCCACTATACCTACACGAAAATGCGGGTACACTTCTAAATTAAATCTTCCTCCCTTACGTCAGGCGCAATATCCGTGTGTTCGAACTTGTTTATCCGGGCCACTTAAAATGTCCGTAAAAATTCTTGAAATACTTTTTAACTTCCGATATTTTTGCCCACTTGGAGTATTTTGTTTATTTTCCTACACGGCAACGCTTATTTACAAGTTCCTCAAGATGACCTCAATACTTTATAGTCAACAGTTGAGTTTATAAAAATAAACAAATGTGTCGTATTAAATTGATTGATTCTGTTTATGTTACGTCACAGAGAAAATCCATCACTTTGTTGCCAATAAATTAGATTACGGTAAGAGAACGCCGACGGTTCGGATTAATTTGTGCCAAAAATGGTTCAGACGTTCGAAAACTCGTTTAGTTGGGCAGGAAAAAACATTCTGTTACACGAAAAAACACTGGTAATAATAGTATTAATAATAATAATAATAACCAAAATTCTTTTTAAAACCGATAAAACATAAAAAATTAATAGATTTAATTAGGAAGGTTGAATTTTAGATGAAGTGTACCCACATTTGCGTGGAGATAAAACACCATCAGTACATCCAGCCCGATCTCCCTGTCATCAGCAGTCTATTCCAACACGAGAGTGACGCCTTAGACCATGCAACCACCGAAGTAGGTTTTAAATTTTTCAACTAATGCATTAGTTTGTTAAGGCCACGCACACCAATTGTGATTTTAATTTTAACGTTAGCATATTCTTATTTATGTTTAGTGGTAAAATTTCTGTGATCTCTGAAATTTACAGTCCATAGTTATAAAACAAATTTGTTGGAAGCCTGCCAGGTTATTTTCAAGGCCATATCAACCACGCTGGCGTTTTTACTTAATTTCTTTTCTGAAAAAAAAATTAACAAATGTATGGTACTTTTTTTTACGTAACATTAGAGATATTGTGAACTGTCCCTAATAATGCTTTACTTTTAGAACCATGTATTGTTAATTTTACTAAGTAGACCTATACTATTTTTTATTTAAAAAATAAAATGCTAAAAATAATTCAAACACGAGCCCACCGGTGCGGGCTAGTAGAAATTAAAGCCATCTTGCTGTGTAGAAAATTCGTGTAAAACATAATTTTATCGTAAAGCCGCGATAAAGAGGGTGAATTTTCTGAACATTGTTCCTACGTTTTTCTCAATAAAACCGCTAAAAAAATATTTTCAGATGAATGGAGCTATTTATTTTTAATGTCTTATTAATTTATTTTCAAGGTCACGAAGTTAGTTCAGCACAGCCTAATAGTGACACATATTCCTGCTAATGTGTGTAATTAACAGGGCTAGAGTCTGAATCATTCCTTCAGCCGAACCTCCGTATGTTTAGCTGCACGGATAGTGTGCTTGCCTGTCTCTAAAAGCAATGGGGACTTTTTATTTGAGTTAAAAAACTCTTTAGTAATCGTTTGTGAAGAGCATGTTAGCTATCACGAGGAGTACATGAGATAGTAGAGGAAGCAACACTGAGATGGTATGGACATGTAATGAGGATGTTGGAGTACATGATATAGTAGAGGAAGCAACACTGAGATGGTATGGGCATGTAATGAGGATGTTGGAGTACATGATATGGTAGAGGAAGCAAGACTGAGATGGTATGGGCATGTAATGAGGATGTTGGAGTACATGAGATAGTAGAGGAAGCAAGATTGAGATGGTATGGGCATGTAATGAGGATGTTGGAGTACATGATATAGTAGAGGAAGCAACACTGAGATGGTATGGACATGTAATGAGGATGTTGGAGTACATGAGATAGTAGAGGAAGCAAGACTGAGATGGTATGGGCATGTAATGAGGATGTTGGAGTACATGATATAGTAGAGGAAGCAACACTGAGATGGTATGGGCATGTAATGAGGATGTTGGAGTACATGATATAGTAGAGGAAGCAACACTGAGATGGTATGGGCATGTAATGAGGATGTTGGAGTACATGATATAGTAGAGGAAGCAAGACTGAGATGGTATGGACATGTAATGAGGATGTTGGAGTACATGAGATAGTAGAGGAATCAAGACTGAGATGGTATGGACATGTAATGAGGATGTTGGAGTACATGAGATAGTAGAGGAAGCAAGACTGAGATGGTATGGACATGTAATGAGGATGTTGGAGTACATGAGATAGTAGAGGAAGCAAGACTGAGACGGTACGGGCATGTAATGAGGATGTTGGAGTACATGAGATAGTAGAGGAAGCAAGACTGAGATGGTATGGGGATGTAATGAGGATGTTGGAGTACATGAGATAGTAGAGGAAGCAAGACTGAGATGGTATGGGCATGTAATGAGGATGTTGGAGTACATTAGATAGTAGAGGAAGCAAGACTGAGATGGTATGGACATGTAATGAGGATGTTGGAGTACATGATATAGTAGAGGAAGCAAGACTGAGATGGTATGGGCATGTAATGAGGATGTTGGAGTACATGATATAGTAGAGGAAGCAAGACTGAGATGGTATGGACATGTAATGAGGATGTTGGAGTACATGATATAGTAGATGAAGCAAGACTTAGACGGTACGGGCATGTAATGAGGATGTTGGAGTACATGAATAGTAGAGGAAGCAACACTGAGATGGTATGGTCATGTAATGAGGATGTTGGAGTACATGAGATAGTAGAGGAAGCAAGACTGAGACGGTACGGGCATGTAATGAGGATGTTGGAGTACATGAGATAGTAGAGGAAGCAAGACTGAGATGGTATGGGATGTAATGAGGATGTTGGAGTACATGAGATAGTAGAGGAAGCAAGACTGAGATGGTATGGGCATGTAATGAGGATGTTGGAGTACATTAGATAGTAGAGGAAGCAAGACTGAGATGGTATGGACATGTAATGAGGATGTTGGAGTACATGATATAGTAGAGGAAGCAAGACTGAGATGGTATGGGCATGTAATGAGGATGTTGGAGTACATGATATAGTAGAGGAAGCAAGACTAAATGTATGGACATGTAATGAGGATGTTGGAGTACATGATATAGTAGAGGAAGCAAGACTGAGATGGTATGGGCATGTAATGAGGATGTTGGAGTACATGATATGGTAGAGGAAGCAAGACTGAGATGGTATAGACATGTAATGAGGATGTTGGAGTACATGATATAGTAGAGGAAGCAAGACTGAGATGGTATGGGCATGTAATGAGGATGTTGGAGTACATGATATAGTAGAGGAAGCAACACTGAGATGGTATGGACATGTAATGAGGATGTTGGAGTACATGATATAGTAGAGGAAGCAAGACTGAGATGGTATGGACATGTAATGAGGATGTTTGGAGTACATGAGATAGTAGAGGAAGCAAGACTGAGATGGTATGGACATGTAATGAGGATGTTGGAGTACATGAGATAGTAGAGGAAGCAAGAATGAGATGGTATGGACATGTAATGAGGATGTTGGAGTACATGAGATAGTAGAGGAAGCAAGACTGAGATGGTATGGACATGTAATGAGGATGTTGGAGTACATGAGATAGTAGAGGAAGCAAGACTGAGATGGTATGGACATGTAATGAGGATGTTGGAGTACATGAGATAGTAGAGGAAGCAAGGCTGAGATGGTATGGACATGTAATGAGGATGTTGGAGTACATGAGATAGTAGAGGAAGCAACACTGAGATGGTATGGGCATGTAATGAGGATGTTGGAGTACATGAGATAGTAGAGGAAGCAAGACTGAGATGGTATGGACATGTAATGAGGATGGAGAAGGAGAGGATGCCGAAGAAAATATTGGAAATGAGGTATGTAGGAAAAAGATGGCAGAGGAAGCCAAGAAAGAGATGGGAGGAGCAGATAAAAGAAAGTGTGCAAGTGAGAGGAGAAGAATGTAAGAGGTTAAAGGAGGAAGAATGGTGGAATGATAGAGGAAGATGGAGGCATTTTACTAAACTGAGCCGGCTGGAAATAGTTGTTGATGATGATGATGATGATGAGTAATCGAGAGAGCTTCAAACTCACAACACAATACAATAAAAGCTACAATTTTATCTAATTAAAATTAATTTTGGTAATCGTTAGATCTCGACCAAATTTGGAACTCATACAAGCGGCATCCCCCAGTAAACTACTCTTTGGAGCATTCGGTGGACACTTGGTCTAAGGCGTCACTCTCGCAA
This sequence comes from Timema podura, assembly GCA_033556935.1. Lineage (NCBI taxonomy): Eukaryota > Metazoa > Arthropoda > Insecta > Phasmatodea > Timematidae > Timema > Timema podura. The sequence goes on from JAVRXN010000005.1 coordinate 4,642,813, forward strand.
TAGACTGCCGATAACGGATGGTTTTCCGCTATTCCTCAACGCAAATCGGGATACACGTTATCTGAATTCTACCTCCCTAAATCTTACATTATTATTATTAGCACCGCGTCTTACTACCCGTTCGGGTTATACGCACGCTAATGTGTAATGGTAGGGTGATTGTGAGATGAAATGGAGGACCTACAGTTTAACATGGGATCCGAACCACGGTGGAGGCCTGGCATTCCACACATTCACAAGTTATGATTAATACATGTCTTGTCAGAGGTAAAGGTAGGAATTGGCAATCAGATAAATCCGTGCCGGGACCGAGGATTGAACCCCGGACCCTCTGCACGGAAGTCTGACACCTTAACCCTAGACCAAGGTCACCTAATCCCTTACAGATTAGCGTAATTATTACACAAGCGTATAACCCGAATGGGTGGTAAGACGTGGTGTTAAAGAAACAAAAACCCCCACCTATTCACATATGAAACAATAAAAACATCAGCAGCGAGTGAGTCTACCTAAAACTCTCACCAGACATACATAAAGAGTCAAGTGACTGGTAACGGAAACTAATACAGGAGTCATCTTATCGTGTCCATCTGCCTGTTTCCCACACGTCATTTCAAACGTCAATAACCAATCGGATAAAAGGTGACTATTATTATCCATTCATTCGTCACAATTAAGATTTCCAGTCTTTTGAATTGTTACTTGATACGATTTAAAACACAAATTAATTTACAACATTTCGGTTACCTGGTGGTCTAGGGGTAAGGTGTTGAACTTCTGCGCTGGGGGTCCGGGGTTCAATCTTCGGTACCGGCACAGATGTATCTGATTGCCAAACCCTTCCTTCACCTCTGACAAGACGTGTATTAATCACAACTTGTGAATGTGTGGAATGCCAAGCCTCCACCGTGGTTCAGATCCCACGTTAAACTGTAGGTCCTCCATTTCATCTCACAATCACCCTACCATTACACATTAGCGCAAGTGCTTACAAACCGAACGGGTAGTAAGACGTGGTGCTAATGATAATAATTTAAAGCCGGTTTTTTAGCACCATGTTCGGGTTACACGCATATGTACTAATGTCTGATAAAATATTTGAAGTAGTAAATAATTAACTCACAGGTATTCATTCACCTATCGGTAAATGGAAAATCACCACAGGGTCTCCCAAACTCATAGAAGCCGGTCGGCATTGAACCTAAGCCTGCTAAGTCAAGGTCAAGCACAGAATCCGAGCGTCTAACGCTCTCACTATTAGCCCTGTAACATTTTTTTTTACATCCATTACTATTTTCAGCCTGCTGGCAGTTTTTTATTCAAGCCATATATTCTCCACTACCGGCTGGCTAGGCCTGTCATAGCTTCAATATGCCTTATAATAACTTAAGACTAAGACAAGTACGTCGTCCAGTCCCCGACCGTTAATTTATCAATGTTAAAGGGTAAAACCATTTTTCATTAATGATACAATTTTCGGCCATGTCGGGAATCCAACCCGGGATCCATAGTTCGGTAGACAGACACGCTACAGACTGAGCTAAGGTGTCGGACGCCTCTACCTTATAAATATTTATTTTATTAATGTTTCAATCATAGGCTCGTTATCTCAGAGACAAATATACTTCGTGAGTGTTTATCTCTGGGAAATATTTTGATTTTCTTAACTATATAAATTGCGTCATTTTATTTGTAAATCACAATCCTATACTCCAATTTTCATAAGAAGGGCCTTTTAAAAAAATTTTAAACTTTTTTTTGCGTTGAATTAGTACATTTTACTATTTTACTAAATTATTTTGATACACATTGACCATATTTATCAAACGTGATAGCTACAAATTACATGACTTGACGTATGCATACTAAAATATATCTAGTTACTTTTTTTTAGCTATTAGATAAGTGTCATCCTATGAAAATTGGAGTGAACTTAATTGCCAATATAGTAAAATCTAACTTGTGCATTATAGTGTGTTTTAAAATTGGTCATTATGGCCGTGATTTGGGTATCTTAGAGCAAATCAATGCATCCACATTGGCGTTGAAAGAGAAGAAGAAACCACAGCTTTTTTTAAGCACTGCGTCTTACTACCCGTTCGGATAACACGACCATGTACTAATCACGCTAATTGCTTTAGGGACGAGGAAGTTTGAATTTAGAAGAAGGGTACCATCATTTGTGGGAAGAAGAGTGAAAAACCATTTAGTAAAACTGACCCTCATTACATCTGACCGGGATTCGATCCCTAGTCTACCCGACTTTGGCAGTCCAGTTCTATTTTAACACTGAGCTAAAAAGCTCTCGTCTATTCTTATTTTGTTATTTTTGATATAAGCACTGTGTTTTCGAAAATCCGGAGTTCCCCAATTAGTTGGAATTATCGACGCTCTAACTGTATTCACGTTTATTTCCTGCGCTGTCTTTAGAAAGTTCCCATTTCGTTCTTGGTTGCAATTCACATATCCTCAAACATTTCTACTCGATGAGAGATTTATATGGCTGTGTTATCGGGTGACCTTGAAGTCGTTGATAAAAACAAGTACATATATTTCAGGTAAGGTACTTGAAGATAACATAAGTTACACTTTGTGTGAACTCCAGTGATACATTATTTTTTTGTCCTTACTGTACGATTGGGTTACAAAATGTTCGAATAGGAATCAAAATGAAGGGAAAATAAAATATTTAAGTTACTCACTCTAGCGTGAAGAGTAAAAGTAAAAACTCTACTTAGATGTTATTGTGAATACTGAGTCAACTTAAAAGTTTATTACAGGGGATCGGGGTTCATTCCGGTCGAGTGTACTGAGGGCGATTTTCCCTAAATGGTTTCCCACTCTCTCTCTCTCCACGCAAATGCAGATACACTACTATGAATTCAACCTTCCTCATCCTCAGCCCATTAGCGTAATTAGTACATATATCTAGACTTTGAGCCTTTTTTTTTGCACCGCATCTTACTTACTACCTGTTCAGGTTATACGCCTATGTAGGCTACTTATTACACTAATGGGTTAGGTATTAGGAAGGTTTAATTTAGAAGAAGCGCAACCGCATTTGTATGGAGGGAGAGTGGAAAATCAATTAGGGAAAACCAACCTCAGTGCACCTGACCGGAATAGAGCCCTGGTCTTCGGAGTCTAGTCAACACGAGAGACGCGCGTGCCCTGTGCACATCTGCTTCCAGTGTTGCTCCTTGCTGGACAGAGAGTAATAGCACAGGTGTAATTGCGTCCTGTGCTTTGGGACATAGAATTGAACAGGAGTAAAGTCTTCTGGACATGAGTAATATCAACCGAATGGGAATGCTTCCTTGCTGACAGTAGGGAATCAACCCACAGTTTGATGACGTTGGACGGTTTAAATCCACGGCGCGCAAAAAACCCCACGTTTGAGAAGCGTTGGAGTATAAGACACACGACCTGCTCTAATCAACCCACAGTTTGAGACGTTGGACGGTAAGAAGACACACGACCTGCTCTAATCAACCCACAGTTTGAGACGTTGGACGGTAAGAAGACACACGACCTGCTCTAATCAACCCACAGTTTGAGACGTTGGACGGTAAGAAGACACACGACCTGCTCTAATCAACCCACAGTTTGAGACGTTGGACGGTAAGAAGACACACGAGTTCTGCTCTAATCAACCCACAGTTTGAGACGTTGGACGGTAAGAAGACACACGAGTTCTGCTCTAATCAACCCACAGTTTGAGACGTTGGACGGTAAGAAGACACACGAGACAACTTCTTCCTTTGGTCCATGTTAGCACACTGGAGTGGAAAGGGGAAATAAAGGGGGGAACGGTAGTAAACTCAACGAGACACGACGCTACGTCTGTGCCACTGCGGACCACGTCTTAATCCACGGCGACGGCAAAAAACCCGTCACGTGGGAAAGCCGCTAGAGTTTTTTATACTTAACGTTTCTCAATATCCGTCCGGGATATCCGCATTTAATCACACGAATGAAATGGAGCTGAGAAAGTAGAATTTAATAGAAATTGCCTCGCTGTAGATCTCTGTGGTCTTGGTGTAAAGTGCTCGCCTCGGGAACTGATGTTCTTGGGTTCAAACCCAGACCCGACCGATTTTTCTTGGACGATAAAAATCCGTAGCGCAACTTCCTTCGGAGGGGGGGTAAATCCATCAGTCCAATGTCGATTGTAGGATGTTAAAGAACCCTGGAAGGTTTGTGAAAATATCTTTCCCGACAAAATTGATAAGCCCTTTCGCTCTCACTCAGAGAAATTCACCTGTGCTTATATAATCAGTCAGGTCAGAAAGTGCACGTTTAATACCACAAATAAATAAAATAAATAAAAACTAAACAAAACTTTTCTGATCAAACTAGATAAAATATTGCGTCTGTACAGGGGCGGATCCAGATCATTTTCACAGGGGGGTCAAGCGGGTCATAATTATAAATAACATAGTTACTTACAATGTATATTTCTGTTTAAAGACATTTAATAGTTTCTCATTCATATTTAATCTTATGTATGTTTTAAACTGTGGTCATCATCTCCTATTTTTTTAAATCAGATAGTTTCTATAAACTATTTTAAGTGACCCTCCTTCAACAATTTTCTAAAAAATTGTTCACTCTAGAAGCTATGGGTAGTCTTCGCCTTGAATTAAAAAAAATTAGATTCTTGTATAAGTGTTCCTCACCTAGAAATTTTTTAAATTTGGATGCCCCTATAAGCTATTTATAGTGATCATCCCTTAATTTTTTATGATAGTTAGATACCTCTATAAAATAATCTTTGACGTGGTCTTCCACCGACAACATTTTGAAAATTGAATTATTTCAGAAACTAGTCTATTTGGGGTGGTCTTCGACTGAAAATTCTTCAAAATTACATGCATCTAGAAGCTATTTGGAGTTGTCCTCCCCTAGACATTTTTGAAATTTGGATGACCTTGGAAGCTATTTAGAGCTTTCCTCCTCCGACTTTTTCTGCCAGTTAGATGCCTCTAGTCTAGTAGTTATTTGGAGCGGTCTTCTCTGGCAAATTTTTGACAATATAATGCATCTAGGAGTAATTTGGAGTTTGATTTGAGGACTTTTTCAGCTTCATATTCGATAATATCGAAGGATTTGAAATATATCTGGAGGGGTTTATTCCAGGGGGGCGGAGTCTCCCACAGTTCCGCCGTTCTTATGTCCACACATACGATATATTCGGTAATCGTGGACGAACTGCTCTCAAGTATTCTTTGATGTGTGGTAGTCTACCGCATCTATGCGGAACAAGGTTCGTTACTCGCTATGTACGACAAATATTTTTCTCACACTTGCATGAGTCTTGTAGAAAATTGAATAAACGTGGACGAATAACGAACGTGTGGACTCGGATTAAGAGGTGTCTGCTCCAAAAAAGATAAAAAAACATTAAAATTTATCTGTGTTGCATTTTCTTTCTAAAATTTGGACTTTCATTTTGTTTTTTTTATTAGTTTTCTAACTTTCATAGGGGGGTCAACTGACCCTTTGACCCCCCCCCCCCCCTGAATCCGCGCCTGCGTCTGTACATACATATAGTTTAAACAGTGCTTGAATACTTTATACATTATTTTAAGTCAGTCATTTTATGTGTAGAATCTTTCTTTAAATCATCAATTAAGACATTTAAATAAATTATAATGAGGATTAAAATAATCGTGAATAGTAAAGAGGTTACATTGATGTATAAAATAGTATAAACCTTTACAATATTTAAAACTGTTTTTTTTCTGTCAAATACTACTACTGTTGATGCAACAAACAAATAATTGAACTCATGCACTCAATTCAACTGTACATTCTTACACTAGACTGGACTTGTTAAATTCATATTCGACCACATAAAACATAAAGTATTACACCGCGTCTTACTACCTGTTCGGGTTATACACACTACGCTAATGTGTAATGATAGGGTGATTGTGAGATGAAATGGAGGACCTACAGTTTAACGTGGGATCCGAACCACGGTGGGAGGCATGGATTCCTCACATTCACAAGTTGTGATTAATACACGTCTTTTCAGAGGTGAAGGAAGGGTTTGGCAATCAGATAAATCTGGCCTGGGACCGAGGATTGAACCCCGACCCCCAACACTAGAAGTCTGACACCTTACCCCTAGATCGCCAGGTCACCTCATAAAACATAAAACAAGAACACTTTTTCTTTGCGATTTATAAGGCATCACCACGCCGCCGCACACACACACACACACACACACACCACACCCACACGTGTAATAATGCTATATTATTTCTTATCATTAAACCAAATTAAGAGTTATATTGAGGTTGGGGTTGTAGGGGACGCGAGAAAAGGCCAGTGTTTTTTTTGCAGTTTTTGTAACAAAACTTTTTTGGTCAAATTAAACCAAATATGCTCGAGTAGAAACATAGAGTTTAATTTTCTTCACCTGGGGAAATCAACAATATTGTCGAATATCTGTCACGTACGTCTTGGAATTTAATGACAACTTTTTTCTTTCATTTAAAAGGTTTCTCATTTAATGTCCGCCATGCTCCTGACATATTATATTCAAAAACTGTTGCTATGTTGGCCTAACAATAAGGCGTATTTTTTAATATATATTTTTAGCGTAGCCACCGGTTAGTGTCGGCTGGACATTCTACTGACAGTGGCGGACATAGAACCGTCTCTGAGTTTGGGGAAACATGTAAAGTCTGTCCACTTACTTTTTACCTGGATGACAGTTAAATATCATATGTTTAGGTCCTGGGTTGCCAACACTTGTGAAATATCACTGTTTTGTTATAAATGTTAAGTTTTTTTAATTACATGTTATATTTTACATTTAAAATGACGTAAATTTAATTTTTCTCACATTATTTCATTACTTTTAATAATTTATTTCATCCAATCCGAAACAATATTTTAAACATAATTAAAAGTATTTATTCTCTGTTTTGGAATGTTATCTACTATTGTAATAAAGTGCATACATTAATACTTTTTAATACAGGCATCGTATTTACTTGGAAAAGAGAAATTTATATATATATGTATAATAATGTTTAATAATAGATAGATAGATATAATAAATTGTTTTATGATTATGCTATCCTATTTCGAAATATTTAATTGAATAAAATATTGTTATCCACTGTGTGGGTGCATCATTGTAAAGAACTTGTTTCCGTCATGTTCAATCACATGGTTTAAGTTCATTGGTCACCATTTTGAATCTATATTTGTTAAAGCGCTATGAATAATAATTTTTTTTTAGGTGGAATAAAACGATAAATAAGCTTTGTGCAAACCTCAAATAAATATATAAATAATATTGGCCTAAACTGCTGGGTTAACTAACACATTAATACATTACCATACGTTTCCATTACAGTTATCCAAAGTGGCAGATGTCATCTGTTGGCGTAGGGATACATTAGAGGACTAAGTCTAGTAACTTTTTGAGTAAACTCGGGTGATGAATGTACTCTAGGTGTGGTTACTTCGATTACGTGTAAGTAGCCACCCTGTGGTGGCTAGGAAGAGAATGTGTAATATTTACATGTTTTTATGTCTTCTCTTTTATTCAAATTCGCTATATAGGCTAGCAGGTGGCCAATATGACCTAACCTAACCTAACCTAACCTTGTCAAAGCCACCGTGTCTAACACGAAAACATGTAAATAGTACACATTCTCTTCCTAGCCACCACAGGGTGGCTACTAACACGTTTTTCTACAGGGTGGCTGCTAACACGGCATGGTTACTTCGCCCCAATGAGATGATTATGATGATTATTATGTGGTACCTGTAGAAGTCAAACCACTCCCAGTGAACCTTGTAGATATTCGAACCTGGACCTCCCGGTCACGGCTAATCCTGAATATTGCGAGCCTGATGACTGATACTGCGTGTCCACCAATGCTGTTGTTTCAGTTCTTGTGTTGGCAGTACTATTGAACTACTGGTTTCCTAGACAGGGCTGGGAGTTAGTTCTCTGATTTAGGTTAAGTGGGATATGAAGCTAAGTACACTGTTGCAACATTACCTCACTCCGCCGAGCTGTACTTGCAAACTTGTCGGGGATACCTCGCCGGCATCACCCGCTTCGGTGTCCGCGTGGTCTAACGCGCTACTCTCGTTCTAAACTGCTGATGACGGGGGATATTACCCCCAGCCTGTGAGAGGTAACAGAACACAGCTCTCTGAAGTGACAGGTAACAGAACACAGCTCTCTGAAGTGACAGGTAATAGAACACAGCTCTCTGAAGTGAGAGTACCCCCAGCCTGTGAGAGGTAACAGAACACAGCTCTCTGAAGTGACAGGTAAAAGAACACAGCTCTCTGAAGTGAGAGGTAACAAGAACCACTCCTGAAGTGAGAGTATCCCAGTCTGTGGAGGTAACAGAACACAGCTCTCTGAAGTGACAGGTAACAGAACGCAGCTCTTGAAGTGACAGGTACAAGAACACGCTTCTGAAGTGACAGGTTAACAGAACACAGCTCTCTGAAGTGACAGGTAACAGAACAACAGCTCTCTGAAGTGAGAGTATCCCAGCCTGTGAGAGGTAACAGAACACAGCTCTCTGAAGTGACAGGTAACAAACACAGCTCTCTGAAGTGAGAGTAAACCCCAGTCTGTGAGAGGTAACAGAACACAGCTCTCTGAAGTGACAGGTAACAGAACACAGCTCTCTGAAGTGACAGGTAACAGAACACAGCTCTCTGAAGTGACAGATAACAGAACACAGCTCTCTGAAGTGAGAGTATCCCCAGTCTGTGAGAGGTAACAGAACACAGCTCTCTGAAGTGACAGGTAACAGAACACAGCTCTCTGAAGTGACAGGTAACAGAACACAGCTCTCTGAGTGAGAGGTAACAGAACACAGCTCTCTGAAGTGAGAGTATCCCCAGTCTGTGAGAGGTATCCCCGCGGCGTTCCAAACGAGAGACACCCAACTCTCAGTCTAACAGCAGGTGGTCTTGTCGGCACCCAATGCTACACCGGCCTGACCTACAAAAGGAAGACAATTTTGTGATCTCCGCCTGGTTGATTGCAAACAGGTGTACACCACGTGGCGCAACAAGGAGCTATGTCGCACCTACATTGTCTGACAAATAGCTGTGGAGCACCTTTTAAAAAATACAATACAATACGACATTTATTTTAGCGGTCAACATTTAACTGCATCATCATCATTATTATTATTATTATTATTGTTATTATTATTATTGTTATTATTATTATTATTATTATTATTATTATTATTATTATTATTATTATTATTATTATTATTATTATTATTATTATTATTATTGATATCTTATAGGTAATGAGAAACGGCATGGCCGAAAATGTATCCTTGGTTAAATGTGGGTTTACCCTTTCACAGTGATAAATTAATGGCCGGGGGACTGGATGCTGTGCCTGTCCTAGTCTTAAGTTTTATTATAAGGCATATGAAATTACGACAGGTCTAGCCAGCCAGTAGTGGAAAATATATGGCTTGAATAAAAAAAAAGATCCAGGCTGGAAACAATAATGGATGTAAAGGTAATGATTATATCATCTATCAAAAGTGACAGCTTCAGATTACATAACTTGAAGTATGAATACATGAAAGTAAATCTAGATACTTTTTTCGGAGGTCCATTCGTAAAAAAAAGACTTTGGACCATATGTTCAACACAGTACGTATAATATTTGTATACAGACCTACAGTCTCAGGCGCTAATGACTCCGCTCTGGTTAAATATGAATTAAACCTCAGGACTCACGTCTAAAGGCCTTCGTTCAAGGCAAGGCCTTCTGGTGATTGTTGAAGGAACACATTTCCTCGCATCATTGATCATCTAAGTTCCGGTTATCACTTGAAAAAGATCTAAAATAAAAATAGAAAATAAATAGACCAGAAAATTATTCCGTTCCCTGTGGTTAAGTTGTTATGAAGAGTGGTTGGCCAGTAGCTTAGGGGGCCTTGGGTCCATTATATTTATATACTATTGAATATACACAACCGGTATTCGAACCTAGTGCCGCCATACGATTAGTAAATATCCAGGCGCTAACATTAGGGCAATGTGTGGAATTACGAGTACTATTAGTATCTATTTATTTGAGGTATTTAACGTGCACTTTCTGAACAGACTGATTATATCAGCACACGAGAATTTCTATGAGCGAGTGGAAAGGACCTATCAATTTTGCTGGGAATGGTATTTCCACATGGTGACCTGCTGGTCTAGGGGGAAGGTGTCAGACTTCTGTGTTGGGGGTCCGGGGCTCAATCCTCGGTCCCGGCACAGATTTATCTGATTGCCAAACCCTTCCTTCACCTCTGACAAGATGTGTATTAATCACAACTTGTGAATGTGAGGAATGCCAGGCCTCCACCGTGGTTCGGATCCCACGTTAAACTGTAGGTCCTCCATTTCATCTCACAATCACCCTACCATTGCACATTAGCGTAAGTGCGTATAACCCGAACGGGTAGTAAGACTCGGTGCTAATAATAATAATAATAATAATAATAATATTTTTACATACCTTCCAGGGTTATTTTACACGCCACAATCGACATGAGACCGTCAGCTTTACTTTCCCTCCGAGGTAAGTTGTGCTACAAATTTTTACCGCTCAAGATAAATCCGTCGACCCCATCTGGGTTTGAACCCACGAACATCGGGTTCTGAGGCGAGCACTTTACCCCAAGACCCCGAAGTCGAAAGCTAGTTTGTAAATCATGTGACCTTGCCTATAAATTGCACTCTCAATAATCAATTTAAAAAAAAATTAAGTTTACCCGCATCCATGGGCGAGCGGTCAGACTCATTTAGTCTGGTTTTCCGGTGATGGTGAGGTTTAGGTTCGAATCCTGGCTAGGTTTAATGAAGTTTAGATGGTGTCCCACTTTCCTTTCACGTGAATTTGAGAACATTTCCTCCAAATTCTTCATTCCTAATCCGTACCTCATTAGAGTACTTATTATGTTTGTTTATAATCAATTATTGTTACTGTACGAAACAAAATAATGGTTAGATAAGATACACTAACGGGGATACAAACTAGTTCTCATCAGCTACGAAGAGCTATCGGGAAACAGATATTCTTGACAACAAACCCAGGACTGGTGAAAGAGATTGTTCGGTAATTCCTTCCTGCGGAGGTTGTCCCTTAGCTCGCTGTTGCGCGGTCCTCTGGAAGATTGCACACAGTGTAGTAGAGACACGTACAGCCAAGAGTTCCAGTGTGTGGAACAAACCTCGCCAAATATTAGTTCTCACATGCGAGTGGAACAGCTGTCGCGCCCCGCCCCCCGTGGCCTAGTGGTAGAGGACGCCGACAACAGGTGTGGGACCTTACACCTTCACCCCTTGCCCCCTCCACTCCCCTCTCGCTCCCGTTCAGCCCGGTCGAAGGCCGAGTACACCTACCAGAGTCTCCGGTTCTATTCCAAGTAGAGCCTAAAATAGTTTTGGTGTAACTATTACTAGGATTGTGCGAGACTTCGAAAACTTTAGTTTCGCTTCGAAAGTAAAATTTCTGATTCAACAGTTATAATAAAGCTTCGCCAGTAAAGATATTTAAAATTAAAATTCACATTCGTGTTCAAATTTCGTTATTTTTATGCTGTTATTTACATCACTAATTAATATTCATACAGGTACTTAAGGTGGGAGTGTAGAGATTGCAAGGTAAGGGCAGTTATTTTAACAAAACTTTTTTTGGCCGAAATAAATAAAATAATTATCCAATAGAAACATAAGAGTTTAATTTTCTTCACCAGGTGATATCAACAGTTGTTGAATATCTGTCATGAGCATAGCGGTATTAGATGAGAAACTTTTTTAAATGAAATAAAAAGCTGTCTTCATTAAATTCCCTGGGGGAAATATTGTTTGCAAACATTTAAACAAACATTGTTTCCCGTCCAAAGTTCATTTGAGTGACCCAGAGGTATTCAACCCTTTTTTGTTCGCGTACCCCTAAAGTTTTTTTTTAGCACCGCGCCTTACTACCCGTTCGGGTTTACGCTTATTTACTTTACGCTAATGGTTTTAGGGATGAAAAAGGTTATATTTATAGGAAGTACAACGCATTTGCTTGGAGGGAGAGAGGAAAACATTAATGAAAAACCACCCTCAGTACACCCGACCGATATTCAAACTTCAATCTCCCTTCAACGGCAGTCCAGTCTACTGCGAGACCAGCGCCTTAGACCGTGCTATCGAACGGGTAAGTTGTTTGCTGTAGACAATGGTAGCAATCACGTAAACAATGTTTCTTGCAACTTATTTGAAACGGGTGACAAGAAACATTGTTTCTTTTTTTTTATTTGAAACAAAGGAAACACGAAAAAAAGTTTGCAAATGTTTCAAGTTAGGACTAAGCTAATGCCCTAAGTATGGCTACACGGAGCCGACCCGCACCGCATTTTCTAACCATTTTTATATTCTTTATAGCCTGAGTTCTATTACAAAATAAGTTTGTATTTTTATTTTTACTTGCATAGGTTTTCACCTATTTTCATAAAATTAAGTTAGCTATTAATTACTAAGAATAAAGTTTTTAAGTTAAGCTAATAATTAAGAAGAAGAATGTTTGTTGTTCAATAAGTTGTTGTTATAATTATTGTTTATCTTGTACGTAATGTTGTAAACAATGACTACAGCGTCACACGTGACACGGCTGTGAAAGAAATGACTAGTTTTACCGTGAAAACAAAGTTCCCGAACATTTTATTTCCGGTGGTAGGTGGCTACACGGTCCGCGTGGTGCGGTGCGGTGTAGCCGGTCCTTAACGCTACTCGGCCACCAATGAGGGTATATTTCAAGTGCCCTGTAGACTGTCAGACAGCTGCCAGCTTGGTATATAAATGACATCATCGTTCTTTCAATTAACGTCCAATTCAAAACCGCAGATTAAAGCGATGGCTGCACGCAATTACTTTATCACAAACTGGTTCAGTCTTCTTTTTAAAAGGATGAAAGCATGTTTGAGTCTTAGAAATTTGGAGCTGATTGAAACACTCGTGACTAAATTGTCTTGATGAAATAGAGAGGAATAGAGAGAGAGAGAAAGATAGAAGTTGAGGAAAATTTTCCACCTTGTCCAGATAAACACGCTTCCACTGAATGGCGGTTTACTCAAGGTTTTCCGTCCAATCTAGGTTCAGTACACTCTGTTCTGAACAAATAATCAACCCATTTATTATTTTCACCGTCTCTTAGTACTATACCGGGACATACACAAATAAATTATGAGGAAGGTATACATTTAAAGGAAATGTACCCAAATCTGCGTGGAAAGAGGTAAAAAACATTTGGTAAAAACACCCTCAATATACGCGACCAAGTTTCGAATCCCGGTCTCTCATCACAAGATAGATTTACTTTAAAACGAAAGTAATCCGTTAGACCAATGTGACCATCGATGTGAGTCTCAATAAATTGAATGAACAATGTAGGAACGCAGAAACCAAAACTGAGAGATTTTATCGCCGAATACTAATAAATAATACTTGGCCGAACCAAACCAAACCCTTTTTTTGTTGGATTTAGAACGATTTCCCACTTATTGTCCATTTTGGTGTGACCCTTAGAGGACCGGTTGTCCAAATATCATATTGATTCTTCAATCACCGGATTGCCGAATGGCTTGAGCCCGGACCAAGAAAAGTTTGTGTTAGAACAATGTTAGTTAGGGATCAACACTTTTTTTTTATCTTAAGTAGATTTTTTAGATAATCTTTCAAAAAATCTACAGCTCAGGCTATTTGACTTAGTCATGAAAATGTCCTGTCTCCAAGTAGGCAGCGTCGTTAATTAGCCTGTTGTTTACCCGGGTCGGTTCGTTTAGTGAGGAGGTTTGTTGTTAGTGACAGAAGGTTCGGTTTGTTAGTGACAGAGGTTCGTTTGTTAGTGACAGGAGGTTTGGTTTGTTAGTGACAGAAGGTTTGTTTGTTAGTGACAGGAGGTTTGGTTTGTTAGTGACAGAAGGTTCGGTTTGTTAGTGACAGAAGGTTTGGTTTGTTAGTGACAGGAGGTTTGGTTTGTTAGTGACAGAGGTTCGGTTTGTTAGTGACAGGAGGTTTGTTTGTTAGTGACAGGAGGTTTGTTTGTTAGTGACAGAAGGTTCGGTTTGTTAGTGACAGAGGTCTCGGTTTGTTAGTGACAGAAGGTTTGGTTTGTTAGTGACAGAGGTTGGTTTGTTAGTGACAGGAGGTTTGGTTTGTTAGTGACAGAGGTTGTTGTTTAAGTGACATGAGGTTTGGTTTGTTAGTGACAGGATGTTTGGTTTGTTAGTGACAGAAGGTTTAGTTTGTTAGTGACAGGAGGTTTGGTTTGTTAGTGACATGAGGTTTGTTTGTTAGTAACAGGAGGTTCGGTTTGTTAGAGACAGAAGGTTCAGTTTGTTAGTAACAGGAGGTTGGTTTGTTAGTGACAGAAGGTTTGGTTGTTAGTGACAGGAGTTTGTTTGTTAGTGAGGAGTTTGGTTTGTTAGTGACAGAAGGTTTGGTTTGTTAGAGACAGGAGGTTTGGTTTGTTAGTGACAGGAGGTTTGGTTTGTTAGTGACAGAAGGTTCAGTTTGTTAGTGATAGGAGGTTTGGTTTGTTAGTGACATGAGGTTTGGTTTGTTAGTGACAGAAGGTTTGGTTTGTTAGTGACAGGAGGTTCGGTTTGTTAGTGACAGGAGGTTCGGTTTGTTAGTGATAGGAGGTTCGGTTTGTTAGTGACAGGAGGTTTGGTTTGTTAGTGATAGGAGGTTTGGTTTGTTAGTGATAGGAGGTTTGGTTTGTTAGTGATAGGAGGTTCGGTTTGTTAGTGACAGGAGGTTTGGTTTGTTAGTGACAGGAGGTTCGGTTTGTTAGTGACAGAAGGTTTGGTTTGTTAGTGACAGAAGGTTCGGTTTGTTAGTGACAGGAGGTTTGGTTTGTTAGTGACAGGAGGTTCAGTTTGTTAGAGACAGGAGGTTCGGTTTGTTAGAGACAGGAGGTTCAGTTTGTTAGTAACAGGAGGTTCAGTTTGTTAGTGACAGAAGGTTTGGTTTAGGATCCTCGACAAGTTTTCAGAGGTGAATGTTTTCCTAAATGGTTTCTTTCTGCCTACTTAAATACAGATTGTTTCCACTACGATTCTAACTTTCTCATCCGAGCCTCATTAGTGTAAATATGCGGCTAGCCTGAAGGAACAGTAAAACATGGTCTACATGACCCCAAGCAGGTGTCGAGTGGCCTAAGGCGTTACACTCTTACTGGGAGGTCGGGTTTCGAATCTCAGCTGGGCGGTTCGGGGGCTGTTGCAAACATTTGCTCTCAATACGAATGCGGGTGTGTTTTCTTTAAGTTAAACTCCTCATCCATTCACTTTATAGGAAAGAATATAATAAATAATGTTGGAACTTGAATCGTTTTAACCTGCCTTGGTGGCCGCGTTGTCTAACACGTTTCGCTCCTAGTAAATAAGACTTCCCAAGACAGGGAGATTGGGGTTCGATCCCGGCCGGATGCACTGAGGGTGGGTTTTTCCTATATTGTTTTCACTCTCTCTCTCTCTAATTTAATGAGAGTGCACTTCCTCTAAACAAACTTATTCATCTTCAACTCTTACAATAATAATTAGACTATTATCAACCCTTGTGTTGAAAGTAATACTCACATATAATCACGTATTTATATTTTGCCAAACATTAAATCAAATTGGTGACCTGGTGGTCATCATTTTCTTGGAGGGAGAGGGAGAAACTATTTAGGAAAAGTTCCCCCCAGTAAACTGGGCCGTTATTCGACTCCGAATGCCCCGTGACCGGCAAACCCTGCTTCACGAGCCTGACATTATACTCACCGTATCCACCGGTGCGGGCTAAAGTGAACAATGTTGTTTTAAAAATTAAGCTGTAAACTGTAAGTTGTAGTTGAAACAAATTGTAGCAATAAAATGTTTGTCGGTGCGTTAATAATGATCGACGAACATAAAAAACAAGCCTAGAGTTTTATCTCGGTATGTTCTATTCATGTTTATGGCTTGGGTCAGAGACCACTTAGATTAGATTAACCTGATCATCGGACCAGCCAGTGGCGGAGCTGGGACGCGAGTTTAGGGGTCGCCGGAAGTGATCCATTGGTTTGGACAGTCAATGCGTGTTTCACAACTTTTTTTTAGTACCATCTCTTACTACCCGTTCGGTTTATACGCATATATAATAATTACGCTAATGTTTATGAAGGTTATATTAAGAGGAAGTGTACCCTCATTTGCGTGGAAAGAGAGTGGGAAACCATTTAGGAAAACTACCCTCAATACACCCGACTGGGATTCAAACCTCGACCTCTTTGTCATCATCCAGGCCAGTCTAACACGTTAGTGACGCCCTAAACCGTTTGGCCACTGAAACAGGTGTTATGTTGTTGTTGTCCGAGAGGAAAAGGTAGATTTTAAAAAAGGTACCTGCATTCCCTCGGAGGAAGAGTGGTAAAACGCTTGACTACACGAGTCACGGGGTTCGAATCTCGGCCTATCCATCACCAACAAGTCAGAATACACCAAACTGACGCCTTGGTCGACGTGACCACAGTTAAAGTGATAAGACTCAGTTGAGTAACAACATAAAACCGTCAAGCTCGTATATTATGATTCACCAGTGATAGGAAGGTCGGGGTTCGAATCTTGGCCGTGTGCATCGATGCGTATTTTCCTAAATGGTTTTCCACTCTCTCTCCACGCAAATTTGGATACACTTCTTTTAAATATAACCTTCCTTATCCCTAAAACCATTAATGTAATTAGTATATAAGTGTATGAACCGAACGGGTAGTAAGACACGGTGCAAAAAAATTAAACGTCCAAGATTGCATCACTGCTCTATTATAATACATCACTCCTCTATTATAATACATCACTCCTCTATTATAATACATCACTCCTCTATTATAATACATCACTCCTCTATTATAATACATCACTCCTCTATTATAATACATCACTCCTCTATTATAATACATCACTCCTCTATTATAATACATCACTCCTCTATTATAATACATCACTGTTCTATTATAATACATCACTGCTCTATTATAATACATCACTTCTCTATTATAATACATCACTCCTCTATTATAATACATCACTCCTCTATTATAATACATCACTCCTCTATTATAATACATCACTCCTCTATTATAATACATCACTCCTCTATTATAATACATCACTCCTCTATTATAATACATCACTCCTCTATTATAATACATCACTCCTCTATTATAATACATCACTCCTCTATTATAATACATCACTCCTCTATTATAATACATCACTCCTCTATTATAATACATCACTCCTCTATTATAATACATCACTCCTCTATTATAATACATCACTCCTCTATTATAATACATCACTCCTCTATTATAATACATCACTCCTCTATTATAATACATCACTCCTCTATTATAATACATCACTCCTCTATTATAATACATCACTCCTCTATTATAATACATCACTCCTCTATTATAATACATCACTCCTCTATTATAATACATCACTCCTCTATTATAATACATCACTCCTCTATTATAATACATCACTCCTCTATTATAATACATCACTCCTCTATTATAATACATCACTCCTCTATTATAATACATCACTCCTCTATTATAATACATCACTCTCTATTATAATACATCACTGTTCTATTATAATACATCACTGCTCTATTATAATACATCACTCCTCTATTATAATACATCACTCCTCTATTATAATACATCACTCCTCATTATAATACATCACTCCTCTATTATAATACATCACTCCTCTATTATAATACATCACTCCTCTATTATAATACATCACTCCTCTATTATAATACATCACTCCTCTATTATAATACATCACTCCTCTATTATAATACATCACTCCTCTATTATAATACATCACTCCTCTATTATAATACATCACTCCTCTATTATAATACATCACTCCTCTATTATAATACATCACTCCTCTATTATAATACATCACTCCTCTATTATAATACATCACTCCTCTATTATAATACATCACTCCTCTATTATAATACATCACTCCTCTATTATAATACATCACTCCTCTATTATAATACATCACTCCTCTATTATAATACATCACTCCTCTATTATAATACATCACTCCTCTATTATAATACATCACTGCTCTATTATAATACATCACTCCTCTATTATAATACATCACTCCTCTATTATAATACATCACTCCTCTATTATAATACATCACTCCTCTATTATAATACATCACTCCTCTATTATAATACATCACTCCTCTATTATAATACATCACTCCTCTATTATAATACATCACTCCTCTATTATAATACATCACTCCTCTATTATAATACATCACTCCTCTATTATAATACATCACTCCTCTATTATAATACATCACTCCTCTATTATAATACATCACTCCTCTATTATAATACATCACTCCTCTATTATAATACATCACTCCTCTATTATAATACATCACTCCTCTATTATAATACATCACTCCTCTATTATAATACATCACTCCTCTATTATAATACATCACTCCTCTATTATAATACATCACTCCTCTATTATAATACATCACTCCTCTATTATAATACATCACTGTTCTATTATAATACATCACTGCTCTATTATAATACATCACTCCTCTATTATAATACATCACTCCTCTATTATAATACATCACTCCTCTATTATAATACATCACTCCTCTATTATAATACATCACTCCTCTATTATAATACATCACTCCTCTATTATAATACATCACTCCTCTATTATAATACATCACTCCTCTATTATAATACATCACTGCTCTATTATAATACATCACTGCTCTATTATAATACATCACTGCTCTATTATAATACATCACTGCTCTATTAAATACATCACTGCTCTATTAAAAGCATCATTTCAATTGAAACAATTCAGAGAGTTCCGGTGGAGCTCAATGGACCGAGTTGGAAGGACGTCTCTCGTCTAGTACAGTCTCGTCAAAGTCAAAAGTTGTCAACTTGTTTATAATTGGATAATGGACCCAACTTAACATGCTAAAGTGGCAACAATCTTGGGAGGGGTAGTATTTTTTCAACGAAATGTTTTATTAATACGTTCACCACCAAGATTTCCTGTGGGCACGCCGACTAAATGTCAGATTCATCTAAGCTATTTTGCCGGTGTTTTAGGGCTACAATTTCAGCCGAATGTACTGAGATTATTTTTTTATGAATGGTTTTTAGATCTCCTTCCACGTAAATACGGGTACATTTACCATAATTTAGACCTCCCTCAGCCCAGACGAAGGAAAGGGTGGAAACAAAATAACCAACTAAACAATCCAGTGAGTAAGGTCGAGAAAGGTTGCTTATAGAGGAAGTGTACGTGCATTTGTAAGTAGAGAGGGTGAGAAAACTGGAGAAGCCTCTTCTCTTCTCCATCCCCGCCAAGTCACCCATCTGGGATTAGAACACTGACCTTCACGTCGACGGTAACAGTGCGCAATACGAGTCTAGCGCCCTAGACTACGTGGACACTGGTGTAGGTTACCCTCCTTGATGAGTCAATTGGAGGGCTTGAGGCAATAATGAGCTAAGCGACAGCTATAGCGGTTGTAGTTAAAGTAAAGGAACAAGATTATTTGTAATTATTTCTGGAAGGTCAAAGTTTGCATCAAATGATGGCAAAAGAAAATATACCTATATTTGTAAAGTAAGGTTTTTTTCTAAACTTTAAATATTAATATCTTAGAATGCCGAAGAAAATGATGGAAATGAAGTATGTGGGATAAAGAGCGCAATGGAGGCCAAGAAAGAAAAGGGAGGAACAGATAACAGAAAGTGTTCAAGTGAGAGGAGAAGACTAGAAGCGTTTAAGGTAGGAGGAATGATGGAAGTACAGAGGAAGATGGCGGCATTTTACTAAACTGACCCGGCTGGAGGCTGGAAACAGTTCATGATCATCTTAAAATTAAGCTTCTATTTTGGGGCGTGGTACATTATAGCCCATAGCTCTTCAAATATTAATTTACAAGAGAAATTTTAATAATTTGCTTTCTCAATAATGGATCTACGAGATCATATTAAGGAAATGGCGGGGCGTTGCCCATATTTACCTTTGGTCAAAATGTTGTTGATCCTTTGATAAAGTACTCGTTAAATTAATCCATTAACTTTGCGCAACAGCAATATTCTTAAAAGGCGCTTCGGTGGCCGCATGGTCGAAGGCGCTACTCTCGCAGTAGACTAGACTGACGATGATGGGGAGATCAAGGTTCAAATCTCGATCAGGTGTACCGAGGCTTTTTTTCAAAATGGTTTTCTACTCACCGTCCACGCAAATGCAGGTACACTTACTATTAATATAGCCTTCCTCAGCCTTAAAACCATCAGCGAAATTAGTATTTAAGCGTATAACCCGAACAGGTATTAAGATGCGGCGTTAAAAAATATATTATACTTAAAGTAAAATTGGTTCAAAATCTAAACGAGGTCTTTTGTATTTGAATCCAACTCTTGTTACCCCTTCGAGCTATCAGCAATATTTACACTAATTGGGTAAATTAGGGTATTTCTATGGAAACAGTATTTTATTTATTTGAGGTATTTAAATTGATCTTTTTGAACCGACTGATTATATCGGCACACGGGAATTTCTATGAGCGAGAGTGAAAGTTCCTACCAGTTTTGTCAGGAAAGGTATTTTCACCTACCTCCAGTGTTCTTTCAAACACCACAATGGACACAAGACCGATAGCTTTACTTCCTCTCCTAAGGAAGTTGTGCTACGGATTTTTATTTCTCAGGAAAAATCCGTAGACCCCGGTTGGGTTTGAACCCACGAACATTGGGTGCTGAGATGAAGACTTTACCCTAAGACAATCGAGGTCGACGTAAACCTTGCACATTTTTATAATTTATGAACAATTATATGTAACGTTTCACTACCCTCGAGACGTTGTAGAGATTAACGTTTCATTACCCTCGAGACGTTGTAGAGATTAACGTTTCACTACCCTCGAGACGTTGTAGAGATTAACGTTTCATTACCCTCGAGACGTTGTAGAGATTAACGTTTCACTACCCTCGAGACGTTGTAGAGATTAACGTTTCATTACCCTCGAGACGTTGTAGAGTTTAACGTTTCATTACCCTCGAGACGTTGTAGAGATTAACGTTTCATTACCCTCGAGACGTTGGAGAGATTAACGTTTCATTACCTCGAGACTTTGGAGAGATTAACGTTCCACTACCCTCGAGACGTTGTAGAGTTTAACGTTTCATTACCCTCGAGACGTTGTAGAGATTAACGTTTCATTACCCTCGAGACTTTGGAGAGATTAACGTTCCACTACCCTCGAGACGTTGGAGAGATTAACGTTTCACTACCCTCGAGACGTTGTAGAGATTAACGTTTCACTACCCTCGAGACGTTGGAGAGATTAACGTTTCACTACCCTCGAGACGTTGGAGAGATTAACGTTTCATTACCCTCGAGACGTTGGAGAGATTAACGTTTCATTACCCTCGAGACGTTGGAGAGATTAACGTTTCATTACCCTCGAGACGTTGGAGAGATTAACGTTTCACTCGAGACGTTATAGATCTGGAGAGGTCACGTGATGACACAATCTAAAAACTTTGGTTTATATCTCTCTTTGAAAACTTTGTTATAGGATTAGATTTTTTTTTCATTTGAATGGATCTCACAAGGACTAGGGTTCAACCCCTACAAAATGTCAATCCCAAAAAAGCTAACTTAAATAAAATATCTCTCTATCGTTAAAAAAACAACCTCACACAAGACCATTTATAACGAGACTCCTCCGACCAGTGTACCATTTCTTATTTAGTTTTTTTAAAATGAGAATTTAAAAATCAAAACTTGTTTAATATTGTCAAATTGTAAATATTTTAATAACGCCTAGATCTTAAAGAAATAAAAAAAATATTAAATTGTCAAGATGAGTGTCTTAGACAAAATTGATTTCAGTAATTCAAAAATTAAACATTGAAAGTAACATGTGCAGTGGAAAAAAAAAAGACAATAAATTGATATAAATGTTAAAATCAAAAACCTAGATATAATATTTTCCATATTAATTTGAAACGTGTTGTCTTTTGTTAGCTAAGATACTTATGTTCGGTTCATAACTTGTCTTTAACAGAACACAAGTACGAGCCAAGCAGATTTCTAGCCTCTGACTTTGTAGCGTTCATTGCGACATGACAATCACTCCGTCTTACTACCCGTCCAGGTTATACGCATGTATGATAATTACTCTACTAAGGTACGGATGGAGAAGGAAGCAATTTAAAGGTAATCTACTTGTATTTGCCTGGAAGGGAAGTGGAAAACAATTTAGAAAAAAAACACCATCAGTAGCCGGCCGGGTTCCGAACCTCGATCTGCCCGTCATCTGCAGTCTAGTATAACACGAGAGTAGCACCTTAGACCATGCAGCCACCGAGGCGGGTGAAATAATATTGAATTCATAAAATTATATAACGTTTGGAAAAGTTTTATTTTGTTTTAATGTCGGCTTGCCGCCCGAATCTCGAGACCAAGTCAAGGGGATTCACCGCCATGCCAACCAACCCTGCCGACTGTTCGGTTTTATTAAATTTTCTGTTCCAGTGAACCTTTACACTAGACGGACACCTTAGTTTGGCTGGTGAGTTGGAGAGAGGGAAAATGAATGTAGTTTCCCAATCTCCAATTCAGGTAATTCCAATAATTGTAAACAACGGCAAATATTTGACAACTGTGAGGTTCTCATCAAATTCATCCTAACAACCTTAGAATAGTCTCCATCTGTCACACAAGGATTAGTAGCCGTGAGATACAAAGACAAGACACGAGGATTAGTAGCCGTGAGATACACAGACAAGACACAAGGATTAGTAGCCGTGAGATACACAGACAAGACACGAGGATTAGTAGCCGTGAGATAACCAGACAAGACACGAGGATTAGTAGCCGTGAGATAACCAGACAAGACACGAGGATTAGTAACCGTGAGATACAAAGACAAGACACAAGGATTAGTAGCCGTGAGATACACAGACAAGACACAAGGATTAGTAACCGTGAGATACAAAGACAAGACACAAGGATTAGTAGCCGTGAGATACACAGACAAGACACGAGGATTAGTAACCGTGAGATACAAAGACAAGACACAAGGATTAGTAGCCGTGAGATACACAGACAAGACACAAGGATTAGTAACCGTGAGATACAAAGACAAGACACAAGGATTAGTAGCCGTGAGATACACAGACAAGACACAAGGATTAGTAACCGTGAGATACACAGACAAGACACAAGGATTAGTAGCCGTGAGATACACAGACAAGACACGAGGATTAGTAGCCGTGAGATACACAGACAAGACACGAGGATTAGTAACCGTGAGATACAAAGACAAGACACGAGGATTAGTAGCCGTGAGATACACAGACAAGACACAAGGATTAGTAGCCGTGAGATACACAGACAAGACACGAGGATTAGTAGCCGTGAGATAACCAGACAAGACACGAGGATTAGTAGCCGTGAGATACACAGACAAGACACGAGGATTAGTAGCCGTGAGATACACAGACAAGACACGAGGATTAGTAGCCGTGAGATACACAGACAAGACACGAGGATTAGTAGCCGTGAGATACACAGACAAGACACGAGGATTAGTAGCCGTGAGATACACAGACAAGACACGAGGATTAGTAGCCGTGAGATACACAGACAAGACACGAGGATTAGTAGCCGTGAGATACACAGACAAGACACGAGGTTTAGTAGCCGTGAGATACAAAGACAAGACACAAGGATTAGTAGCCGTGAGATACAAAGACAAGACACGAGCTCTCGTGAAAAGGTAAATCTTGTGTTGATGATTTGAGGCCATCAAGAACCACGGAATGTCGCCCCTCCTGTCCTCAGACGGATCAGACGGACCGCTAATTACACCAATTAATGAATGTTAGTGACACGGCCAAGATGGATCCATTCACCTTCACAGTCTAACAGTACAGTGCACGTATAATGTTTCTCAGTGGGCCGAGGGCGGGAACCGACTCGTTACGTAATTACGATCAATATCAAAACAGTTTAAAGTCAACAGTAATAATAATCGTGGCTGACCTGGTGGTCTAAAGGTAAGGTGTCGGACTTCAGTGATGGGGGTCCGGGTTCAATCCTTGGTCCTGCCACAGATTTATCTGATTGCCAAACCCTTCCGTCATCTCTGACAAGATGTGTATTAATCACAACTTGTGAATGTGTGGAGTGCCAGGCCTCCACCGTGGTTCGGATCCCACGTTAAACTGTAGGTCCTCCATTTCATCTCACAATCACCCTACCATTACACATTAGCGTAAGTGCGTATAACCCGAACGGGTAGTAAGACGCGGTGATGATAATATTAATAATATTCTCAACATTTAAAATAATATAAAAGACTATTGTGTTGCACTGCTCCTACATAGAATGTGTCACCACCTCAAGTGGCGTGACTATAGGGTGGCGTAGGTGCCAAAATGCCGCAGACCCACGCCCAAAATTGGGCCCCAACACGCAGACCCGCCCGCCAAAAATTAATCAGGTAAAGAGATTAGAGTGTTGTCTTTTAAGCATGTTTTTGTTCCGTAAAGATCTCATTATTAATTTTAAAAATTACTCAATAGTCACTTAAATGTGCATAATTTCATTCTCCACAAATAAGCTCTGGTACATATTTTTTTGTAAAATCAATATTTAACAAGATATAAGCAAATACAAATAACGCTCTTTTTTTGTCACTAAATAATTTACTTAACAGTTTTACATACACAACTTTTCGCAGAGATTATAAAAGAATTCCAATAATAAATTCCAACGTAATTTATTATAATTTACAACTACACATAAGATTTTTTGGGGGGTTGGTAGGGGAGGAAGGGACTTTCTTTTCTTGAGGTGGGGTGGGTGGGCGCCCACCCTGAAAGCTTTTCCACGTTTTCATTACTGTCCAGTTAAGCTTCTGACCACCTCATATTATTATTTTTTAAACAATGATCAACTTGTGTATCTATTTAAACGTTTGGGTGGATAACACTGTATCGATACTAATAATGCAGTGCTCTTGCCCTACCCTAGAACCTAGATAATCAACTGTGTACAGACTCTAGACCGCTATTTCTTGGAAGCGGCCGGCTCTGGACTGAACAGGAAATGAAACACTGGTTGTTTACTCAATATACCGATATTTTATTTGAACAACGATCGTTAGTAATATACTTGTTTTCTTTGTTTTGTGATAACGAGGATAATGTCAGTCTCGTAGGCTCGTCATTCAACCTTTAGACATCGAGAATTATTATTATTAGCACCGCGTCTTACTACCCGTTCGGGTTATACGCACTTACTCTAGTGTGTAATGTTAGGGTGATTGTGAGATTAAATGGAGGACCTACAGTTTAACGTGGGATCCGAACCACGGTGGAGGCCTGGCCTTCCTCACATTCACAAGTTGTGAGATATCTATCTATAAGCCAATCAAAGAAAATAGGTACTGGCATAATTTACACATTTTAATATTTTCTCTAGACTTCTTATAAAGCTCATTTTGCTTCGCATATTATCATGAAATTCTGCGTTTGGTTTCAAGGAATCAAATTAGGGGGTGCCCAAGATGGAGGCAAGGGTGCAGACCTCCCCCCTCAAACCATGTGAGTTTAACACCGTGTCTTACTACCCGCTCGGGTTGTACGCTTATGTACTAATTAGGCCAGTGATTTAAGCGATAAGGAAGGGTATATCTAGAGGGAGTGCATCCACATTTAAGTAGAGAGAGAGAGAGAAAGTGAAAAATAATTTATGAAAAATCACCCTCAGTATACTCAACCAAGATTTGAACCTCGATCTCCCCGTCATCGGTATTCTAGTCTACTGCGAGAGTGACGCCTTAGATCATGCGGCCACCGAAGCGGGAGCCTTAAAATGAGAGGGAAAAAAATTAAACGTAGGAAACAAAGCAATTAAGCGCTTGTTTGGTTGAGAGAAAAGAGAAGAAAGCAAAATATAAAGAAATGTTTATATTTATAGTGAGAAATATTAATAACACTGTCCTCTCAGATTAACCTCTCTTTAACAGTAGTTAAGGGTCTTGGTTTCAATGTTCGACATGGTCAAATTATTTATTATTGTGGTCAAATTGTTGTTTTTTTCTGTCACGCTGTTTGTGTATATTATAGAATTAATGTTGTTTTAAATCATATTCTTGTATAATCAGTTGGTTAAGACAGTTCACATTAAATTTCTCAATAAAAAAGTACCAAACAGAAAATCACATTTTCGTGCATTCATGTCTTTAAAAAAATATTTTGTAAAATAAAACTACACAACTACAAGCTTAGCTCGTTAGTAATTTAACCACAGCTTGACAAATGTATTCAAAAATACTCAATTAAGGCCCCTGTGTTCGATTCCCGGCACGGCCGAAAAATTTATCATAGGTGAAATGTGGGTCTCCCCTTTATCAATTAATAATTAACGGCCGGGGGTCTGGGTGTTGTGTCTGTTCTAGATTTAAGTTAGTTTATAATTTTATGTGCTGATATAATCAGTCGGTTCAGAAAGTGATCGTTAAATAGCTCGAATAAATTAAATATTTAAAACTAACATTTTGTTTGAAAAAAAAAAAAGGAGATAAAACTTAAGGTAATTGTTTTGTGTCAACCATAAACTATCGTGTCTCCAACATTACCGTCGCAAGATGGCGCATTGTCTTTTTTTACAATAGATGTCGCAATAGTCCTGTTAGGATATCCTTGGGAAGGCTGTTATCTGACGCGAGCGGTTGTAAAAAATGTGCTGTTAAGCAGAATGTCGATCGGAGGTTGTCTACCTTGTTCTGATGCACTTGTTGCTTCTCACACAAGCTACAGTAGCCCCATGGCTTCTTTGGTGCTTACTGACAGCTCACAGCTTTGAAAAGCTACCAAACCAAATTATGTATCCCTACGCCGAACCATATGATCTGCAAAAAACTTGTGTTTAGCAGCTGTCACTTCTGATAGTCAAAATTTAGGTATATACTTAAGTTGACTGTCAGAAGTTAGCTGTGAACTGTCAGTCAGCACCAAAGAAGCCATGGGGCTACTGTTAACTAAATGTTGACTGTCAGAGTCAGCTGTGAACTGTCAGTCAGCACCAAAGAAGCCATGGGGCTACTGTATATACCTAATGTGACTGTCAGCTGTCAGCTGTGAACTGTCAGTCAGCACCAAAGAAGCCATGGGGCTACTGTATAACCTAAATGTTGACTGTCAGCTCTCACTGTGAACTGTCAGTCACACCAAGAAGCCATGGGCTACTGTATATACCTAAATGTTGACTTCAGCTGTCAGCTGTGAACTGTCAGTCAGCACAAAGAAGCCATGGGCTACTGTATAACCTAAATGTTGACTGTCAGCTTCAGCTGTGAACTGTCAGTCAGCACCAAAGAAGCCATGGAGCTACTTTATATAGACCAAGATTGTATGGGTCTATTGTTGTCCCAGACTACCTCGGTGGTCTTGAGGTAAAGTACTAGCCTCAGGACCGATTTCGTGGTTCAAACCATCTGAGGTCAACGGATTTATCTTGGAGCCGTAGCACAACTTCCTTTGGATGGGGAAAGTAAAGCCGTCAGTATCATGTCGATTGTGACATGTAAAATAAACCTGGAAGGTATGTGAGAATACCTTCCCGACAAAATCGGTAGGTCCTTTCGCCCTCGCTCGTAGAAATTCTCGTGTGCTGATATAATACACGTTAAATAGTAATTTTCCCTCAGTGGACAGGACACACATTTCTATGACAGGGACGGAAATGACGTCATGAAGTTCCTTTCAACTATGCACACATCGTTACATCTCTTAAGAAAATGTGTTGAGGATTTCATAAAATATTGGACCTAAACTTGTCTTAAATGTAAAAGATTAAAAATATATATATATATTTATCACTTTTTAATTTTATAGTAGAAGATTGAAAGCGCTAGTCCAACTAAGTTACAGAAAGTTCTTAGCGTTTTAGTGTACTAGGTAATATTTATATGATACATACACTATAGGTCTAAATCGTAAAAAAATAATTCTAAGTCTATATTTGGGCAATTGACTCTACATTGTTTCACAATAGTTTTTTACTTCATATAATACACACAACCAGTATAGTGGTCTAAGCCCCTGGCTGCTGACCTAGCCTCATACTCACTATCACCATCACCTCATCTCATGGTGACATGTAAAGAGCCCCCACGGAAAGGATGTACTATTAGTACATTAGGGCGTCCCCTAGACTACTTCGTACCACTGTACCACCGTACCACGGGAACGGGCAGAAAATAGACCGAGGACAACAAATGACAGATGGTTCCACTTAAGTACCAAATATGGTCCGTCATTCATGAATGCAAAGCGCACAAACCGCCAGTTACCGATCTGATGACGATGCAAAAGTAACCTTGCACGGATATGATAGACCCGGTCGCGCTCCTCACAGGTACAATATGATGATTGCTTTAATAATAGTTGCTCCAAAGAAGTTGTTGCATAAAGTTTTAAGATCAGTTCTTAAGGCGGCCGTCTCGGTCAGCTAGAAAATATCAATAGCAGTCAGGCCACACTGCTTTAAATACAATTGTCTGTGTCGCTATCTTGAATTACTTCTGTATTCTGTCTTAAGTTTATTCTTCCTTTCACCCGTCACCTACAACCACACTTAGTCATGTCAATAAGAAGAAAACTACAAAACTTCTTCTCTGTAGGCAAAGGGGAAATTTCGCTGCTATTTCTATCGTGAGCCCATCAAAAAATGACTATTTTTTAGAGGAAGGCCAATCCTTGTATCATAGCTCTGCCAATATGCTTAAAAAGTCGTTGAACATGAACTCATGTCACATTTTCACACTTTTTTTTTCTATTAATAAAGCTCAAACTACAGTAGCCCCATGACTTCTTTGGTGCTGACTGACAGTTCACAGCTGACTTCTGACAGTCAAAATTTAGGTATATACCTAAATTTTGACTGTCAGAAGTGACAGCTGCTAAACACATGTTTTTGCAGATCATATGGTTCGGCGTAGAGATACATAATTTGGTCTGGTAGCTTTTCAAAGCCCTCAGCTGTGAGCTGTCAGTCAGCACCAAATACGTCATGGGGCTACTGTACTTATAGGTTAATTAAAAAGAACCCCGTTGGAATTGTTCGACTATATTTAGGCGTGAACCATATTTTGAAATAACTCACCGTAGAATTTAATATCGCGTTAAAGCTGAACGTCTGCACGACAATTTCTCGCTTACCTAGGCGGAGGGACAGATGAATACTATTATGATTGTTGTAACGGAGGGACATATAAATACTATTATGATTGTTGTAACGGAGGGACAGATAAATACTATTGTGATTGTTGTAACGGAGGGACAGATAAATACTATTGTGATTGTTGTAACGGAGGGACAGATAAATACTATTATGATTGTTGTAACGGAGGGACAGATGAATACTATTATGATTGTTGTAACGGAGGGACAGATGGATACTATTATGATTGTTGTAACGAAGGGACAGATGAATACTATTATGATTGTTGTAACGGAGGGACAGATGGATACTATTATGATTGTTGTAACAGAGGGACACATGAATGAATACTATTATGATTGTTGTAACGGAGGGACAGATGAATACTATTATGATTGTTGTAACGGAGGGACAGATAAATACTATTGTGATTGTTGTAACGAAGGGACAGATGAATACTATTATGATTGTTGTCACGGAGGGACAGATGAATACTATTATGATTGTTGTAACGGAGGGACAGATAAACACTATTGTGATTGTTGTAACGAAGGGACAGATGAATACTATTATGATTGTTGTAACGGAGGGACAGATAAATACTATTGTGATTGTTGTAACGGAGGGACAGATAAACACTATTGTGATTGTTGTAACGAAGGGACAGATGAATACTATTATGATTGTTGTAACGAAGGGACAGATAAATACTATTATGATTGTTGTAACGGAGGGACGGATGAATACTATTATGATTGTTGTAACGGAGGGACAGATAAATACTATTGTGATTGTTGTAACGGAGGGACAGATGAATACTATTATGATTGTTGTAACGGAGAGACAGATAAATACTATTATGATTGTTGTAACGAAGGGACAGATAAATACTATTATGATTGTTGTAACGGAGGGACAGATAAATACTATTATGATTGTTGTAACGGAGGGACAGATGGATACTATTATGATTGTTGTAACAGAGGGACAGATAAATACTATTATGATTGTTGTAACGGAGGGACAGATAAATACTATTATGATTGTTGTAACGGAGGGACAGATGAATACTATTATGATTGTTGTAACGGAGGGACAGATAAATACTATTATGATTGTTGTAACGAAGGGACAGATGAATACTATTATGATTGTTGTAACGGAGGGACAGATAAATACTATTGTGATTGTTGTAACGGAGGGACAGATAAACACTATTGTGATTGTTGTAACGAAGGGACAGATGAATACTATTATGATTGTTGTAACGAAGGGACAGATAAATACTATTATGATTGTTGTAACGGAGGGACGGATGAATACTATTATGATTGTTGTAACGGAGGGACAGATAAATACTATTGTGATTGTTGTAACGGAGGGACAGATGAATACTATTATGATTGTTGTAACGGAGAGACAGATAAATACTATTATGATTGTTGTAACGAAGGGACAGATAAATACTATTATGATTGTTGTAACGGAGGGACAGATAAATACTATTATGATTGTTGTAACGGAGGGACAGATGGATACTATTATGATTGTTGTAACGGAGGGACAGATAAATACTATTATGATTGTTGTAACGGAGGGACAGATAAATACTATTATGATTGTTGTAACGGAGGGACAGATGAATACTATTATGATTGTTGTAACGGAGGGACAGATAAATACTATTATGATTGTTGTAACGAAGGGACAGATAAATACTATTATGATTGTTGTAACGGAGGGACAGATGAATACTATTATGATTGTTGTAACGAAGGGACAGATGGATACTATTATGATTGTTGTAACGGAGGGACAGATGAATACTATTATGATTGTTGTAACAGATAGTTTGTGTTCGATAAACACGGCGTACTTGTAATAATACTGTTCTGAAGAGAATGTCATGAAACACAGAGTGCGATTGATGCTCTAAGCTGGGTAATATATGTGGGTGTTTAGATTCGGGGCATCTAACGGGGACTTTATAAATACAGTACACGTCTGGGATCGAACCCAAGGTAATCTGGAATTGTAGTAGACCTTGAGTCCATGGAGACCATTAGTCTTGTTGTATGACAGTTTGAATGAATCGATGCAATAAAAATTGTAATTTCTATGGGACTATAATTTAAGGAGATATTTTTATAACATTTTTTATTTATTTGGCGTGCACTTTTTGAATCACATGATTATATCAACATACGAGAATTTCTATGAGTGATAGTGAAAGATCCAACCAATTTTGCCGGTAAAGGTATTTACACAAACCTCCCAAGGTTTTTTTACACGCCACAATCGACATGGGACCGACGGCTTTACTTCCCCTCCGAAGGAAGTTGTGCTACGGGTTTTTATCACTCAAGAATAAGAGAGAGAGAGAGTTTTATTTGAACACTTTTCAAAGTCCTTCCTATAGTTATTTGATAATAGACAGTAATTAATTGCGAGTAAAGATTCTTCTTTTTTTGTTGCTCTTGGGTTAAGTTTATTTTTAAAAGTTGGGGTAATTAATGGTATTTGGAAGCTTACGGCAGATTACAACAATCAAACAAATGTTTACTATAAATACATTCAACTTTATGCAAGAGGCCAACAGATTTTAAAATTGGAACACGATAAAAAATTAAGACTGCTTGGAATAATTTGTAAAGGTCAGGGCTGACTCTTTCCGAGTTCCTAGGAGGTCATAGTTCAAATTCACGCCGCGTGATCTACAGAGAGCTAATCATTGAGTATGTGTAAGAAACTAATAATCCGCACTTTAAACAAATGATTGAGACATTTGGAAATATCACCGATTAGGTTACA